>OY743128.1:13640000-14240000 GCA_963555685.1 Acrobasis consociella
CCGCAAGACCCAAAATGCTCTGTCTGCCCCATTAGGGATAAAGACGTGATAGTATGTATGTATGTATGTAGTACAGTACGATATAAGTGCGTTATGTGATGGTTATAAAAAAAGAGGTGGAATTAAAGCCCGAGCCGAAGGCGAGGGCGTAATATAGCCGAGTTGTTTAACCAATGTAAGCGTTGGGTTCTGTTACGTTAGTAAATAATATTAACTTTGGTTTAAACCAAGTACTAAATTTCAAGTTTTGTTATAAGACGTTAACTGTCCCTTGTAGCGTATGTGGCAATGCCGTGTGATTTCCAGCAGAGTAGAATAGGGCCACTCCAAGTCCTCCCGTGGATGTCGTAGAAGGCGACTTAGGGAATACAAGCTAAACTAAGCTTATAAACATCAATGAGACCTCTCCAACCCGTCTGGCCAGCGAAGAGAGTGTAGGCCAAGTCCTCTGACTGCTCTGGCCAAGTATGGCTCTGGTAGTACAGAGAGGGTCGTGCTCCTGCAGTGGAGACTAAAAGACCTAATGATGATGACTAAAGTGAGTTCACGATTTTATTAAGAAGGTCATTGTCCTTTCCAGTCGGGTCTGAACCGCAGCATCCGCAGCCTACAAGCGATGTCCGCGACCCGGCTGCTGCTGAGCGTGTGTCTGCTGGTGCTGGCGTGTGTGCCCGCGCTGACGTCAGTGCGATATGTGCTGACGCTGCCGGTGCTGATGATGAGCGCGGCGGCCTGCGTGTCGATGACCGTGGTGCGGGTGTGGCGGCTGGCGGGTGAGTCGAGTTGTTCAGTTTGGTGTAGTGAACAACTTTTAGTTGTTCAATTAGTAAGAGTGAACAACTCTTGGTTGTTTATTTGTTTAATTTTTGATAGTAAACAGGTCGCGGTTGTTTAACAAAAAAGAGTGAACAACTCTTATCTGGTCAATTTTTAATAGTGAGCAACTCTTAATTGTGCAATACATAGTAGTGAACAACTTGCGGTTGTTCAATAAATAATAGTAAACAACTGTTCTGCCAGCCAAAACCAACCACAAGACATTACTAAAAACACCAAAACAACCAAAAACGGAAAATGCACCCCAAGCCGGCTGGTCACCGTGGGGGAAGACGACCAAAACCCTCCAACTAATCTACTGAAAAATAAACGCCAAAAGAAAAATATAATATACATTGCAACATATAATACGCTAACCCTGAGAACCAATGAAAGCCTGACGGAACTGATCATGGCTCTTAAGGACATGGAATGGTCAATAGTGGGTCTGAGTGAAGTTCGACGCCTAGGGGAGAGTATAGAAGATCATGGAGATTTTGTATTCTACTACCGGGGAGACACACCAGGCATGTATGGATCAGGTTTTCTAATAAAGAAAGAATTAAAACCCTTTATTGACGAATTCATTGGAGTCTCAGAGCGTATTGTTATACTTAATTTAAAGCTACCTCCAAATAACGAAAAGTGGACGATTATTCAAATTTAGTCTCCGACTGAACAATCAAGTAAAGCAGAAATAGACTCATTTTACTCTATGCTAGTAGATGCAGTAAGGGACTACTCATATAAGAATTTAATAGTAATGGGAGACTTTAACGCTAGAACAGGGAAAAGGGGAGAAGGAGAGGAAATTGTATTAGGTCCGTATTGTACAGGAAAAAGAACTAGAAATGGGGAAAAGCTTATACAACTAGCTTATGAGAACAACTTAAAAATACTAAACACTGAATACAGGAAACGTGAAAATAACAGATGGACATGGATATCTCCAGAAGGTTACAAAAACGAGATAGACTACATATTGACAAATAAAAGTAAAAGATTTGAAGATTGCAGAGTGGTAAATAAAATTAATTTTAACACCAACCACAGAATGGTTAGAGCCAAATTACAATTAAACACTCCCAAGAATAAAAGACCTTTCATGATGAAACAAATTAACAATACGGCACTTGAAAGTACTGATGAACTAAAAGAAAAATTGCAACATTTCATAGAAAATACAAAGGAATTAGATATACAAAGTAAATATAATAAATTTGAAGAACTTTTACACACAAACAAAAAAGGCAAATCTGAAAGCAGGTATGAAAGGATAAAATGGCTCACAAACAAAACTAAGGAACTACTGACAAAAAGAGCAGAATTATTAGCAATCCCTAAAAAGACAAAAACCATAAGAAATGAAATAAGCAAGGTAAGCAAAAAAATCAAAATACAAATGAGAAGAGATCATCAGAAATATAGATTGGAACACCTAGAAAAATGCATACAAAAGACTGGAGGCACTAAAAAAGCAGCCAAACAGCTATTAGTAAAACAAGACTGGATACCAAATTTAAAAAATAAAAACCAAAAATGCGAGAAGCGACGCCAAGACATCATGTCAATAGCAACCAACTTTTTCACAGAACTTTACGAGAGAAAAGGAACTACACAAATAACAATCCCAACAGAAGATATGCAAGTGCCAGACATCATAGATGCAGAAATAGAATTAGCGTTGAAAACTCAAAAGAAGGATAAAGCCCCAGGAGCAGACTGTATCAGCAACGAGTTCCTCATCCTTAATAAAGACCAGCTAATTCCAATTCTCAAACATATATATAATGAAGTACTACAAAGCGAGAAAATACCTAGCCAATGGACTTTATCAAACATTATACTGTTGCATAAAAAAGGAGACAAAAATGATATAAATAATTATAGACCTATTAGCCTATCATCAAATATTTATAAAATCTTCATAAAAGTCATACTCAACAGAATATCCATGACCCTTGAAGAAAACCAACCAAGAGAACAGGCAGGATTTAGGAGCGGATACTCGACCTTAGACCATATTCATGTTATCAAGCAATTATTTGAAAAGGGTAAGGAATATAATATAACCTTTTATTGCTGCTTTGTAGATTACAGTAAAGCCTTTGACACAATAGAACATGACAGTATTTGGCAAGCATTAATGAACCAAGGCGTTGAACTTAAATATATCAGAATACTTAAAAACATTTATGATAATAGCAAAGCAAAAATTAAATTAGAAAAGGAAGGTAAGGAGATAAAAATAGAAAGAGGGGTCCGCCAGGGAGACCCTATCTCACCGAAGCTCTTCACAGCAGTTCTAGAAGAAGTCTTTCGTAAATTGGACTGGGAGGAATGTGGACTGTCTATCAATGGCAAAAACATATCGCACTTAAGGTTCGCAGACGATTTAATCATTCTGTCGCCAACTAGTGAGGGACTACAAGCAATGCTCAACGATCTAGATAGGGAAGGTCGTAAGGTGGGACTGAACATGAACGCGCAAAAGACCAAAGCCATGACAAATGGGGAACAAGAACCAATTTCATTTAATAATAACCAAATCGAATATGTAAATGAATATGTATACCTAGGCCAAACAATCTCTCCCTTGGATACAACTACAAAAGAAATAGACAGACGCATTGGTAATGCCTGGAAACAATATTGGAGCCAAAAGGAGATAATGAAAAATAAGGAAACAAGGATGACCATCAAAAGGAAACTGTTTGATACCAGCATATTACCTGTACTTACATATGGCTGCCAAACATGGGCTCTCACTAAAGCACACATGAAAAAGCTACAAACTTGCCAAAACTCGATGGATAGGAGCATGATGGGAAAAAGGCTATCTGATAGAAAAAGAATTGTAAACTTAAGAAAATACACAAAAACAAAGGATGTAACAAGAACTGTAACAAAATTGAAATGGAAGTGGGCAAAACATACAATCAGAGGAAAGGAAAAATGGTCTCAATCAATAATGAACTGGTTCACAAGTTACAGAAAACGTAAGCGAGGCAGGCCATCTCGAAGGTGGGTGGACGACATCAAAGCTGTTGCAGGCAACACATGGACCAGAGTGGCTAAGGATAGAGAGAAATGGAGGCAGTTGGAGGAGGCCTTTGCCAACCTATGGCATACAGACAGAGGAGGCGATGATAGTGTATAAGTGTTAGATTTAAGTTTGAAATGTAAAAAATGTCTGAATAAAGGCTATTATATAAACAACTGTTCTAAATATAAGTGATATGATAAAATTTGCTCATTCTGTTATTTTGGGACCTAAATCTAAATTTTAGTGGTAGTGAACATATTTCATTAAAAATCCCTACCCATTTAACATTAAAATCTTCAGATCGGGTCTTTATTTCAGGTCAAACTAAGTTATTCAACGCTTCATCGTATCATTATGAAATAATCACTTTTTTCAATAACTTGGCAGATACTAAAAACAAAATAAAATAAATATTTTAGGGGGACTCCCATACAACAAACGCTTTTCATAGATAATGGTACGGAACCCTTAGTGCGCGAATCCGATTCGCAATTAGCCGGTTATTTTTTTTAATAACAGGGCGGGCACTTGTAAGTTTTCTTATTTCTAATGATATAAAGTATGAACATATTTTCTTTCAACCACTATAATCACCATATTTTTTCCAGCCTGGCAACACCTCATCCTCGAAGTGGTTCTTTCCCTGCCAACAGTGATGTTCCTAATGACCGTAGCTCTGCGCCTCAACGCGACCCTGTTACCGATCATGGGAAGGTCTGCGATGAACAACCCTGATTACTTAGTAGCTGGAATCAATATGGCGTTTGCTATATTGCTCACTAGCGCCGTGGTGAGTAAAAATGGACTTTATGTAAATAGCTATAGAGTTCAAAACAGGACTGCGCCTCAACGCGACCCTGTTACCAATCATGGGAAGGTCTGCGATGGACAACCCTGATTACTTAGTAGCAGGAATAAATATGGCGTCCGTGGTGAGTGAAAATCGACTTTGTGTTTGTAGCAAAAGAATTCAAAACAGCTCTGTGCCTCAATGCGACCCTGTTACCGATCATGAGAAGGTCTGCGATGAACAACCCTGATTACTTAGTAGCAGCAATCAATATGGCGTTTGCTATATCGCTTACTAGCGCCGTGGTGAGTGAAAATCGACTTTGTGTCTGTAGCAATAGAATTCAAAACAGCTCTGTGCCTCAATGCGACCCTGTTACCTGATCATGGGAAGGTTGCTGCAATGGGCATTATGGAAAACCCTGATAACTTAGTAGCTGGAATCAATATGGCGTTTGCTATACTGCTTACTAGCGCCGTGGTGAGTGAAAAGCGACCTTGTGTCCATAGCAACAGAGTTTAAAACAGCACTGCGCCTCAACGCGACCCTGTTACCGATTATGGGAAGGTCTGCGATGTACCACCCTGATTACTTAGTAGCAGCAATCAATATGGCGTTTGCTATACTGCTTACTAGCGCTGTGGTGAGTCAATATCAACCTTATTTCACCAGCAATAGAGTTCTAAACAGCACTGTGGGTCAATGCAACCCTGTTACCGATCATGGGACGATCTGCGATGGACAACCCTGATTACTTAGTAGCAGGAATCAATATGGCGTTCGCTATTCTGCTTACTAGCGCTGTGGTGAGTGAAAATCGACCTTATGCCAAAAGTAACAGAGTTTAAAACAGCACTGCGCCTCAATCTTACCAATCATGTTAAGGTCTGTGATGGACATCCATGATAACTTAGTAGCTGGAATCAATATGGCATTCGCTATACAGCTTACTAGCGCTGAGGTAAGTCAATATCAACCTTACAGCTAAAGCATTAGAGTTTAGATTCTTCTAGCCCGCACGTAAGTAAAAAGCCGCCTTTCTTTAGCGTTTGAATTTTACATCTACTAATACCGTGGTCAGTGAAAAGCAACCTTATTTCTCTAGCATTAGGGTTTCAATACGTTGAGCTAAGAGGTAAATGAAAAACAACCGTATGTCTTATGCAATAGAGTTGCTTCTCGTAGTTCAACAATGATGTTCCTAATGACCGTAGCTCTACGCCTTAATGCGACCCTGTTACCGATCATGGGAAGGTCTGCGATGAACAACCCTGATTACTTAGTAGCAGCAATCAATATGGCGTTTGCTGTACTGCTTACTAGCGCTGTGGTAATTGAAAAGCAACCTTATGTTTTAGACTTTAAAGTTTAGATTCTTCTAGCCCAATAGTAAGCGAAAACCCACCTATCTTTTCTTGTTTGTCATGTAATTTTAATTTTCAGTCCGGAATTGAGCTGTTATTCTCGCGCAAGCGCATCTGGGTCCCCATCAGCGTGGTATCGCTCACCTGCTTCGTGCTGATGTTCATACCGTTCAGGTAGGTGTACCAAGGGAGTTTGGCTAGTACACAGACTAACTGGGGAACATATAATACGGATTTTCCTTACCATTTCCCATTTATTTCATTTTATATTAAGGAGCTAGGTACCTGAATTTTCCGGGGTCCGAAAGTGCCTCTATTTATACATATAATAAAACAGTAAAACAACAATGATGGAGACATAGTAATAGAGTAAGAATTTAAAAAAAGTTTATCTGTTTGTACACGCTATTCTTCGGAAATACTGGACGGATTCGAATGAAACTTTTTTGTTGTATAGCTGTCAAGCCAGGGCAAGCTAGGGTATATATGATTTTGGAAAAT
This sequence comes from Acrobasis consociella, assembly GCA_963555685.1. Classification (NCBI taxonomy): domain Eukaryota; kingdom Metazoa; phylum Arthropoda; class Insecta; order Lepidoptera; family Pyralidae; genus Acrobasis; species Acrobasis consociella. The sequence goes on from OY743128.1 coordinate 13,646,518, forward strand.
GGAACATTTGATGCAGAACTATAATGGTCCAGCTAAACTATAAACAATATCAAAATGACGCCTTAGGAAAAAAAATTTCAGCCTGATGAGCATTTTCCAGAGACATAAAGACCACGCGAACGAAGTCGCGGGCTTCGGCTAATCGAAAATATACCATCTATTATTACTATGCGCGTAGCGACCACTACGGAGTGGGAAATTCAGTGACATAAATCCTATGTCTACATAAATAAGAATGAAATGGCATCGCCCCCAATATTTTTTTAAATATATTTGTTTGTTTATTTGTAATAACTTTATTGTACCAAAACAAATACATATACAAAGACAGCTTACGAAAGAGCAAATATACAAAGGCGGACTTATCCCATGTAGGGATCTCTTCCATATTTAATTTACAGGCACACTGTTTTATTCTATGTATAGATATTTGTATATTTCGTTATATTTCAGTCCATATAGCGACGACGGGCCTTCAACACAGCGACACTACTGGTTCCACACGGAAATCACGTCATACGACATCAACCAACAAGTCACGGAACGTACCACGGGCGTGTTAGTGACCAAACACGACCCGTACACCACTCAAAGGGTGAGTCTTTGAAATATTAGTCAGATAGGATTAAGGACAAAAAAGTCTGGCTTGAGCTTGGCGCGGGTCCCTCTTAAAGTTTGTAATATAGGTACTCGCAAATGACATGTACATTTTGTACAAACTAAATCTACAACTTGACATTATTTAAAAATTTTGACATTTAAAAATTCAATTAAAATCATGATATTACATAACAAAACAATGTATTCTCAGTCCACATTAACTTTAAGTATTAATTTAATTGTGAGTTGACGTCCTTGGAGAAAAGGTGCAGTGCAGTTTATTACCGCTTCTTCTGCACTAGCGCTTTGGAAGCGGTAGTAAACTTAGCTGTAAGTAACTATTTGACGTCAACAATTGTAAACAAAACAATGACGATTATTATAGGATATTATAAATATCCTATGATAATAAAGATATATTTGAATTTGAAATTTGAATAGCTTAAATTCGCTTGTCTAGTAAAAAAAATCAATTTGCAAATCATATCCTCTAGGAGAAGGTTTCTCTAATCAGATTTTAAAATAAGGTCTCACTTATTTAGATATTTGAAATCCCATTGACCTTCACTTTTAAACAACGTCAAGCTCATTTGAGAAAGTGACGTCACGCTGAAGATTCTTTGAGTAAAGTTGGCAATTTCCATTTTCAGTACTATACTGTATTGTCACTGTCATCTATCAACATAACTTGACAACAACCAACATAACGACGGTAATTCAAACAGGAGACTTTAACAGTTGACAGATGTCATTGTTTTTTTAGGGCAGGCATAGAAAAATGTAAACATCGATTCCTGTGTGTCGTCACTTCACACTCTTTTTTTTATTTCCAGGTGATGCCTTACCTTCGCGCGCGAGGATACAACTTCAACTCCCGCACGGACTTCGCTGAAGACTGCGAGCGGTACGTGTACTGCAACCTGCCGCTGTACCGGACCTCGTTCGGCAGATACCTGTGAGTTTCTTCTTCTAACACTGCCATCTTCATCATCATCTTCATCGAAAGTTACCGGGACGAAAATAAACTTTCGGTACAGTAAATAGATAACGTCATAAAATTGTGTTACTTCTTCGTATCGTGTGTGTTAGGGACTAACACTAGTGTCAGAGTTTTTAAACCGCCTTAAAGGCCTCTGACATGGTTTTAGGTAACGACCAATGTCAAAGACAGTGACCGGGACCGACGGCTTAACGTGCCCTCCGAAGCACGGATCATCTTACTTATCAGACAATCAGGTGATCAGCCTACAATGTCCTAACCAAACTAGGACAACAACACAAAGTCATTGCCCCCGCCGGGAATCGAACCCGCGACCTCCGGGTATGAGCCGAACGCTCTAACCACTACACCACGGAGGCAGTTGTGTTACTGTTATTCGCCGAAGACTGCGAGCGGTACGTGTACTGCTGCCGCTGTACCGGACATCATTCGGTAGATACCTGTGAGTTGGTTCTTCTAACAGTGCAATCTTCATCTTAAGGTCTTTTTGTCTCCACTACAGGAGCACGACCCTACAAGAGCCATATTTGGCCAGAGCCATAGGATTTTGCCTACACTCTCCGTTTGAGGTAGTGCTTTACTCTCAACGTGTCAGGGTCAAACAGTTTTCTGAACGTTAACGTTATAAAAGTACAGAGATATGAAGAACTAGACTTTTATAAACTCATTTAATACTTGTAGAAAATATTTGTCAAGCATATTTTTAATCTTCATTTGTTTTAGTAGTTTCTGTTATTGCACGCCTCATAAGCGAAGCGTTGAGGTGGGTACTACTGTCACTTCGCGCAAAACATCTGATTTTTCAAACTTAAAATGTCTTTATGTATCATACATTGCACTTGAAAGATAATATATACACACACATATTAAGAAAAAAACACTATTTTTAACACTCATGAAATTTTTGATGTCATTTTTGTTATTTAAACTAGTTAAAAAACAGTTTAAAAAAGTTCTGTCTTGGACGTCCGTGTGTCTGTATGTGCGAAGGCTTTTCTTGTTAACACGATAACGACCGAAATACTTTACTAATCGAGTCTTTTTTTTTTCTCTTACGCTTGAGTATGCTCAGGAATAGAACCTTTTCATTTTTCAGGGTCTGATTCGATGTGGATTAATTGTTATTAAATAAACAAAAAAAAAATATCGACTGTTCTTCATAGTTTTAGTATATCTATATATATTTTTATTTTTCTATATGTGTACGAATTAAATAAAAATTATGGACCCTTTGAGGCGTGCTCTTTTGGATTTTCCAAACTTATTTTGTTTTATGTGTGTGTGTGTGTGTGTGTTTCAGCAAAGACGCGTTGTTCATCTACACGTCGGGCCCGGCGCAGTTCTCCCCGCCCGCCGCGCTCACGTCCACTCGCTCGTGTGTGGGGGAACTTTGCACTTACACCTTCACTTTCACTCGTGAGTTCACTTACTTTTAATAATGCAACTGGTTTGCATATAAAAATTAGCTGATCCGTACAAAATAGAATACTACAAAGGCCTAGTGAATCTAGTTTCTGTTATAAATGCGTTGTTCTATTATAAAAAATGTTCATATATCAATTATGTTTTAATGTAGACAGTAGGACGGATAAGATTTTGTTACCTAACTGCTGTTGGAAAATACAAATACTGAACTACATGATAATGTATCACTGTTCTGTCTGCCCATCAATAAATGTTGATCATCATAATTTCAGCCGCATAACGTCCACTGCTGGACATAGGCCTCTCCCAAAGATTCCCAAAATGACCGATCAAGAGCGGCCTGCATCCAATAAATGTTTTTCGTTGTGCAAACCACACATTCAAATTATCTCTTAGACTTTATTATCTACACCTGGCGACTTCCATGGCGTAATGGTCACCATGCTAGTCCGCCACCCTGAGGTTCTGGGTTCGATCCCCGGTCGGGGTAAGTTGGGAAATGGCCTTTTTGAAATTGTCTTAGGTCTTGGATGTTTATATATATATATGTATTTGTTATAAAATATAGTATCGTTGAGTTAGTATCCCATAACGCAAGTCTCGAACTTACTTTGGGGCTAGCTCAATCTGTGTAATTTGTCCCTATATTTATTTATTTTACCTACTTATTGAATGTATGTTCTTTCGCAGCGGCTCCCCACAACCTGATCTCCATCTGGCCGCGCCCCAACGTCAATCTGACATCATGGTCGCTGACCCCGGCGCCTCAACCGTCGTTCACACAACTGGACCGCCCGGTCTACGTGATTGTGCACTCTATAGCCACGTATAGCGAAACCGTCCAGCCTTTGGTCATCAATGCTACTTTTATTGTAAGTTATACTTATTCTACTAATATTATAAACGCGAAAGTTAGTAAGTATAGATGGATGGATGTTTGTTACTCTTTCACGTAAATACTGAATGGATTGTAATGGAACTTCACAATAATATAGCTTATACATCAGAATAAGAAATAGGCTACAATTTATAAAGATCGTTTTTTCACTTTTTGCTGACTGTACAAAATGCTCCAGGTTATGGCCAGACAACCCTGTACATTAAGACATATCTTTTTAATATGCAACACCTTACATATGTCACATTTTGCTACTCGATAATGTAGGGTTGCATACGGCTCCCTCTTAGTCTAAGAGAGAAGAGGAAAAATTTGTTGTTTCATAAACAAAGCCTCATTCTCTCACAAAGAGGTTTTCGAGCCTTTGGTCATTGATTTTATGTTTGTTACATGTGAGAGATATATTTTGTGCAGTAGGTGACGACAAAATAGGTCTAATTTATGTACTGTAAAACTCTAATTACAAACTTTGAACCGATTTTATATTAACATACTTTATAAACACAAGATAGAATCAATTGATAATAGACAGCCGATGGATGGATGTTTGTTACTCTTTCACGTAAAAAGTACTGAATGGATTTTGATGAAACTTTACAATAATAAAGCATAAACATTAAAATAACTCAATGGCTATAAATAATATACTATAAATAATATAAAAAGGGAATAATTCATAAAGATATTGTGTGATATTTAAAAAAATAAAAAAATAATAAAATAAATAGTATATAAAACTGCACTTAACATGGTATTAACACACTGGAGAATCTCACCTGCGGCTTTTAAACACACTCGTGTATAACACCCCTCATTATGCACTAATTATATCCCCCCCCCCCCTCAGGTGCCGCTGTCGCTGCAGCCGTCCCCCGCAGTAGAGGTGTCCCACCACGCGCACCGCATCAACCACCCGGAAGCCTACACGCAGCACTTCTCGACCCTTCTCGACGCGATGCCAAAGTACTTCAACTTTGCCAACTTCATGACGTTCCGGAGTAATTATCTATTTTAGTTTTATTTGCTACTTTGTAACAACCTTAGACAGATTTGTGTGCTTTTTTCTTTAAATGACAAAACAAACATTTTGTGTGAGATTTGTATTAAATATAGACTAATGACATCAGTTTCTTGGAGTGAAATAGCAGTCTTTCTGTAATAATAAATCTAAAATCAAATTGAAAATAAATCACTACTTTTAGATACTTTTCTCTAAATGCCAAAACAAACTTTTTCTACGGATTTATATGAAATATAGAATAATGACGTCAGTTGCTTGGAGTCATGGTAGAATAAAACAAGGTATTCTCTTCCCGAGATGGAACTTGACTACGTCACGAAAGTGTTGCCACTGGTTGTTCTTTTCAGTACATTTAAGGACTTTCTCAATTAGTTCACGAATATTAAAAAAAATATTAAGTAACTTAGCCATTTAGTATCACGCGATTCATGCGTGATTCATGAATTCAATATTTTATAAATTGATATAATGGATTATTAATTCGAAATTGGTTTAAAAAGTTCAAAAATGCATTACGCTCGGGTAGTTAAATTTCACACAGTGGCAGCACATCAAACTGATGACGTAGTCAAGTTCCACCTACGTCATCAGCTGTCACGGAAAGAGAATACCTTGTTTTATTGTACCATGCTTGGAGTCAAATAGCGCTCATAATAGCAGTCTTTCTGCAATAATAAATGTAAAAATCAGGTTGAAAATGGTTATGATCATGATAAGTGACATTTTGTAACGTATTATGTTCTTAACAGTACCAATTAATTTATTTATTGACCCAGGATTGTACCTAATTTAATGCCAGAGAACGATTTAATTACCTTCCGTATAAAAGTTGTCAACTAGAGACCGCTTTAATGACGTCTGCGGGGCACAGGGGTGCGGGGGTATGACGACTAAGCCAATTGCTACGGGATAAGCCCGAGCAAAAAATAAAAAAATGAAATAAAAAAACTACGAGGAAAGGACAATAAAAAACAAAATGAATTAAAATAAACAACTATATTGTCCTTTCTACAATAAAACAACAAACACACAAAACGAATAATCTAGGGACAGACGCGGGTCCAGCGAAAAAAATAGGTAGTCTCGTACAGATGTTGCGTTTACAAAAAAAAACAGAACGGTGGTCAGTGGTTCTCGGGCGGAACTTATCTCGGTGAGTTAAAAGAGGCGCTAGCATGTATGACGATTAAGGGAACTGAGAGGTGTATCACGCTATCTCGCCCGCCGCCTACTTCGATGTCACACCCCGCGCCCCTCTACCCCGCAGGCGAAACCTAAGCGTTGGTCTGATGGTGCCACTTAATAATCTTGTTAATATTAATTTATTAAACTTTATTGTACATAAAGTGTACAAATGGTGGGCTAATCGCTATATGGTGTTCTCTGCTATTGGACCAAGTAAAAATTATATGTAAATGCCAATTTGTGAGTGGGCGAATGCGAGTTTGTATGAAGTGATTTTTTCATTTTCAATATCATTGTTAAATACAGATTCAAGACGATTGTTTTTTACAACATTGTTACTGTGGTGCCATTTTTCAAACGTAGAGAACTCAGTTTTTGTATGAAAAAAAACATAAGGTAGTTTTGGTGACGCCGCGTTTCAAAAATGGCACTTGTTATTGTACCTGTGTGATATATAAACAGACTTTAGTCAATGAGGAAATTTCTAACTAATTAAAATAGATATATGGAATTGTATGGACTTCGTATTTCCCTCCGTGGCAGTAGTATCGATTTTTATTAGTCTATGGTTAATGAAAAATTAAGTGGGTATTAAACCTTGTAAACTAAACCAGCATTTAGTGCAAATGTAGTTTCATTAGATTTTTACCATACACCTAGTTTTGTTTACTATGATTTTTACATTCATTTTCGCTTTATGGTGGTTGTTTTTGGTAAACATGGCTAAGGGTTCCTTGTTGACTATGGAACCCTAAAAAATGGTTGATACTTGGTTTGTTTATATAATCTATTAAAAATGGATATAGTTGTGAAAATGTCAGCAGGGCTGCAAGGTGTTCTACAAATTAGTGTATTTCATGTTATACATGACAATGTAGTAAGTTTTCTATCTACTTAGATGTACTTAATTTATTGCTATTATTTATTGATAACGTGAACCAGTGAAATAAAAGTCAAAATATTTTTAAAATTTGTTTTATTTTCAGTCTTTAGATTTAAGGCAACCGTAAAAATAAATTCCAATTTATTTTAAAAATAAATTGCAATTTATCTTACGCATGCCACAGTGTAAAAAATAACAAAATAATTTTAACACGTAAAAAATCGCGTTTGTATGAATTTTGTGAGAATTTATAATTTTTCTCAAGATTCACACATCCGCCATAGCGTAGTAATACTTACACTAAATAATATACACATGTACAGGGTTTTACAAATCTTATATACAAAATTAAAACACAATTTGTGAATGTCCTGCATAGATTTATTTAGATCTTAGGTCAACAAATAATAAACATTTTGTCTTTAATTATAATTACTATATTTTGAGAAATAAGATTACATAATATGCGTCTGTCTATCAGCAAGTAATTAAAAATTTTCGCGAATTAGAACTTAAGGGCGTGCGCTGCGACATGCAAGTGTATAGGTTGTCTAACCTAAAAATTAACTCCCCACAAAAAAAAAATACGTGTCACTGTGTGAGAGCAAAAACTCTGAGACATTTTAAATGTCCATTTAACTGTGGATTGGACTCTTCCGCGATTTAATCTGTTAACTATCGTGCGATCAATTTGGATACCGTCATTGTAATGCCGCCTTTTGCGCATTTCCTTGTTTTTAAGATAATTATGTATTGTATTGTAAAGCGAAGTACGCCTGTATCACGTGACACGTATGCTCTATCGTTCATCTCATTTGCACTAATAGGTCAACAGATCTGGCCGTTAGGCATTTTGACAAGCAATCAATAAACGACCCATGACGAAAAATATAATACGTATTAAAAACAAATCATAAATATATATAGGGACAAATAACACTGATTGAGCTAGCCCCAAAGTTAGTTAGAGACTTGTGTTATGGGATACTAATTCAACGATACTTTATTTTATATCAAGTACATACATAGATAACACCTATTTTGCTTGTGATCGTAAACCGTTGGGGGTGAGCATTTTTAAATTAGACGATCTATACGCATCGGTATTCGTCTGTCGCGAAGTATATTGTCCCTTTTGTAGTGTTGCCACATTCAGTGAAACAAAACATAAATTCAGTCTTAAAGTAGAAAATACAAGAAAATTAACCTAGTCTTTACACGAGGCAAGCACAAAAACCCAACGTGTTTTGGTATAAAAACTCAAGACGTCAGTATAATAGGCTTTTTAAAATAATTCGATTGCTACTGAACGTTATTTAATAAAATAAATCTATTAAAACAGTATTTTACATGTCATTGCATTATTTCGCAATATTGTATATTTTACTCAACGTTTAATATTGAGCCAACCATTTTGAGTAATAAAATATTTTGTTGCGAGAATTAAATCTATTTCCGATCATATATGTATCGATTCTAAGCCCTTTTCAAATGTTATAAACTAAAAAAAATAGAAGGTAGTTAAGATTTTATACTAAAGACAGTTTGTAATAAAGAAAGTCTTGAACATTACATAAGTTTATATAATTTCGAGAAGTTACAGAATCGAATGTTTGCATATTTTTTATGACAGTAAACTATCCCAGTTTTTACACATGCTTGTATATTTATGTTCCCATTTATATAAAAATGCTTTATACTGTAACATGCAAATTTTAGTCTGCATATTCAAACGTTCAAAGTTCGATAAATTTCTGACAAGTTTTACACTGGGTTAAAATTTTGAGCTGCTAGTGTATTTAATGACAGGCCAGGGGTTAACCTTAACCAAAACCCTCCGAAAAGGCGGGACTAACGTGTATAATATATATTACGCCACCAAAATTGTCTTTCATAAGTACTGATATATTCCAAAAAGCTTATTCGATATTTTTCATCGTTATATTTTTAACGTATTTTCCTCTTTGGGAATGTAATCATCTGGACACCAGTTGTACATATTTGCGCACTGGGAAAGACTTTACTGTCAATTCGGATGAGTTAATGATTAAATGCACCTAATTGGATACTTGGGTGCATTTAATCAAAAACATTTCTTATATGAACGGTACAAATTCAAGATTAAACAAGTCGATAAAATAAAACTATTATTTATAGGAACCAAACTATGTTCTATCTATATATTTTACTTATCTTACATACAAAATCCCAAAATCATATAATAAGGTTTGTAAAACGGATGTAAGCCAGTCACTTAACCAAAAAAAAACCAAGTTAGAATGTTTCAAAAATATTTTTTGAAGTAATAACTCCAGCAAGACTTTTTGGCTTAAGAAACTTTATCTAAAGCTTTTTAGCTAAAGAAGACATACAAGAGACTCTCCAGCAAAAAAAACGTAAATTTAATCGATTACACAATGTAAAAACAGAACAATTAGATAGTATCTAAATATACTCTTTAACGCCATATTTTCTCGTAAATAGCTCAATATCTACTTACAGCTATATAAGATGAAAAAGCAGTAATTCTTTATTAAAAACAAACCCTCGTAATGCACATTAAATTGTAAAATGGTGTACATCTAGAGTCTTACTAAGAATGGTTAAACTTCTCGTGATACAAGCGATACTATATACATATTATAACAGTGGTATATTAACATAATGTTGCTGTAACACTGTGTTTACTGTCTATACTCCATTTGGTTAGGTATTTAAATAAATGTAAACAATCTTGACATGTCTTTTTATTGAAATATACACTTTATAAATCAATACGTTTGCAAATTACAAAGTTATTATGTAATTTATAATTTATAACAATTACTTTGTAATTAGCAAGTTATTGATTTATGAAGTGTATATTTCAATAAAAAGACATGTCAAGTTTACATTTATTTAAATACCTAACCAAATCGAGTATGGGGATGTTATTATACAATCCTTACTTGTATAATTTTCACATGTATTTTTATGATAGGGCCGTTCACATAAACATCACGCAGAGTTTCGACTTTTAGATTTGTATACATCGTATACCATTTTCCGATCGCTTTTATACATTCTGCCACATTTGGCATGACCCCCCAGTGTCAGGTAATATGTGGATGACCCCATATTTCTGTTTTTATAATCGTTTGTTAAACTAGTAACAATATTACTTTACCACTCTGCAATGCACGAAAACTTCAGCCCATTAGCTGATCAACTTTTACAGAAAAGGTATGCTTAATATACAATATGAAACTGTTTATAAAGTACTAAAATACCCAATTCTAAGTTTTAAAGAAAAATTTTACGACTAAAAGATATCCGCGACATATAACAAAAGGTAATGCAAACATTTAAAAGATATTATAAACTAACATAAATGAATACACTTGTAGACATTATTTATATAAAAATTAATATGCATTTTCCATTACATATAAAGATTATTATCAATTAACATTATTTAACTGCAAACAAACCAGTTTCCCTACCGTCGACAAAATAACTAAACTTACTTTGTAATATAAAAACGTATGGTATAAACCATTTGACCACGGTGACTTAGCGTATGTCAAATCGCCATTTTCTATTGCTTTTCTTGCGCTATTTATATTTTTTCAAAACTCAAAACCGACTTTAGCACCAAACTACACAACTGATTAAGATAAAATTATATAAGACGACCTGACAACTATGTCCTTTAAAAAAAAATTGAACTTTCCAAATTAGTCCTGGCGTCTTCGAGTGTTTAGATAGATAGACACATTTATTTGCTGCTATAACACACATACAAATAAAAAATACAAATCAGACACAAAAAGGAAATAAACTTCTACCTACCTGTACAATTTTTAATGTGTGTGCTACAGCAATACAAATAGGCCACAGCTGTGGGAAACAAACATTAAAAAATACATTCGAATTAATAACCTTCTTCTTTTTTAAAGTCGGTCAAAAAAGACAAAGGAGGCGATAGAAAACGTCAGTTTGACACGAACCAAGTAACCATAGTTTCACATTTGTAGTCCCACATAAAATTAACTTCACGAAAATGACAATTCCCACACTTTTAATACATTAAGATAACGCAAGATGTACCAAAATATATTTTTATGTTTACAAAGTTACCAAATTGTAATAAATTTGCATACAAGTGTACACACAACACAACAGTTCACACTTTTTGCATATAGTGCGTTGGACATATAATATTCTAACCACACAAAAATCTTTTACAACATAATTATTTACCCTTATGCGATATGAACAAAATGAAACTTTAGTAAAAATGCAAACTGAGCTTTGAGGCTTTCCTGAAATAACCAAAACACCAGCTGGTATCACTGAATACTAGATTTTAAGCTTATTTACTTTGCACAAACATATTAGGTGTTTATCTATACAATACGTGAAAAAAAAACCTGTTTGATCCGTGAAGGTCATATTGGGTATGTTGGTGGCTTGTGTATGTTCCATTTATCGGTTTCTACCATTCCAGAAATCACAAAAAAATCTGCAGCTCCAGACGTTTTGGAACGGTAGATATTTTTTGTGATTTCAGGAATAGGAGAAACCGATAAATGGAACATAGGCAAGCTACCCAACATTACCTTAACTGATCTGATTAAGTATTTTAAGTATTAAGTATTTATTACATAAAATATTGTTGAGTTAGTATCTCATAATGCAATATCAAAACTTATTTTGAAGCTAGCTCAATATGTGTGATTTATCCCTATACATTTATTGTAACCATGTTTAAAACCATACAGGCTAACTGGTAAGTAAATCGCGTGTCATACTTAACGACATAACAAATCTGATCGATTTAGTATGTAGTAGTATAGGAATTCCGATTCTTTTTTTCATATTTCGACCTATGTCCCTTGGGGAAAGTTATTCAGTATGATTTGTATATATAGGTTCGATTACACCCTGTATTTGGAACGAGAATCGAGTACCGAGTGCCCCTTTCAATATGTAACATGATTTACCAGTCAACCTGTTTATGTAAATAGTCGAACCAAAGAGATTCTATCATTTACTCTCTATTCTATTCTAATAGTACATGAAATAAAGACGACATCTACCATAGGATAGCTTTACAACATAATGGTGCGATAAATGTTTAATTACACAACTTAATAAAATATAGTATCGTTTAGTTAGTAGTATAGTTCCCAATAATACAAGATTAAAACATCTATTTCTTAATTTCTTTTTTTAACGACATTTCGGTGCCGCCACCTGGTGTTAAGGTATTTAAGAAAGCTTGCATTCTATTGGTAGTATAAAACATGGTATAATAAAACAGGTATTCTCTTCCCGAGATGGAACTTGACTACGTCATGAAAGCGTTACCACTGAATGTTCTTCTCTGTAAATTTAAGGACTTTCTCAATTAGTTCATGAATATTAAATAAAATATTAAGTAACTTAGCTATTTAGTATTTCGCGATTCTCGCGTGATTCATTAATTCAATATTTTATAAATTGATATAATGGATTATTAATTCGAAATTGGTATATAAAGTTAAAAAATGCATTACGCTCGGGTAATTCAATTTCACACAGTGGCAACATATCAAACGGATGACGTAGTCAAGTTCCACCTACGTCATCAGCTGTCACGGGAAGAGAATACCTTATTTTATTATACCATGGTATAAAAGATCTCGCCACACTAGCAGTACTTACGACGGAAAGCCACACAGTGACATACGTTTAGCTTCGAAAGTTCTACATTATAATTTTTCAAAACTAAAAACCGACTTACTCCTAACTACACAACTGATTTTGATAAAAATGTCTACTAGATCACCTGATAAGTATGCTCTTTTAAACAAAAAATAGTTCTTCGCATTGCTACAGGCTTTTCCGAGTAATAGGGGAACATACATTAAAAAAACATATACATTCGAATTGTAAACCTTTTTTGAAGTCGGATGAACTGACAAAAAACTCAGCTAATTATAAAAATGGCCGTTTGACAATGAAAATGTTGTGTTATAGCGGTCGGGAAGAGTAGTAATTCGAGAATGTTCGGTAAGTGTAGCCAGTATATAGAATAGGGATGTGGACTGGGTCCGAGAAATAACATTTTATTTAGTCCGTCAGTTACATTATCCAAAAATAATAATTTCATATTTTTCGTTTATTAAATTAGTAAAAAATCATACATAAGTACAATGCATCTAAGTTTCATGACATTCCACGTCACTGTCTAGTGAAATTCGTACTAGACCGTGACGTCACACGAAACCCAAATACAATACGCTGTATCTTCGTAATTATTTGCTAATCATAAAGAAAAAACACGAAAACAATATTCTTTTACAATTTACTTGACGACCCAAACATTTTCTGTGTCCACTCCACATCGCTCAATAAGTCTCGCTACATTTGTATGCGATCCACTCAAAATAAACATCTCGCAACATTCGTATTCATACAGTCTAAACAAACAATATCCTTACAAGCTTCTAAACATAACAGTGTTGAATCAAGACAGCTTGACCGATATTCTGCTCTTGGAGACCATCTTGTTGTGGAACTTCCGGCGGAAGAGCGCGGCGGCGGCGGCCGAGCCGAACGTCAGCCGCGCCGCGCGCGCCGCGCCGTCCAGCGCGAGCGCCTGCAACACGCGGTCAGAAGGCCCCTTCATTGCGTTGCTTACTACTAAGCTAGCATAATTCCTAACAATACTTAATATGCTAAATGTGTATATTATACATACGAACAACAAGCTCAGAAAAATATTCTATTTAGCTCGTTTAATTGGCAAGAAATCACAAAGATACAGACTAAGTTCCGAAGTGGTGACTTGTGACGTCATCAACCAGTAAAAAAAATTACCAAGGCGTAACGCAGGGCGAAATTGCAATGCGCAATTTCGCGCTGCGTTACGCCGTCTTCATCCTTTTTTATTAGTCATACAGAAAAAAAAATACGTGTTCAATATTTTTTAGTAATCCATCTGATTGGCCAGTTAGTTATTTTCGGTCATCATGCCCATTAATCGAACTTCATAAGTATAGAGGTACTATGATAATATGTACTACTATACATTTACATGACCTATATAACAGGTCAAACTTCATTATACATAAAAAGAAATAAGAAAAGTGCTAAATAAAGATGTCAAATCAAATCCAAACAATTTCAACAAAATAGATTTTTTTTAAAACTTTATGTTCAAAAATAAATGCTAAAAATAACACTTTTCTCATACATACAATCTCAACATGAGACAAACTATTAATATTTTACATATTCTTTCTTAGTACTTAAAATATCACAGACATAAATGACTAGACGTAGAAGTTTGAAGTTCACATTGAAATTGCATGGTATTTCTCAAACATATTAAAAACCATGCGCAAATATTTATACTTAATCAATTAAACATATAAATATATTATATAAGTGCTTAAGTATAAGTTAGGATATACATAAATATAAAATAACACAATCTCGTGTAGCAAGGTACGCAAAAAGTATTTTTAACCACCACCGCGAGACTTTATATCAGTTGTCGTGCCCCCAGCGCGAGACATGGTAAATCTAACATACCTATCTACAACCAAAAACGGATATGGATACGCAAGTTATGTGCCATTAAGAGCATTTTTTTTGTGTCGCAAATATGCGACCTTCGCGGAATGGGCCCGACAATGTTTGTCGCATATATGCGACGCTCGCGGTGAAAGGGTTAAATCTATACATGTGTGTCATTATTAAGTCAGAATGATCACTTTTTTGTTTTACATACAAACACTCAAACACATTTCAAAAATGAAATCTTTAAATCTCATGTTGCCCTGTCTTTCTGAGATTTCAAGATTATATTCATTGAAATGAATGTGTGTGTTCGGAGGATAGTGACCCATTATGTTCATAGAATAACAACAGCATAGTATACAAAAGTAAATATTAGCAGCTAGTAGGGTAAACTTCCAATGATTGGACTCTAACAGTCATTGGATAGAACCCAATAAAACTTTTTTATTTTAACCCATTGACCGCCTTGACCGAATTCCAGACACAATAGTAAAACAAACAAGGTATATCAAAAATTATACATATGGCGCATGCCGTGTTAAGGTTGCTTTCAAAACGGGAACACTACAGCTACAGAGTTTAAAAACTTATCAGATGCAATTACTGAAAGTTTACCCTACTAGCTGCTAATATTTACTTCTCATATAAGTTTATTGGGTGTAAATGTACAGTCGACCCAAGTACTTGCAGAGGCAATCTGACCCGTCAATATGTACAGTCGCCGGCATAAATATGTCACCTAATAAAAACGTCTACAAATTAGTAAACGCTTTTATTTTGTGACATATTTATACTTTTATTAAGTGACATAATGCTTTTATTTTGTGACATATTTATGTTTATTAAGTGACATATTTATGCTTTTATTAAGTGATATATTTATGCTTTTATTTTGTGACATATTTATGTTTAATTAAGTGACATCTTTATACTTTTATTAAGTGACATATTAACTAACTAGCTGTACAATAAAGCATTAGTCGCCAAGCGGTTTGAACACTGACTGCGCCTGTGAGACATGTGTTCGATCCTCGCTAGCCGCGACTTGTACCTCTGACTTTGTACTCAAGTACGGTCATTCACAGCTACCGCCACTTGCTTCCAATGAAGGAAAACATCGTGAGGAAACCCTGCAGGCTAGTTCACTAGTGTGTAGTTAATTAATTATGACTGTTAACTGCCTCAGTGGTGTAGTGGTTGGAGCGTTCGGCTCATACCCGGAGGTCGCGGGTTCGATTCCCGGCGGGGGCCACGACTTTGTGTTGTTGCCCTAGTTTGGTTAGGACATTATAGGCTGATCACCTGATTGTCTGATAAGTAAGATGATCCGTGCTACGGAGGGCACGTTAAGCCGTCGGTCCCGGTCACTGTCTTTGACATTGGTCGTTACCTAAAACTATGTCAGAGGCCTTTAAGGCGGTTTAAAAACTCTGACACTAGTGTTAGTCACTAACACACATGATAAGAAGAAGACGACTGTTGACGCTAGATGAGTCATTGAGTCATATCAAATGACTTTAGGCAGCTCGAAATTTTAACACCTGTATTAATAACACACTCGAAAAGAGAACTAGAAGCGTTCTGTCGCTCTTTCTCGCTCTAGCAAATGACGGTTCTGAAAGACAGAAAAGGATAGCAGGGCTGCAAGATGTAGCCTAACCCTTACATAGCTTTGTTGTCTATATAAATGTTGGAATCTTGTAAAAAAATTCGACGTATTTATAAACTTTTGTATAAAAATGTCAAGCATTTTTTCAATATCCTAGTTTTGTTGTAATTAAGTTGTACACATAGAAAGGCTGAGTCACCTCTAAGTTTACGAAGACTGTACATTTACATCCTATATAAAAAAAGACGATGCAAATCACACACAAACAAAATATGTGTGCCTTCTATTAGCCTAAATATAAGATATCAGTTTTGATAACATAATCAATATTATATATTGATTAAATTGTGCTTAAGTTACAAATACATGGACAAATGTATCGACAGTAGGTATACATATACCTACATACGATACAGTACAAATATCTTTGTACTTAGCTACAAAAACTGAAATAAAATTATGTTTATAAACAATGTGTAAGATATAATTTCAAACATCCATTATGCAAAATTTGGTGAATCTTAAAAATAAATATATACATAAATATCACATTTAGTATCACAGCTTTTAGAAATATTTTTGTCTTGTTTGAAAACCAAAACAAAGAAGATAAAATAATGACTTTAGTGCTTCGTTTCTAAATAGGAAAAAACTATTACTTTACAAGTTTATTTGCCCTACAAATTAAAAAAACCCCGACTTTCAAGCGTTTATCCCTAAATAAAAAACCGTATTGAAATCGGTCCATTCGTTTATGAGCTACGATGACAGACAGACACACAGACACGTCAAACATACACCCTTCTTTTTTGTAGGAGATTAAAAAGACACAAAAAGTTTTAGGAAAAATGTCTTTTTGTTTTTTCTTATTTTAATAAGTACCTAATATGTTTGTGATGTGAATCAAGTGTGAAAATAATATATGATTTTTGCGTAATGCTCCAGCAAACAAACAAACATACGAATCGTGAGATTATTTATAATATTACTTAAAATTGGCATAACATTTAACCTTATATGATTTACACGCGATATTCATAACCGATTTGATAAACTTTGGAAAAACGTGATAAGAATGCCCTTTTAAAAAAAAAACCAAAATGGTTTAGGCGTCTTTGAGTAATCACGAAACGTACATAAAAAATATTAGATAACCTTAATTTAAGTCGGTAAAAATAACTGTTAAATTATGTCATACATAATGTAAACATATACAATGCCTTCACTTCAGTCTTCACATTTTAAATGTCATTTTTTAATTTAGCATATAGTATAAGTTTATTTTATAGCCTGGTTTAGTTTAGGTTTATTTATTTTTTTGTTCTTATTTAATTTTTCATTCAAAGATAAATAAATGTCTTCAAATAAATGACACATTTTGTCCGTATTTAAAAACGAAGCACCAACCTAAATAGATAGTTCAAGATGAAAGAATGTAAACACTTTATTAAAATAATTTAAATTTTATTAAAAAGATTATATCTTCAAAAAATCCTAACGGAAATTTTGCAATATTTTTAGGGTTACCCAAAAGGTAAAAACGGGACCATATTACTAAGACTTCCCTCCGTTGTTGTCGGTCACTAGGCTGTATGAACCGTGATAGCTGGACAGTTGGAATTTTTACAGATCATGTATTTCTTTTACATACCGCTGTGACAACAAATACTAAAAATATAATCTTATACCTTTAAACGAGCAATTCTTGTATATTTATTTATTTATTTATATATATATTTATAAATTTCTGTGATCTCGAAAACGGCTCTAACGAATTCGCTCAAAATTTGTATATGGGGGTTTTCGGGGCTAAACAATCGATCTAGATTAGTTTTATGTTTGGAAAAACGCGTGTTTTCGAGTTTTTGTGCGTTTTTCTTTCCACGCAGAATATGGTCGCTGATTTTGTCGCGCCGACCGCCTTGTTTTTAGCTCAGCGGTTAAGGATACCGACCGCTAGAAAGAGTGTTACGGGTTCGAATCTCACTCGGTGACTTTTTTTTTTATGTTTAAGCTTTTATATAATTTTTATTTTGCATTGTTTTTAGACAAGTTTAAAAAAAATAAGTTAATGTTTGAGATGTAACCGAGCAAAGCTCGGTCGCCCAGGTACTAAATATTTAAGTGATTCCAATTCCCATACAACGTGATTTTTGTACATGTAGATAATGGTACGGAACCCTTGGCGTCCGACGCACTTGGCCGGTTTTATTTGTTACTGTCAAAACTATGTATATGACGCAGTGAGACACGTATTACTTTGTGTACTTTGTTTCAATCATCATCAGGTCTTTTTAGTCTCCACGTCTGGAGCTTAATTGTTGGTTGACTCTTTTATTTTCGCAAAATACTGAATTCAATGTTCAATTTTAAAAAAGTTGACTAGTGATTTGGACTGGATAATAAATATATTAATTTAGTTAGTCCGTCAACTCGATTATTAAAAAAAAAGGGACCCATATTTTTTCGTTTAGAAAAGTAGTAAAAATTCACAAAGATACAGCGATTCGAAGTTTCGGAACCTTAGGTTAAAAACCGTAGTTGATCGTGACGTCACGCGTCGTCAATATTTGCTAATCAGAGAAAAGAAAAAATACAATACTTTTTAATATTCTATCTATTGAGCCAAAATAAAAAAATTATCTACGTTCTTTGACCTACGCTATGTTTACATTCTTCCATAACATCCACAAATCGAAACCGAAACATCCTCGCATACATTAAAAGCTATCTTAAATTTACCTGTACTTCTCCTGCCAGAGTCTTCAGTCTGGTGTCTGTTATCCCAGCTGGCAAGTTACTGACTATCACCGTGTGTCCAGGACTTTCCTCATCAGAATCGGTCCCATACTCGACTGTAGGCTCGTCTCTCTTCACGACGACTCTGGTCTTCTCCGAGCCGATAGCGGTCCGGACCGCCCGGCTGAATATCCCCGGATTCGGTTTGCTCGGATCCGGTTTGTCGATCCGGGTGAACACGGATTTCTCTTTTTGTTGCGTGAATTTGGTCTGGAGGATGACGCGCCGGTTCGGGAACGGCTGAGCTTTGCGGTCTTCGTCTTTTTCTTTCTTTTCTTGTTGTGACTGTGAAGGAGAATATCATATTTGCATATTTAGAAATCCAATACATACATACTAATGTATATACTTACATTATTATTTTTTTATGAGCCTGTAGTGTCCCATTGTTGGGCAAAGGCCTCCCCTCTAGTCTTCCAATAATGTATATACTTACATACACGGCGATTTTTCATTGGTTTTGAGATCTCATTAGCTAGTCAAAATAAATATTCAGAAACCCAAAAATTGCCTTAAACTCGTAAGATCAATTAATTATTGGTACAGCCGTCAGGCGCAGCCGGCCGGAGTTCATCGGGTCATGCGGCAATTTTGGACAGGCGTTACTACGTGATCTCGATCGAAAATCATTTTCGCAATATTTTATCTTATGTCATACACAGATTTGGATTACGTATATGGACAGAGGATATTATTTCCAAAACCAATAAAAAGTAAGCGTGTATAATGTATGTAGGTAAAGGTACCTATATGTTGTAACTTTTTTGTGCCGCATATTTTTCTCTGTTTATCCCTATGGTTGACTGGGAGAAAATGCTTTTAGCATTTGTGTAAAGTGTATATTTGTACTTTGGAACAATAAAGTTTGATAAAATAAAAAATAATTTTGTCTTTATTCCTAATAGGGCAGACAAGACTTTTGGGTCTTGTGGATCTAAGAAAGGGCCCAGGTCCGTTCAAAGGCCTCTTTTAGCGGTGGGCGAAAAGGTGGAAAAGGGTATCAAAATAATGAAATTAACTATTAACATGACGCGTTTTCGTCCATTCCCTCAATCTGCTTTTACGATCTGCGGGAAGAGAAGCAGCTGCATTCTAACCCTCATATTTATAAAAATTAACAACCGCATGCTCAACCAATTTTAGTTAAAACAGGTTTTGTCCCTTTCCCTCTTTTGAATATGTAACATTTAAAGAACGTGACAAAAGAACTAAAACTGGTTTAGCAAACGTTTGTTTTTTTATGAATATGGGGGTAAGTGTTTTCGTTTCTCCCACACCAACATGGCCGGATTAACACATACACGCTGACTTTTCATTGGTTTTGGAAAAAAAAATTCGTAAGTATAATAAATAAATTCTTCTATCCATATACGTAATCCAAATTTCTGTATGTCATAAGATAAAAAAGTTGCGTAAATGATTTTCGATCGAGACCACGTAGTTATACGCTGCGTAATGTCGATGACCCCGGCCGGCCGGCGGGCGGTGTATGGCGGCGGTACTACTAATTGATCTCACAAATTCACTTTCGAATTTTAGTCAACATTTTTTGTTTCTGAATTTTTATTTTGACTAGCTAATTAGGTCTTACTAACGATGCCTTTAAAGTGGCCTTCGGCTTCAAAACCAATGAAAAATCACCGTGTATAGGTAAATAACTCATCAAATTAAAATTTACTTAGTTCCTCTCAATTTACTATCGCATGTTGACTGGAAGAGATCCCTACACGGGTTAAATCCAGCATTGTTTATTTGCTCTTTTGAATTTTATGTACTTTATTTTATTTTTTGGTACAATAAAGTTATTAAAAACAAACAAACAATCGACTACACTGACTCCCTTACCTCACTGCGATCAAAAATGATCCTTTGTCGCGATTTGTTTACGTTTGCTTCGGCTTTCTGTTTAGCCTGTAACAATTTATATCAGTAAGTGATAAGTAGTGGTTTACTGCGGACTGTGAATGAGGGTTTTCAATAATTTTTCAAGACTTCATACATACATACATACATACTATCACGTCTCTATCCCTAATGGGGCAGAGTTCTATGCAGAGCCCAGGGCCGCAAGACCCAAAAGCCACTTTTAGCGTCATGGTGGGCGAGAAGATGGAAAAGCAATCAATACAGTGATGGGTTGCTAGCCGCATCGCCTGTTAACATGATTTGCATTTTTGCCCATTCCCTCGATCGGCTTTTACGATCTGCGTGGGAAGAGAAGCAGCTGGTACATTCTAAGTTTTTTTTTATTTCTTCCAGACCAGCATGGGAGATTCAAGACTAAAAACCGACTTTAACCCCAAACTACTCCTTCTTCTTCCTCTCCTTTTCCCTATTTGGAGTCGGCTCTGTATGTCAACTCCCTCCATAGCCTTCTATCCTTTGCCTCTGTGCTGACCCCCCGTTCCCCCATATCCAATCTTACGCATTTCTTTTTCGGCCTTCCTCTTCCTCTATACCCGTCTACTTTCAAGTCGACCATTTTCTTTGCCAGGTGTTCGGCATCCCTTCTCATTACGTGGCCATACCAGGTCAGGCGATGGCTTTTTGATTTGTCGACTATTGGCGCCACTTTTAGACTCCCTCTAATATACTCATTCCATATACTAACCCCAAACTACACAGCCGATTTTAATAAAATTTGTAGACAGAAGGTTAAAAAACCCTGTCCGATCCGTCAAGGTCATGTTGGGTAGCTTGTGTGGGTTCTATTTATCAGATTCTCCCATCCCTGAAATCACAAAAAAAATACGGCTCCATACAAAATTAATTACCTACTGTTTCAAAGTATAATATGAAGCTGCAGATTTTTTGTGATCTCAGGGTTGGAGAAACCGATAAAAAGAACCTACACAAGCTACGTAAGGTTTTTTTTAACATACTGTAGAACCACCTGACAAGGGGACCCCTTTTTTGCATAATTTTTTTGTCCTAATATGCTTTGCTATACTGGGTTTGGCATAAAATATTTTGTCATAATAGTTTTTAGGCATAAGTTGTTTTTTGGCATACTGGTAGTTGTTACGGCATAATGTTAATTGGCATAATCTCCATAGGCATAGTAACTATAAGTTGAATAATAAGAATATGTATTTCTACGAATAAAATGAGTAAAACGGGAGCGAGCGACTTAAGCTTAGGGCGAAAATAACACAGACACAAAATAATCTTTGCCACAGAGTATAGGTTAGGTTAGTTAGGTTTCCTGTAACCAAAACACGAGCGAGCGAGCGAATCTAGCTTAGAGTAAAACTAATACATACACAAAAACAACTTATATCCTACTTACATTTTTTTATGCTTTAAAATGTTAGGGCTAAATAATGATAATGCTTAGGTACATTATGCTTAAAATTATTATGCATACACCATTAAGCGAAAGGACGTTATGCTTAAAAACGATTGTGCATTAAACCAGTATGCTATGTGATATTATAGCTTAAATTTGTATGCACATAAATAGTGATCCCCTGACAAGTATGCCCATTCAAACAAAAAAAAACATTTTCCAAATTAATGCAGGTGTCTTCAGGGTAATAAAAAAACAAAAGACTCCGACGTATTGATAACCTCCTCTTTATGGAGTCGGTTAAAAGTAAAGGACACTAGATGGCAGCACGGTGACGTCATGTGCAATAAGCCGCTGTTATTGGACACATTTGACGCAGCAAAAGAACCTTGCAACTGATGGTCCAATGGCAACAGTCGATTGGACCTAACATAGAAGTAGATTTTTTTTACTGCGTAAAAAGAACACACTAACCGAGTGGGACAGATAATATGATAAGTGTCATCTTTATAAGAGCAAAAGAGATAGCATCAATTTGTCAATGAGACAAGTTTTCATACAAAACATGTCAGCCTTAGTCACCCTGGCTCGAACATCGTTACACAAAAATTTGTTTTTCCAAATTGTAAACTGTGTTAATTTATAAGTTATCTTATACTGGAAAGATGGTATCGAACTGCTTTACCCATAGTTTGTGTAGTAGCTACAAATACAACCCATAAAAAGTTACACAGAAATATTTCGTTTCTGGTCACATTTTATAATGCTCTATATCCATCTTATGCCTTCTAAATCTCTGGGACCTGACGTCAGTGTGCTGCCATCTGGTGTCACATATTTTTGAAAACCCTCATTTACGATTCATTGTTTAAAGTGTGACGACCTACGGTCGTGTATGAGGTGTGGCGACCTGGCGACCTAAGGTCCTTTACGAGGTGTGGCGACTTGGCGACCTACGGTCTTGACAGGAGTCACGTGTCTACCTCCACGCCACTAATTCACGAACTACTGATTACTACAAAAGCGGTACGCAAGACGGGTGTTACTGTGTATCCGCGTTTCTTTGTCAAGCAATATTGAGCACTAACGTACGAACATAAAGTCTAATTTAGTTTTATAAAGAAATAGGACGTGACTCTCGAACGAATATCGTATTATTTTATGGAGTAATGACCCTGTTCGCTGAACTGTAGTGCTTGGCGGGAAGATCTTGTCTTTGTGGCAATACAACGGTCCCACTTTTTTTTTGTTTTTTTGTGTGTCATCTGACATACCTTAACGATTGCCATATAATGATGACAGCCGGGGACCAACGACTTATATGTGCCTTCCGAAGCACGGAGTAGCTCGAGTTTTTTTTTCATGCCACTTGTGGTCACCCACCCGGTGTCGTCGGGCCACCGAGCTGCTCATGTCCCTAGTGCTAAGTCACAGGTATGGCACTTCATAGAAACGGAGCAGCATATATACCTAGTACTACTACAAACGAAACAATCCGTCCGTGCACACGTCAAATGTGTGAGTTAAACAATCAGGGTCGCCACCACAGAACTTGTTGCTTCGCTTACCTGTTTTCATTACTCGGAAATCGATAAAATTTTCGTTCTTTATTGTTTTCGGTGGCAAACAATGATAATGTGCGCAGTTTCTCACCATTATGATTTAATAATCATAAGTGACTCGCGTAATGTCAACGTGCGACTAGCAACAGCCCTGTTGTACAGACCCTTACGCGGCCCAAAAGCGGGGGAGGGGTTGCGGGGACGCCAGATTGCGGGGGACGGTGCGAGTTTCCGTTCTGTATGTAATAGTATGAATTCTGTGGCTAAGTGCAGTACATACCTTGCTGGCTGCGCGCGCGTTCTCACTGTCGTCCGCCGAGCTGCCGGCCGCGGCCCGGCGCGGCGGGGCCGGCTCTATAACACGCAGAACACATCAATAGTACATTAGTCCGCCACTCAGAGGTCCCGGATTCGATCCCTGGTCAGGGCAAGTTGGAAAATGGCCCTTTTTCAAATAGGCAGAAATAGTAATAGTATTTTATGCAACAGTTGTATAAGAATGGTCAAAAAATGCGAGTGGCGCACATGTGTTATTATGAGGCATAGAGTATAAACTTTTTTCTGCAATCATATTATCAATGTTCTTATATCCCTTCAAATGTCGGACGCCCGGAGCGGGCGTCTGATGTATTGTTTTACTGTCTGCTATGACGACGTTTGAAGGGATATTAGTGTTCAGAACCATTTAAAAGACAGATAACAGTACAGGAGTAAAAAAATAAATAACCAACTTTGCAAATATTTACCAAAAGCAAACAGTGTAATTAAAATAAATTTTAATTTTTAAAGTGTAGTCCTTCATTTTGATCAACATTTCCCAGTAAATGAATATCGAAATATAAAAAAATAAATTTTAATTTATATAGTAACTATATCACGTGACTACATTGTATTGACTATTTTTTTCGTATATGGATTTAGATTTATTGGGAAAAGTTGTTTAAAATGATGGACTGAATCACCCCTTTAAATATTTATACTTAATAAAAAAGGACATTGTATATGAACATGACAATACTTTCTAAAATCATTTATACTCTATATGTTGCCCAGGCTTAACCGCTATATAACAAAAAAAGTTTCATTCGAATCCGTTAAGAATTTTTGAACAGACAAAAAGTTTTTTTTTAATTTTTCCTCTATTACTATGTCTTCATCGCCCGAAATATATTTTTTTCCAAATATATTTAATGTACAGACACTTTTTTGTTTTGTTTTTTAAATGTATAGATTAAATACCTTTCTTTTTATCTTCGTTGAAGACTATCCTCTGCTTGGGTTGTTTGTCAATGTTGCTGTTTCTCGGAGGTAGCTTGCTGCGGAGGTCGGTCGGTTTGGAAAGCTTCGTAGGTTCAGGCTCTGATTTCCTGTACAGAAATGACCGTAAGTAGGCAATACTGGAGTTGCGGGGTAGGCACACAAAGATGGCAGCACACAAGATTAGCAAAAAGTAACAGAAAAAGCGTTGAATATGCTTTAAAAATATTTTTTGCATTTCATATAATAGTAATGAAATATTTAATGATTTAATTATTACCTATACCGCCGTCTATTGACAAGGAACATAAATTGTATTGTTTATTAAAATATAACATATAGACTAACAGTTTTACACCAAGACATCTGCATGCTAGATGTTACAGTTACATCACTATAAATAGAAAAATTAAACGTGAAAACATATAAAAAGGTTAAGAACTTAGCGGAAGGAAGAGAGACATGGAAAGCACTCCACCGACAAGAGCCCAGCTCTTAAATATAAGAAGAAATAGACACAATTTTCTTGCATACGTAAAAGAACATTAGAAAATTAAATATTGTCAAATAAATACCCTGAATAAAAAATTTAAAATAAAATAAAAATTATGGTTTCGTCGCACTCAATTCGCCAAAAAACGCATCTCGTCAGGTTTGAAACTCGTCAAAAACGCAACTTGACAGATGCGCGTCTCGATTCGACAGTAAATTAACAAATATAATTTAAAAGCTTGTAGTAATTATGCATATATGCAGCTAGCAAATGAAGTAACTTACTATTCCATTGATTAGATTTTTGATCATTATTTTATCTCGAATGCTTATCTGTCGAGTTGCGTTTCTGACAAGTTGCGAGTCTATGAGACGACGAGATGCTTTTCTGACCAGTTACGTTTATGACGAAAAGCGACCAATCCATAACTATGTTTATAAGGCGATGGGTAGGCATCTTCTTATTATCGTGTAAGTTAGTGACTAACACTAGTGTCAGAGTTTTTAAACCGCCTTAAAGGCCTCTGACATGGATTTAGGTAACGACCAATGTCAACGACAGTGACCGGAACCGACGGCTTAATTTGCCCTCCGAAGCACGGATCATCTTACTTATCAGACATTCAGGTGATCAGCCTACAATGTCCTAACCAAACTAGGACAACATAAAGTCGTTGCCCCCGCCGGGAATCGAACCCGCGACCTCCGGGTATAAATCGAACGCTTTAACCACTACACCACGGAGGCTGTTAATGTGTAATAATGGGTAGGCATGATATGGGAGAACAGAGTCCATTATCCAAGACCGATTTACGTGTATTCGAATGGATTTTGGGTTCACTCACTTTGCCTTCTCTTTAAATCTGCCCGTATCGTCATCATCCGACAGTATCCCGTCGATGTCTCCCAGAATCAAGTCCAGATCGTCGTCACTGTCCAACAATTTGTCTTCGGACTTGCTAGCCGACTTGTCGGCCGATTTGATGGCGGATTTCTCGGCGGATCTGTCGACTGACTTGTCCGGTAGAGGGGGGGTCATGGCAGGCTCGGGCGTGTCGGGGATTCGAGGTAGATTCTCCCGAGGCGGTGTTAGCGTTTCTGTTTGAGAAGAAAAAGAGAAAAAAGTTATACATACTATTCATATTTCCATATACTATTGTACTATAATATAAATGTTTAAATAACTCTGCGTCTTTTCATTTCTTACCACTGAACCGATTTAGATGTGGCAGTACAATGATATTCTTGCCAATCACAGAGACTTAGATATCTTTAGTTTGAATTTGTTCCAATTTCGCAAAACAATTATGAGTGCACTGGGGTCGGAAGACCCTTAGGTAGTTTCTACTTTTTCAGAAAATGTAAGTCACTCGAATAATAAGAACAGTGATGATTGTTGAGGGTACTGCGGTTTTTCCTCTGGTGCCGTTTTACTTTTTGTCGATTGATTATTTATTTTTTCAACTTATTTTTTCTGATCAGTCTCATTTTATCTTATAAGACCGTCATTGCTCTCAACAATTTATTTATTTGTTATTTATTTATGTATGTACATTTTTATTATCTCTTATTATTTAGTTCAATGTTTATATAAAGTAGGTACATTTAAAAATTAAACTAAGCAGCTAAGTTTAAACGTGATGTAAACACATAGTTTTGGAGTACAGTCTAGAATAAATATGTAGAAATTAGATATTTTGATCTTGATATGATTGTATTCTGTTTGTGTTTCTAATAAAGTAAAATAAAAATAAAAGATGAGATTTATCATTTTTGACGGGCATTTTTGTCAGCATCACGTCGGGCTGTCACATTGGAGGTCCCGGATTCGATCCCAGGTCAGGTCCAGATGGAAAATGATAGATTGATCTGGCCTTGGATGTTTATCTATATAAGGTCTAACAAAATATACTAAAGCCCTTTAGTCCGTGGTAGTGAAGAACTTAACCTTAACTTAGCCACGAAACATCATGTCGAAACATGAAAAATAATTTTTGGCTTTCTATAAAAGCTCGGATCAGCTGATCAGTCAACTTGTATGGAAGGCCAACAATTACTTCTCATATTTAGATACGTGTTTTTTGTGTTATCATGGACTGAATTAACCCTTTATAGTTTTAGTATATTTTGCTAGACCTTATAAATGTATTTGTTATAAAATATAGCATCGTTGAGTTAGTATCCCTTAACACAAGTCTCGAACTTACTTTGGGGCTACCTCGATTAGTGTTCCTTGTCCTTTATATTTACATATTTTTATATATTACTAGCTGTACCCGCGGGCTTCACTCCCCGTGGAAATTTCGGGATAAAGAGTACCCTATGTCCTTCCCCGAGTCTCAAACTTTATCCATACCAAATTTCATCCAGATCGGTTCAGTAGTTTAAGCGTGAAGAGGTAACAAACAAACAAATATACAAACTCACTTTCGCATTTATAATATTAGTAGGAAGTAGGATTTTGACTTTTTGAAAACATTTCGACCCGGGGAAACGTGACGTAAACATTTTGACGTATAATTCCTTACCGCTGGTAGAGTTGACCTCCGCACTTCTGACAGGCGACCTCTCCCTGACCTTCTCCTGACCTCTCTCGGTGGAGTCCGGCTTCATATCGGCAGCTTTCTCTTCAGGCTTGTTTTCCTTTAGAGGCTCTTTCTCTTTATCTTGACGGTCGCGATCGCGGTCTCTGTAATACATAGTTTGTTTATGGTAGTTTATTATTTAATGATACTAGATTAGACCTCTTCCATGCTGGTCTGGAAGAAAAGAAAAAACTTAGAATGTACCAGCTGCTTCTTTTCCCGCGCAGATCGTAAAAGTCGAGGTCGAAAATGCGAATCATGTTAACAGGCGATGCGGCTAGCAACCCATCACTGTATTGATTGCTTTTCCTTCTTCTCGCCCACCATGACGCTAAAAGCGGCTTTTGGGTCTTGTGGCCCTGGGCTCTGCAGCATAGAGCCGCAAGACACAAAATGCTCTGTCTGCCCCATTAGGGATAAAGACGTGATAGTATGTATGTATATACGATACTAGTTTGGTTAGGACATTGTAGGCTGATCACCTGATTGTCCGATAAGTAAGATGATCCGTGCTTCGGAGGGCACGTTAAGCCGTCGGTCCCGGTCACTGTCTTTGACATTGGTCGTTACCTAAAACCATGTCAGAGGCCTTTAAGGCGGTTTAAAAACTCTGACACTAGTGTTAGTCACTAACACACACGAGAAGAAGACTAGATTAAATATGGTTTCCGATAGCCGTGTGGTTTCCGGCAGAGTAGAATAGGATCACTCCAAGTCCTCCCGTGGATGTTGTAGAAAGCGACTTAGGAAATACAAGCTAAACAAAGCTTATAAACATCAGTGAGACCTCTCCAACCCGTCTGGCAATGCGAGGAGAGTGTATGCCAAGTCTGCTCTGGCCAAGTATGGCTCTCGTAGTACAGAGAGGGTCGTGCTCTTGCAGTGAAGACAGAAAAGACCTGATGATGAAGAAGAGATTAAATTCATGGTTATTGTAATTTGTTTTACTAGTGAACAAAGTTGGTAATTTCAGTTGGGGCACATTGGTACACGAGCCGGCCTAGCCAGGGAGTGTGTTATTGAGCCGAAATTGGAAATTCACAATATTTACTATCAGTGTAAAAAATAGTTTCCCGAATAAATCCTGTTAAAAACATTTGATACCTGTCATTATTCCTGTTGTCATTATTTCTGTTCTGTGTGGTCTGTGTGGCGGCCACTGCGTTCTTCCTCCTTCGTGCCTCCTTGGCGCGCAGCACGCGCTCGCGCAGGCTCTCCTGCTCGCGCATGCGCCGACGGTACTCACTCTCCTACGCAAACAAATTTGTTTTTTTTTTTTTACATATACAATGTCCTTTTTTATTAAGTACAAATATTTTAAGGGGTGATTCAGTCCATCATTTCGAACAACTTTTCCCAATAAATTTATATCGAAATACGAAAAAAAAAATTTAATTTTCTATAGTGATGATATCACGTGACTACTTCGATTTCTATGAAAACCTAAAAAATATTTTTCGTATTTCGATGTACATTTATTGGGAAAAGTTGTTCAAAATGATAGTTTGAATCACCCCTTAAAATATTTGTACTTATTAAAAAAGGACATTGTATAGGGACAGATCGCAGATTGAACAAGCCCCAAAATAAGTTCAAGACTTGTGTTATGGGATAATAACTCAACGATACTATATTTTATAACAAATACATATATAAATAAACATCCAAGACCCAGGACAATTTGAAAAAGGTCATTTACCTTGCCCTGCCCGGGGATCGAACCCGGAAAGTCTGGGTGGCGGACTAGCATGGTAACTACTACGCCACGGAGGCCTTTATAATATTAGTGACTAGCCGAAGCCCGCGACTTCGTTCGCGTGGACTTTATTATTGATCTTTGTCTCTGGAAAATGCTTATCACGCTAAACAACTTTTGCTAAGGCGTCATTTTTTTGTTTCTTATAGTGTATTTACCGGTTATTCCTAGCATCTGGATATATTGACCTGTTGGACATTAAGCCATAATGTAATATATGACTATTGTTTTTTCTTGCATCTAGATTTATTGACCCCTTGGACATCCAGACACCCGGTCTAACATACCCCGGAGCCACAGCTATATAGCAAAAAAAGTTTTTTTCAAATCCGTTCAGTATTTCTAGAGATGAGCATGTACAAACAGACACACATTTTTTTTAATTTTTTCACTCATTTCAGCCGCATAACGTCCACTGCTGGACATAGGCCTCTCAATTCTTACTGTTTTATTATAATGTATAGATGTTATGTCACCTCGCTTGGGGGCGAAGTCCTGCGCCTGTCGGGACTGCGGCGGGGGGACAGCGAGCGGCGCCGCTCGCGGGGGTCGCGGAGCTCCCGCGGCTCCCGTGCGGGCTCGCGGGCGTCGCGGGGGGCCTCCGGGGGGGACGGGGAGCGCATGCTGGGAACAAAAAATTTTATTTATTAACCTCTCGGTTCTGACAATCGTGACGTTGTAAAAAATAATCCTTCTTTCTTTTTGTAGCCTGTAGGTGTAGCGTCCCACTGCTAGGCAAAGGTCTCCTGGGGGGCGTCCGGGGGGGACGGAGAGCGCATGCTGGAGACAAAACATTTTCAACTCAACCTCCCTACCCTGACAATCGTGGCATGATAAAAAATATTTTTTTCTTTTCGTCGCCTGTAGGTGTAGTGTCCTCCCACTGCTGGGCAAAGGCCTCCCCCTTGTCCTTCCACATGTCTCTATATTCATCAAAAAAAAAATACTGCAAAGAAATGGCGACGTAAATAATGCCTTTTACAAAAAAAGTCAAATAAACTTTGTTTCATTTCATTTCACCGCCTCTGCAGCCCCGCTCGCTGCGTGATTTACTGAAAAATGGTCTTTAAGCAACTGTAATAAGGTGCTCAAAGCCCCAACGGCCCCGTTCGCTGCGTGATTTACTGCAAAATAAGCTTTAAGCAACGGTAATAAGATCCTCAACGCCTGCGCAGCCCGGCGCGGTTGGCGCTAATAAACTCCACCTGCTTCCGTCTCGCTCGCTGCGTGATTTACTGAAAAATGGTCTTTATCCAACGGTAATAAGGTGTTCACTGCCTGCGCAGCCCCGCTCTGGTGACAATACCTTGACAACCCCGCTCTCTGCGTGAGTTATTGGAAAATAAGCTTTATTTAACAGTAATAAAGTCCTCGCCGCCTGCGTAGCCCCGCTCTGGTGACAATACCTTGACAACCCCGCACTCTGCGTGAGTTATTGGAAAATAAGCTTTATTCAACAGTAATAAAGTCCTCGACGACTGCGCAGCCCCCCGCTCTCTGCGTGAGTTATTGGAAAATGAGCTTTATTTAACGGTAATGACGTCACTTACTGCAAAATAAGCTTTTATGCCACAGCAATAAGGTGCTCACCGCCTGCGCAGCCCTGCTCGCTGTGTGTGTTATTAGAAAATGAGCTTTAAACAATGGTAATAAGGTGCTCACCGCCTGCGCAGCCCTGCTCGCTGTGTGTGTTATTAGAAAATGAGCTTTAAACAATGGTAATAAGATCCTCACCGCCTGCGCAGACCTGCTCGCTTGTATGTTATTAGAAAATGAGCTTTAAACAATGGTAATAAGATCCTCACCGCCTGCGCAGACCTGCTCGCTTGTGTGTTATTAGAAAATGAGCTTTAAACAATGGTAATAAGGTGCTCACCGCCTGCGCAGCCCTGCTCGCTTGTGTGTTATTAGAAAATTAGCTTTAAACAATGGTAATAAGGTGCTCACCGCCTGCGCAGCCCTGCTCGCTTGTGTGTTATTAGAAAATGAGCTTTAAACAATGGTAATAAGGTGCTCACCGCCTGCGCAGCCCTGCTCGCTTGTGTGTTATTAGAAAATGAGCTTTAAACAATGGTAATAAGATCCTCACCGCCTGCGCAGCCCTGCTCGCTTGTGTGTTATTAGAAAATGAGCTTTAAACAATGGTAATAAGATCCTCACCGCCTGCGCAGCCCTGCTCGCTTGTGTGTTATTAGAAAATGAGCTTTAAACAACGGTAATAAGGTGCTCACCGCCTGCGCAGCCCTGCTCGCTTGTGTGTTATTAGAAAATGAGCTTTAAACAACGGTAATAAGGTGCTCACCGCCTGCGCAGCCCTGCTCGCTTGTGTGTTATTAGAAAATGAGCTTTAAACAACGGTAATAAGGTGCTCACCGCCTGCGCAGCCCTGCTCGCTTGTGTGTTATTAGAAAATGAGCTTTAAACAACGGTAATAAGGTGCTCACCGCCTGCGCAGGCCGGCGCGGTTGGCGCTGATGAACTCCTCCTGCTTCCGCAGCAGCTCGTCGTCGCTGCGCGCGCTCGCGCTCGAAGCGAGCTCGTTCTCGATCTCTATGGTCGTGTTCTCTATGTATCTGCGAACAAAAAGTTCTTATCAGTCTGCCTGTCTGTCTGTGTCATTGTAGCCCACGAACGAATGGATTTCGATGGGGTTTTTACGTGAAAACAAGTTACTTTGCGGTGGTCTTTAGCTATGTTTGATGAAAAAACGGTTCAGCCGTTTTAAAGTCATGAAAAATAGATGGCGCTACGGATATCAAGTCGTATCGGTAATGCCACTACCAATCACTAGTTTTTTTTGTTTGCTAAGCAAACTTCCTTGGCCCGGGGTATCTTGTAAATCACCTCTTAGGCCCAACGCAGACAATCCGTGCCGCACTTTTTAGTCTGTGAAAATAGAACCTATGGAATCATACGCAGTAACGCAAACGACGCGCGCCGGACTTTTTGCGCGTCGTGTGCGTTGCTGCTATCACAGACTAAAAAGTGCGTCACGGATAGTCTATCGTCTGCGTTGGGCCTTAAAATATCGGTATTGCACCAATTTCAAGGGGTGATTCAGTTCATCATTTTGAATAACTTTACGTCTTCCCCCAGTAAAGATTTGATCTCACCTGTCAGCACGGAACGGAACTTTCGCATGCTGCTATCCTTTTCTGTCCTTTCCGGAGCGACAGAAAAGAATAGCAGTATAGAAAAGTACCGCTAAACGCCATTTCTAACCTAATCTAACCTAACCTAACTTATTATTATTATTTTTTTATGGCCCACCTACTCTCAAGCCCAAACTGCCCAACATCTTGTACAATAGTGGATTTAAACTCTGCTAATGACAGGGGAGTAAGTGTGGCCTCACACTGGTCCACAACTATATAAAATCGCCATTCCGACTCGCTAAGAATTTTTGTTTGACTCCCCGCTCATGCTGCTTTTACCATGCTGGTCTGGGTGAGAGAGAAAATCTTAGAATGTACCAGCTGCTTCTCGTACCGTGCAGATCGTAAAAGCCGATCGAGGGAAAGGGTGAGACTTGAATCATGTTAATAGGCGATGCAGCTAGCAACCCATCACTATTACGATTTATTTTGTCATCTTAAACGCCCATGGTTCACACTAAGTGTGGCCTTTCGGCCCTGGGCTCTGTCTACCCGGTCAGGGGTATAGACGTGAAAATGTATCTGTATCTCCGCTCACCTCTGCGGCGACCGCCGGAACTTTCTGCCCGCAGCGCGCGCCAACGCGTTGCGTTGCTCCGCTATAAATCTCTCTGCTGCGTCGTCAATGTCCTTTATTGGACCTGTACAAAAATAAAAACATTTTTTTATATCATACACAATTTTTATTTTTTTACATAATAAAAATATTATTTTATTTTTTATAAAAATTTTAGAAAAAAAATTAAGAATATGACGTAATTTTTTTTATTGCTCTTTCTTTATATTACATAAGTTTGACAGAGAAGGAAAAATATTGGGAAAGATAAATCAGAGTGACAGGGGTGACGACAGAGTCAGAAAAGTTGGAGAAAATACCTAAATCAGAGTAATAGGGGTCACGACAGGGTCAGAAAAGTATGATTGTATTTCATCGTTTTAGATTATCCAAAAATAATGGAACCATATTTTACAATTTTTCAAAAACTTAAAAATTTACAAGTAAACGGAGCATCAAAGTTTCTGAGTGGAGGCTTGCGACGTTACCGCTATGTTAAAATCGTACTCTGCCGTGACGTCAAGAGAAATTTAAATGCGCTGTATCTTTGTCATTTTTTGTTCCTCAGAGAAAACAAAAAACACGTGTACAATATTTCTTAATCATGTAATAGACAGGCCAAAAAAAATTCCGTTCGTCAAAATGAGCAAGACAATTTTGTATTAAAAATCATTATACTCCAATACAGCATTCAACTATTTGAAAAGGGCAAGACAATAAGTAAATCTCTAAATTATCTATGAAAGTAACAAATAAATTTTCATTGCATTAACTATAAAACACAATTTTACAAGTAAAAACTGGTCACCAAGTTACAAACAACTTCATGACCAGTTTTTACTTAACTTAGTTTTAAAAGAACATTATTTAGAAACATGCTTCATGCTTAAAATACAGTGAGGAGGGGATATAGTAGTTACCATTTAGCATGCCAATAGCAAACATTACCCTTTTTTATTAATATTTAATTATTGTTAATATAATTAACAAAAAATATTTTTTTAAATAGTGCTACGTATTATCAAAAAATCGATAAACATGCCTACATAAAAGATCGCTAATTGATAACCTCCTACGTTTTTAAAGAAGGTTAAAAGTTAAAATAGGTTTTGCCTCGTTCTTTACAATATTGAATAATTAATGACTTAACATATTTTAACTATTTTTATAGGGATTTTAGGCATTCAAGAGGCAGTACTAAAGTACTCAATCTAAACAATGAAATAGGAAATGGTGAAAAACGTCACGTGGTATTTTTTGCGCCATTTTGTATTTCATCGTTTAGTTTGAATATTTTACCTGATTTAAATAAGAGGATTAGGGCTCTTGCGAACGACCGACAGTATGCCCGTTTGCGAAACTTGTTGCGACACTTGTTGCCGACCGTCGGCGACTTTAGCCAACTGAAGTCGCGGGCATATCGTCGCTAGTCAGTCACAGAATATAAGTATTACATACAGAACGGAATCTCCTGGGTCCCGCGCAATATGCGTCCCGGTTCTCGGTAAGTAGAGGCGGCGGCAGCCCCCCAATAACTTTCCTTAACTTTCACAAGGCGAGATCGGGGTAGAGGTACGGGGACGGGGGACACATATAGCGCGGGACCTTAGCCGTCTTATTATAAAACGCAGACTAACTTTGTTACTAGGTTTAAACCATTATCCCACCAAATCAAGTTGACATTTTCAGATGAGACAATGACATATTACTAGATGTCAACTTGATTTGGTGGGATAATGGTTTAAACCTAGTAACAAAGTTAGTCTGCGTTTTATAATAAGACGGTAGGAGATTCCGTCCTGTTTTAATACTTATATTAACCTCTCGTATGCCGTTGCGTAGATCTACGCGAGAATGCATTGTTTAACTGTGTCTGATATTCCGGCATACAAGGGGTTAAGAGTCCCCTTACCCTAGACCAAAATACAACTTTCCATACAAACGTAGTCTACGTTTTATTTCAAAACGACATGTCCGATTTGGGCAAAATTTTGTAATTTCAAAGATATTGCAATAATCTAGGTTTATAACTGGTTTCCGATGGTAAAAATATGAACTTGAAATAGAATAAAGTGTTTTATATCATTTTTGACCATTAGTATGGGAAACTTCTAAATCGTTATATTTTCTTTCCAGCTCATAATTTTACTATAGGAAACCAGTTATAACCCTAGATAATTGCAATTTCTTTACAATTACTAATTTTTACCGGAATCTGACATGTGGTTTCAAAATTAAACGTAGACTACGTTTGTATGGAGAAGTCTAGGGTAAGGGGACTCTTAATAGCGAATATGCATAAAAAATATATGTGTTATCTAACCAGTTTGTGGTTAATAATCTATTAATGAATTAATAAAGATTTTAATAAGCAACCACCATGGGCCCGCAATGTCACATGTGACATCACTTTTACGACCACTTTATAAGCACTGAGGGGAAAAATACGTGCATGTTCTCTATTTTGTCAGTGGTGAGGGAAATACGATCGATCTTATACACAAGTGGGAAAGGGATGGTTATGTTCACAAGCCACTAGGTGTTTACCGAATTTGCTTTCCAGCGTGGGGCTGAGCGGCGGCGACTTCTGGATGCGAGTCGGTATGTACGCGGGCAGGGGGAGACCTAGAGGAAGTACTTTGTCAGTGACCACCTCCGTGGCGTAATGGTCAACATAGCCAATCCGGAGGTTCCGGATTCGACCCCCAGCCAGGGCAAGTTCGAAGGACTTTTTCAAATTGTCTTGTGGTGCCATTTTTAAAACGCGGAGTCAGGTGACACAACTTTTCAAAAATGGCTCTTTCGAGAGTTTATCTACATGTGTATTTATTTGAAAATATAACGATTTAGTATGCCATAACACAAGTTTATACTTTGGGGTTAACTCAATCAGTGTCATTTGTCAATATATATTTATTTATGACTAGCCGAAGCCCGCGACTTCGTTCGTGTGGACTTTATGTCTCTGGAAAATGCTCATCAGGCTGAACAACTTTCACTAAGGCGGCATTTTTATATCTCTTATAGTTTAGCTGGACCATTATGGTACTGCATCAGGCGTTCCATTTTCCGAAATCATTTATACCCTATATGTTGCCCAGGCTTAATAGCTATATAACAAAAAAAGTTTCATTCGAATCCGTCCAGTATTTCCGGAGATTAGCGTGTACAAACAGACAAACAGACAAACAGACGTACAGACAAACAGACAAACAGACAGACATTTTTTTTTTAATTCTTACTCTATTACTACGTCTCCATCGCCAATATTTTTTTTGGAAATATATTTAATGTACAGACACACTTTTTTTACTGTTTTATTATATGTATAGATTTACACTGCTAATGACATAAATTATAAACTTCCAGTACGAAAAATGTTTGATATGAAAATGACAAATACGAAAAATGATTTAATGAGGTTTCCTAAAAATGCGACACCAGATGGCAGCACAGTAACGTCAGGTCGTTGGACCACACTGACCTCCATATATACAAGTACACTGGACCTATGATACCCTAAGAAATGACAGCTAATATAAGCAACGACCCCAATGCGTGGGAAGAGAACTAAATCTGACGTAACTTTTAGTTCCGTTCCCGCCCACTGCTACGAATGCATACGATCAGCGCCAAAATGGCGAAAATCAAATCGCCTCACTATGGCCCGGCTAATCAAAGGTCCAGCGTACTTGTATATATGGAGGTCAGTGTTGGACCATCAGTTGACAGGTTCTTTTGCTCCGTCAAATGTATCCAATAACAGCAGCTTATTATTAGACCTGATGTCCCTGTGCCATCTGGTTTCCCATTATTCGAGAAAACCTCATTCGGCATTTACCAAGTGGCAAAAACATCGAGCCACTTAACCCATCCAATATGCGACCACGACCGTGGTTGCTTAACATGTAAAGCGTTAGTATTGCGTACTCCCGCCGGGCTCCAGTCACTCGAAAGAAAATTCATTATTTCTTACGGATATTCTAGTACGGTAGTAGTTTCTCGTTACGGTTCTATAGAACCATCGTGTAAAGGCACCACATTTTTCGCTCCCACGCGTCGTAAGAGGCGTCTAAGGGAGAATTTCGACCGAGAAAATTACAAATAAATTTAGTCCCAAAACCATTTTGGATCAGTGAAGTTACCCGTACTTTTAACCAATCCCTTTTAAATTTCAAATCAAGACTTATAACCATAACCCACAGGTTGATTAGGCAAAAAACAAAAAATCACTTACCATCAACAGGCGGTTGGAAATTCCCTTTGAAATGCGGATTGATCAGCACTTTCTTCCCGGCCAACCCCCCAGGGGGTAAATTAGGGGGTAACTGGAGCGGCAACATCCTGACTTCCGGTTCCCGGCCCGCCAACGGCTGTCTTATGGTCACTTGGGGCATGTGGCTCACATTGTTAGGGACTATTTCCCTAACAGGCGGTCCGAAAGGCCTCGGAGAGAATTGTCGCGGATAAGGAAATCGCTCCATAGGGTTGAAATTTGGCCGAAAATTTCTTTCTTCCGGCCGAAATTGAAAACGAAAATTTTGCATAATTGGGGGGTTTTCGTGACGAAATGGCGGGTTTTCTGGTCGAAATGGGGGGTTTTCTTGACGGAACGGGGGATTTTCTTGGCGGAACGGGGGATTTTCCGGCCGGAATGGGGGGTTTTCCGGTCGGAACGGAACCTCTTGCGGCATTGGCCTTTCAGGGGACAGCTCTGGCCGCATAGGTATAGGGGGAGGGGCATTTGGAACTGTGTCGGGCCGTATTTCTGGCCTTTCAGGCAGTGCGGGCCGCATTTGTGGGGGGCTAGACCGCATTTGTGGGGGGTTAGGCCTGATTTGGGGGGGAGGGAAAGAAGCCCGCTGGTTGTGTTGGAAGTTTGCCTGCAATAAAAAATCTTGCTAAAGAAAGAAATAATAATATCAATTTTTTTAAACATGACGAAATCGTCATGTTTTAGAAAACATTGCTTTTGACTGATTTCCCCCTTAAAATAGTTACAAGTATATTTTGTTAGACCTAATATATTAGGATGGTACGGAACCTTTTTTGAAATCCGGCTCGAAGGACCAATTAGAAGGCGCATATATCGCAGGGGCGCGAAATTTATCTGGCTCGAAGGACCACGAGATCTAAGATTGCGCGAGTCCGACTCGCACTTGGCCGGTTATTAGTGAGTGCTTACCCTGTGTACGTTGTTCCTGTGGTAGGGGTGCGAGAACCGCTGCGGCCGCCATCCACCGCGGCCGCGCTGCCCGCGAACTATCACCTTATCTGCAAGCGAGAGCTTTATCAACTCACCACTTACCTTAACTATAGCCAAAGATATATTTACTAACGTAACAGATACCCAACGCCATAGAAACTATTAGAGGCAAAACTGGTGTTGCGGGGTAGGCGCACAGAGATGGCAGCACACACGACTAGCAAAAAAGTGACAAAGGAATTGTTGAAAATATTGATTGCATTTCATATAAGTCATATTTAATTAATTAGAGTACTAATTAATTTAAATAATAGGAATAAAAGATTTCAGTGTTATAATTATTACCATAAAGTGCCATCTAGTAACAAGGAAAAGAAATAAATATGTTTATATAGCTATGGGTAGGCATAGACATCAAACTGAATGGTAAAACATATTTTTTTTGTGATAAATGTGATATGCTTTTTTAAAATACTTTATGTATTATGAAAAGCAATGTGAACTGTTTAACATGTTGATGTTTTGGTTCATGTAAACTGTTAATCTGTGTGTAATTTAAAGAAAGAAAGAGAGTAATACTATCGATACTATCGATAGTATTACTCGTCCCATCGATTGATCGACACTATAGACTGCCTCCGTGGTGTAGTGGTTAGAGCGTTTGGCTCATACCCGGAGGTCGCGGGTTCGATTCCCGGCGGGGGCAACGACTTTGTGCTGTTGTCCTAGTTTGGTTAGGACATTGCAGGCTGATCACCTGATTGTCTGATAAGTAAGATGACCCGTGCTTCGGAGGGCACGTTAAGCCGTCGGTCCCGGTCACTGCCTTTGACATTGATCGTTACCTCAAACCATGTCAGAGACCTTTAAGGCGATTTAAAAACTCTGACACCAGTGTTAGTCACTAACACACACGATAAGAAGAAGATCGACACTATCGTTAGTATTTTTGATTATCAATAGTATTGCTCTAAAACAGCTACTAGTACAATCAATAGGCCTATCGATTTGTCATTTATCGATCAAACCTATCGATTCATCGGCAACACTAATGTACAATCAACTAGCTATTTATTAAAGTGACTGTTGAGTAGACAAATCAATCTTTATTTAAATAATTACTAACTAATTTCAGAATAGATGAATACTAAATAAAACCGCATGCCGTTCCATTTTTTTTTTCTATTGCAATGCCCTGTCAGGACTCATGTAGTAAAGTGTGATACATGTACAATGTGAAAAGCAACAAATGAATTGAATTTAATTGAAAGAGTATGTGTTGTACGGGTTTGGTTTGTACATTGAAGTATGGTAGATAAAGATAAAGTCTTGAGATGGTAATTAGATAAATGTTTATTAAAAATATAACTATACGTATAAAATATAATAAAAGGATTAAAAGGTAAAACTTATGGTAAAATTAAGAGTAAATGAAAATGGTAAAATTATGGTAAATAATTGAAATGGTAATGGTTAGAGAGCACACGCGAATATGGTTAGATGGTTGTTAATGTACTGACTGAGAAATGAGTTTGAGTAAAATAAGTAAAATTAGGGCGCGGCGACAATATGCTGACGGCGTACTTGCGCGGTGTCAATGTACGTACAAACCGTACATAGTCCCGAACGAGAAAGAAAATATTTAAAATGATAGATGGATGTTGGTGCGTTAATGAGATGATAACAAGTGTGAATCAATATTTTGGTGATTAACAAGGTGATTGAACATAGATATTATTTAAAATTATAGTCTCTAAGAGTCCGATTGGTTAACCGATTCACTGAACTGGTAACGAAATTTTGGTGAGGTAGCCCTATCTACTCTCGCACTGAATTTAGCGACTTTTTCATTAACACTAACACTAGGGGAATTTTTATCACTAACACTAGGGACTGAAGTCTGATCACTAGGACCACTCACTTGAACACTCACACACTGGACGCTGGAAGAGCCTGCGGCGGCGGCGTCAAGGCCGCCGGCCGCTCGGCGCTCCGCGCGCCGCTTGCGCACGCGCCGGCACCCCCACGCAGTCAAAACAATGCAGCCTATGCCTGCTATTACGTAGCTGATAACGTAATGATGAACGTCAGGGTAGGAAATTTGATTTGAAATACCTGGATCGGATTTCATTTCTTTAATTTGGTTACCGATGGTTTTAAGATCTTCCTTAAACTGGTTTGGTTCATAATCAGGAATAGCATTAGGAAGAGATACATTAATAATATGGTTGACTGGTGGAATTGCAGGCGAAATAATATCTGGTTCAATGGTAAGCTGACTGGTTTGTTGTTTATGTGGAATTATTGTGAGGGAATCTCCCTTGATGATACAGCTTTCTGTAAGAGTTATAACACCTGCCTGGTTTAATGTTTCTGCCGTAATCTGGTTTCCGCATATGACCCGAATCAGGCAAACACCAAAACAAGAAAAGAGGTACGTGTTAATTCTGTGAAGCTGGAGCCAAGAATTGCTACAAGACAGAGTATTGGTTTTGCAGTTATAAGTATTAGAGTTTTTCACACATGGGATTTGGTTTGTTTCTAGTTGGTAAAGGGGACTGTGTAAAGAACATAAATACGTGTTTTCATCGACTTGAATGCAATGATTGAAGTCATTGTCCGATAATGGCACGTATAAGTCTTGCTGCAAATTCATAGCAATGTAATTGGATATAGGCACTAGGGTTACCATGGTTTCGTTAATTTCTCTCGGGATAGGGATTAACTGGTAAATGTCATAAAGACTTCTACTTACAAGTGGAATTTTAATTTCGAAAATGAAATACTCCTTGGTGATTCTTATACGCACCTTAAGAAGATGATAAATCTTAGATAAGTTGTTTTGGATGTTATCGATGGGAAGAGAAAGATCTTTGGTCAAATGCCCAACGATGATGTTGAGCTGATAAAGAAGTTGTTCAGGTGATAGCAGATGGATATTAAAATTTCCATAGAAGGTATTGGTGACGGTATCTAGAAGGGTAGTTTGAATGTTCTTTAAATCATTTAAGATGTTAGTGGCAATTATAGAAGACATTGCGAAATCATTACTATCAGCAACGTTTTGGATTTCCTTCTTCAACTCGTTGGCAGTCTTTTCTAGAGATATAAGATGTTGGTTGAATATTTTGTGTTGCTTGTCTATGGCACCTTCTGTTCTCTTTAATAAATTATATTCCGCTTCCGCTATTGATGTCTGATTTTTCCATAAGTTGACGAGATGTTTTTGGTTACTTCTCAATAAGTCAATATCTCTGCTGTATTGTTCTGCGAAAGTTTCATCTAATATCCCGAATAACGTGTGGGCAACGTAACCAACACCGTTTATGAGCCCGCTACGCTGTCTAGCTTTCGATGTGACCTGCTGACCGAGTAATAATTTGTTATAATAATTATACTCCTCATACTTATGATGTAATTGTAATAGGATCACGTCGCATTGTATTTTTCTGTTGGTATTCGAACATATGGTTTCTAAATGGTTTATATATTTGCTAAATAATTCGTCACTCTGCCAATATGGTTCTAAATCATAATAAACGATAAGTTTCCATTCGTCCCGAACTAAGAACATGGATGAGATTTTATCGAAGTAGAACATGCTTTGGTTGGTTTTCAAACTTGTTATGTTATAATTATAATCTGCTTTGCTCGGAGTAATTATAAGGAAGATAAGGGTAAATAGGAGTGACAAATAATTGCAAGAATTCTTGTATCTTCGGCGTTGTCGGGTGTCCGAAGGCGTACTAATGATTACGTCTGATTTGATATTACGTTCGGCGTCACAGCTCACGTCAGGCGTGACGTAGGTCTTTGTGTCAATTCCCTTTGAATGTTCCGGTTGGTTTTCGTGAACGGGTAAAATGGATAACTTTATAACTGGTCGTTTCAGGAAACCATTCTTGGTTTTTAGGGTAACGACTCTGGTGTGGCCGTCTTTTCCTGGGTGCAGCTCTACAACTCGACCTAAAGCCCACTTTCCAGGTGGTAGATTGGCGTCATTTATGATGACGATGTCGTCGATCTTAAGAC
This sequence comes from Acrobasis consociella, assembly GCA_963555685.1. Taxonomy (NCBI): domain Eukaryota; kingdom Metazoa; phylum Arthropoda; class Insecta; order Lepidoptera; family Pyralidae; genus Acrobasis; species Acrobasis consociella. Next base: position 13,689,379 of record OY743128.1, read on the forward strand.
TTTCACTAGGTTTTCTCCATTTACATCTTGCTGTCAACTGGGATAGGTATTCCATTTTCCATCGCTTCCAAATGTCCTGAAATATTTTCTGAGTGAGTTGCCACCTGGTACGTGCGTCTCGCTCTGTTTCAATAATGGTTAGTACAGGTCCACTGGCAAGGAAATGAGAAGGTGTAAGGTAGTTAAGGTCGTCTGGATCTTCCGTAAGCGGACAAAGCGGCCGGGAGTTAAGGCACGCTTCGATCTGGGTTAGAACGGTGGTGAATTCTTCAAACGTCAGTCTTTGTTCGCCGACAACTCGCTTCAAGTGATGTTTGATACTTTTAACACTTGATTCCCAGAGTCCTCCAGCAGAAGGCCAGGAGGCAACGTTATAATGCCATTGAATCCCCATGTCTGCAATCTCTGCTCTAAAATCGTTGTTAAATATCTGGTACAGTTCTTTCAACTCCTTTTGAAGGACACGATTTGCTCCGACGAAATTGGTCCCATTATCGCTATAAATATGTTGTGGTAACCCACGTCTAGCGGCCATACGACGTAATGAAGCTAAAAATGCTGAAGTGGTAAGGTCTGAGACTAATTCTAAATGTATGGCCTTGGTTACCATACAAACAAACAGAGCGACGTAACCTTTGGTCGACTTGGCTCCCCGGCCCCTGTTGGTTTTGATAAGAAAGTACCCGGTATAATCAGTTCCGATCTTGGAGAATGGCCTTGAAGCGGCCTCGGTACGGACCATCGGCAAGTTTCCCATTAGTGGTGGTTGAATACTGGGATTGTGGCGTCTACATTTCACACACAGGCGAAGCCGTTTTTTGGTAGCTCGGTTTCCGCCTATAATCCAGTATCGTTGTCTCAACATTGCAGCTGTCAATCTCGCGCCCCCATGCAGACATTTTTGGTGAGCTTCGTCTATTAACAAGTCGGTTACTCTATGGTTATATGGTAATATGATAGGGTGTTTCATATCTTGCCCAATGTTTGCGTGTTCCAGCCGTCCGCCTACGCGTAATAATCCAGACTGATCAACAAACGGGTTAAGGTTATGAATTTTACTATTTTTATGAACTTGGTTTTGGTTTCTCAATTGGGCTATTTCTTCTGCGAACTCCATGTGCTGTATGTCTGTATGTATAATTATCATATTTCTAGCCCGCAATAATTCTAAGGTAGTCAAGTAGGGTTCATTGTTCCTATGACGTAATCTCATTATCCAAGCGAGTATACGTGCGACTAGAGATGTGCCGAGCGGCAAATTCCCCGTTGCCGGCAATATTCCCAATCTTGCCATTGCCGGTAAATTTCCATTTTGCCGGGAACATTGACAATATTGCCGATCCACTTAAATTGCTTTTTTATATCAAAATTCTGATTATTTTGTAAATAAACTTGAAATTTATTAAGAAATAACCGCCTAGGTGTAAGTCGGACTCGCGCACGCAGGGTTCCGAACCATTATCTATAAAAAATCACATTTGTTGTATGAGAGCCCCCTTTAAATATTTATTTTATTTTAATTTAACTATGTATTTTTATAGTGCATATACAACTAAATATTCTGTGAATATTTCATGCCTCTAACTCTTGCTGTTATTATATATATGTAAAAAATCACGTTTTTTGTGTGGGAGCCCCCCATAAATATTAATTTTATTCTGTTTTTAGTATTTGTTGTTATAGCGGCAAAAGAAATACATCATTTGTAAAAATGTCAGCTGTCTAGCTATCACGCTTAATGACATACAGCCTGGTTACAGACAGGCGCATGGAAAGACAGACCGATGGACAGCAGAGTCTTAGTATTAGGATCCCGGCAAAACGGAACCGGCAAATTCGGGCCTAGTTGCGAAAAATTTGTCCTCGAGGGAAGTAAGGATCCCGGTTTTACCCTTTAGATATAGAACCCTAAAGAACTCGCCGTATCCGCATCCGCAAATGCGGAACATTTGCATTCCTTTATACGAGGGGCATTCAATAAGTACCTAGCCTCATCGCCAGAGGGCGCTGTAGTTTCAAAAGAGTTTTACCACAGTGTAGCACATTCTTTTTTAATTCTTTTTTCAAATTTTCATTCCAATCCCTTCATTTGTTTTAATTTGACAACTTAAGGAAGCGAACGTGTCGATCGGTTTTACAAAAATGGAAAAAGAGCAATATCGTTCGGTAATTCGATTTCTATTTTTGGAAGGGAAAACGCGCATCGAAATCAAAGAGCGCTTGGATGCTGTGTACGGTGACTCTTCTCCATCGATGGCCACCATCAAGAATTGGTTCAACGAGTTTGCACGTGGCCGTACGTCGGTTTTTGATGAACCACGTCCAGGTGCACCGAAAACAGCTGCTACGGAGGAAAACATTAAAAAAATCCATGATCTCGTATTGGCAGATCGCCGATTGAAGGTTCGGGAGCTAGCTGAGACTGTAGGCATTTCAGAAGGAACAGTGCATCATATTCTTCACGAGGAACTCGGCATGAGAAAGCTGTCGGCGCGATGGGTGCCGCGTTTACTCACACCGGAAAACAAGCGCAACCGTGAGACCACATCGGAGACGTGTTTGGCTCTGTTTAAGCGGAATCCAGCGGAGTTTTTGCGTCGTTTTGTGACCGTCGATGAAACTTGGATCCACTGGTACACACCAGAGACCAAGGAGCAATCAAAACAATGGATCCAGACCGGGGAACGTGCTCCAAAGAAGGCGAAAACTGTAAAATCTGCCGGAAAAGTTATGGCCACCGTTTTCTGGGATTCACAAGGTGTGATCTACATCGATTACCTCGAGAAGGGTAAAACAATTACAGGGCTTTACTATGCCGATTTATTGGGCCGATTCGACGCCGAATTAAAGAAAAAACGACCCCATCTGGCGAAGAAAAAAGTGCTGTTTCACCACGACAACGCACCGGTTCACACGTCTGCCGTTGCCATGGCCAAATTGGTCGAATTACGCTACGAATTGCTGCCCCATCCACCGTATTCTCCAGATTTGGCCCCTTGTGACTTCTTTCTGTTTCCTAATCTGAAAAAATCACTCGCCGGGAATAGATATGGATCAAATGAGGAGGTCATCGCCGCCACGGAGGCCTATTTTGCAGAGTTTGACAAAAACTATTTTTCGGACGGGTTAAAAAAGTTGGAGCATCGCTGGGCTAAGTGTATCGAACTAAAAGGAGACTATGTTGAAAAATAAATTGCCACTTTTCCAAAATTTTCGTTTACTTTTTGTAGGCTAAGTATTTATTGAACGACCCTCGTACATCTGCCTGCATCCGCAAAAGCTTCGCATAGATTGATGCGGATGCGAATGCGGATGCGTATTAAGAGAATAAAAGCCGCTGGATTTCAATAAAAATCTACTTAATAAGTGGATAGTCAACTATTAGTTTGCCCGAATTGTGAACCCGCGAACCTCATATCTCAGTAATCCCTTGACAGATCCAGCTCATGTTTTATAACTTAACAATTAATCGAGTTATAGTTGAACAAACATACATACATACTTACATACATAAATACAAACGCCGATTGTTCAAGTAGACTCGGAGAACTTGGCTCGCTTCACTTGCTTGTTTAATTAAAGCTGTAAACTCGCGAACTCCATATTTCGGCAACCCCTTGACTGATTTGCTGCTTATGTCCGAACGAAAAAAAACTTATTTTGACACGCGCCTACCAAATTTCCTGAAGATCCGATAAAAGATGCTCAAGTTATCGTCAAATAAACATACATAAATACATACAAACGTTAGATTGTTCAAGTAGACCCTTTGCTAGCTTTGCTCGCAAGAAAAACACTTCCTTTTTGGTTGATCTCTAAAAATTGTGTAAAACATCTAGAATAATACTGTGTTTTTTATTTTTTTATCTTTAAAACTGACTGACCAAAAAACGGCCTATTACTACGTGACGCTTTGATGACGTCATTAAACAACTTGCGTTCGTTTCGTACCGGCTGGCCGGTTAGTGCGTATTTCTCCGTTTGGACGAATATTTCACACACATTAGATATAAAATGGCTATTCTGCTCACAAGAAAGTCATGTGTTGTGATTACCTGCACTAGTACTACGGTAAAAACACCAAAAAAGCTTTTTTTTCAAGTTCCTCGAGATTCAAAAATGTGAAAAAAATGGTTTAACGCTGCGAAGAGAGCTGATCCTGTAGCGGCTAAAAGTTATGTACTATACTGTTGTAAAGACCAAGATAGAACGAGCGAGTGAAGCGAGCGAAGCTGTTCTCCGAGTCTGTATAAATAATCTGGCGTTTGCACGAGTTATCGAACAAACATACATGAATAAAATACATGAATGTTTATTTTAAATTTAGTAGGTGTAATCGAAAATAAAATTTAGTAGGCACAAGTATTAAATAGAATATTTTAGTTCGAACATGAACTAAATCAGTCAAGGGGTTGCCAAGATATGGGATTTGCTAGTTCACAGTTTAGGTCAAACTACTAGAATAATATACCGATGTATATTATTCTAGTAGTTTGACCTAAACTGTGAAGGGCAAACTACTAGAATGATATACATTTTCAAACATATTAAAACTAGTATTTCGCCTTGAACTGTGAACTCTCTAACCCCATGTTCGTATTTCTATTAGCCAAGTCTACACGCCTAATATTTTTTTTTAAATTTCCAGTAAAGAAACTTAAGTCACCGTTATTTATGTAGGTACTAATTGAAATACGTAAAAAAAACTTCGTATTCGCATCCGCATTCGCGGATGTGAACCTTTAATAATCCGCATCCGCGGATGTCGCAGAGTTGTTGCGGATACAACAACACTGGTCTGCACTTGGATGGGTCACCACAAGTAGCATACAATTTCTTGAGCCCCTCCGTGCTTCGGAAGGCACGTTAAGCCGTTAATCCCGACAGCCAACATTGTATGGCAGTCACAACACAACATAAAGCAAAGGTACATGTAGTCAAGTTCATACTAAGTATATGAACTTGTCTGCAAATATAAGTTTGCAAGTTTTTTATGTAACGGAACCCTCAATGGGCGACCGACTCACACTTGGCCGGTTTATTTTTCAGATTACCTACTTAAAATAGTAATTATTTCTCGCCTAAGACAAGGAATATTGACAAATCTGTATGTACCGGCAATTTACAGGGAATTTTGCCGGCAATATTGCCAGTAAATTGCCGGGAACATTGGCAGTTTATATGTAGGATCTATATTTTTTTAAGATGTCTCATATAATACGCTTAGATACAGTTATTTAATGAGTTTTTTAAATCAATATATCTAATATTCTCAATATTTAGGCAATATTCCCCAAAATTTCCACTTCGGGCAATCTTGCCGGCAGCGTTGCCGGCAATATTCCCAATGTTGCCAATGTTGCCGGCAACGGCACATCTCTACGTGCGACTCGTGAAAAAGTGCTGTTTTTGGTAATTAGAGAATGCAATATGTTATTGTCGAGTGAATGACTGACTACATTAGTTTGTTTACTTTTTTCACACATCTTTAATTCTTCTTCGGTGGTAAATGGTTTTGTGTTATAGTATTGGTGATCGATATTTTGCGTTAAGAGCCATGTTGAACCTCGCCACCATAAAGAATGTTGCCTTAGTTGTGATGCGTACAGTCCTCTACTAGCACAATCAGCCGGGTTATCTTCCGACTTTACGTATCTCCAACAGCTGGCGGGCATAACTTCAGTGGTTTTCCGGACCCTATTCGCTACGAACGGCTTCCATCGACTTGGTTCCCCGTTGAGCCATCCTAGAACGACCATAGAGTCAACCCAACCGTATATATCTATTTGGTAATTAGGTAAACAATCTTTTACTTTGTGCATGAGCCTACTTAACAGGTGAGCACCGCAAAGTTCTAATTTTGGGAGTGTTATTGGTTTACTAGCAGGTACGAGTCTAGCTTTACTCATGACAAAGTTAACGGATGTGGAGTCTCCTCTGGTGATTTTACAGTATACTACACATGCATAAGCCTTGGTGGATGCGTCACAGAACCCGTGGAGTTCAATGTTGTCAGCTTCTCTGGTTCCGAGCCATCTTGGTAGTTGTAGGTGGTTTATTTCCTGTATATCGGCTTTTATTTTCGTCCATTCTTTACATATATCTTCCGGTAATTTACTATCCCATTCTTTCTGAGTTTGCCAGACAGGTTGAAATAGCAGCTTTAATTTAGTGGTAAGGGGTGACAAAAAGCCTAGGGGATCAAAAATTTTCGAAATATCCGATAACAGGGATCTTTTTGTAGGATGGTTATCAGAAAAATTATATTTTGATGCGAAACTAAATATGTCGTCGTGTGTAGTCCAACGTAGCCCTAAAGTTTTAGTTGGTTCGTCTTGCGGCTTAAACTTGAAGTGGTCTTGGTCTTGGGATTGTTTTGGTATTAATTCCTTTATATTAGATCTCCACTTTCTAAGATTGAACCCGCCAGATTTGAATAATTGGATGAGGTCCTTTTGCAATGCTACTCCCTCAGGAATACTAAAAACGCCGTGAAGGACATCGTCCATATACATAGACTCTTCTAGGACTTTAACGGCCTTGGTATTCTGGTAATTCGAACGCTCGTCACTAGCGAGTTGCTTCAAAGTCATCATCGACAGAAATGGTGCGGACTTGGTACCATAAGTGACAGTGGTAAGTTGGTATTCTTTGATTGGACTCGTAGGTGTGTTCCTCCAAACGATCATTTGGTATTTTTGGTCATCTTCATGCATTCTGATTTGCCGATACATTTTTTCTAAATCTGCAACGAAGGCGTATGGGTACTGTCTCCATTTTAAAATTAGGGCTTGTAGGTCCTGTTGTAAATTAGGACCCACTTCCATTAAGTCATTTAAGCTAAAACCGCTGGTCATTTTACTAGAAGCATTAAAAACGACTCTAAGAGCCGTGGTAGTAGAGTCCGAACGCAATACGCCATGATGCGGTAGGAAACAAGAAGGTGTCGAGTTACTGGCGCCGACGGCTGGTTTCATATGTCCTAAAGCGCGATATTCATTCATAAATAATCTATAATCTTTCTCCAATTGTCTATTTTTAGAAAATTTCCTTTCTAGTTGACGAAACTGGGCGATCGCTAATGATTTGGAAGAGCCCAATTTTTCTTCAAAATCTGGTTTAAACGGGATTCTGACGTGGTATCGCCCTTCTTCATCTCTTCTGGTGGTTGATTTGTAGAACTTAATGCAGCGGTCGTCAGCTTCCGATAGGGATGGTTGTTGAGAAATATCCTCTATGTCCCAAAACTTATGTAGGTCGTCTATTTGGTTGATGACAACGTTACAGTGAAAGCTTTGTTGCATATTTCCGCATAATATCCACCCTAACTGAGTTTCTTGTGCCACAGGTAATAAAGGATTAATTTTTATAATTCCGCTCATAAGGATTAATGCATAAACATCGACGCCTAATAATAAATCAATGGGTCGGCTTTCGTAAAAGTGAGGATCGGCTAATGGGATGGTATCTAGATAACTCCAAGATGGTTTTGGGAAGGACTGATTGGGTAACTGATGTATCAATTTATTCATGATAAACGCGTCAATACACAATGAAAAATCATTATGAAGGGAGGACATCTGTATGGTTAAGATGCCTTTACAGTTATTTTCGTTAGTGCCGACCCCGAATATGATTCCCTTGCATCGTTTTCGTGATAACCCTAATCTTTGTGCAGCATTCTCCGTTATCAAAGACGTCTGGGAGCCCTGGTCGATGAGCGCACGCATGGTGAGTTGTGACCCATCTGCGGCCTGAACTTTGATCAACGCTGTCGCTAAGAGAGTATCTCTATCTGCTACACAATCCTGCGTCGCATGACATGATTTCCGGTCATTGCTCGTACTGGTGCTAGGTACTGGTGTTGCAACGTCTTGTTGTATGGAAAACATGTTATGAATCAGCGAATTATGGTTTCTGTTGCAAAAACGGCAAGTTTTGTTAGATTGACATTCTTTACCTTGGTGATCAATTAAGCAATTTTTGCATAAGTTCGATTTGGAAATTGTTTTTTGTTGAATCTCTGGCCTAGATTCACGGAAAGATTTGCAAAAATAAATTGCATGATTTTCTTTGCAATGAGGACATTTATTAGACGACACGTGTAAAGACTTGTATGAAAATGGTTTGGTTGATTTGATATGCTGGCTATTGGAGGAATTTTGGTTAAATGTTTTCTTATACCGCGATTCTTCCTGTGGTGTTGGTTTGCTTGTTTCTTGTTTGCGTCTGGACACCTCTAGGCTCGTGAATTTTATTTCCAAAAACTGTAAAAAGTCCTTAAGAAGGGGTAATTCTTTCGGATTAGGAAGACTTTCCACGTAGTCGTTGAGGGTCTCTGGGTCGAGCTTTTGAGACAACATATGCACAATGAGCGGATCCCACGACGATGTGTCTATGCCCAGTTTCTTGATTGCATGCAAACATTCGTTGGTGGTATCGTGTAGTCGCTTGATTGAAGCGGTATTTTGTACTTGGATGGTAGGAAGGCCTAAAAGGGTGCTGAGATGCGAAGTGAAAATTAATTTCTTGTTATTATAGCGATGATTAAGAATTTCCCAAGATATTTGATAATTTTCTGAGCTAATATTAAGATGTTGAATTAGCTTGTCTGCTTCGCCCTTCAGTTTGCTTTTAAGAAATTGGAGCTTTTGCGCGCTAGACAGAGACGGATTATTATGAATGGTCTCCACGAACAAATCTTTAAATGATGTCCACTGCTGGTAACTGCCACTGAATGACGGTAACTCCAATTTTGGAGTGGATTTTTCTCGGTGTGACACGGACCACATTTTCTCGTTGATAGATCTTTTCGTATGCTTAAAGAGGTCTTCATATCTTGTGAACTGGACTTCGTAAGGTTGATGGTCACCTTCAAGTTCACTGTCGATCTCCCAATGCAGAGAATCGATGACTTCCCAACGAGAATGTAGCATCTTGAGTGCATCTTCAAATTCCCACTTGTCAGACAATACGTTCACGTCAATGCTAGAAATGGTTCGCGCAAATGCCTTAAAGTTACTTGTTTGCTTTCGCAATAAATCATCTAACCTACTATTCGTTCCCTCAGATTTAGAAGAAATAGACAAAGTTGGTACAGAAGCCGAAGGAAAACTTAATGGGGTTGCTGGTTTTATAATAGGGGTAGATGGTTTAGAAGTTGGAATTGAGGTAGAGGGAAGCATTTCCTCTACCTGATAACCCTGTAAAAATTGCCTAGTATTTTGATAAAACTCGCTAGTTCGCTCATAATTTCTCTCCTCAAAATATACATGGTTCCTATCCCCAATCAAATTACACAACTGCAAATGATTAGTCTGAAACTCTTTCCAGTAACTATCAAGAGTCTCCAGCTTCCTCCTAATTGCATCTGGTGTTTTACGATCACGACCATCTTTCTTGAAGTTTATCAGCAGTTTATCCATGGCTGCCATGATCTGAGCTTGGGTTGCAAGTAAGCCCTCCATGATTCTGGTAATTTCAAACAAGTGATAAAAAAGGAAAGATCTTACTTGAAGTTACGGCTTACGCTGGCTGTGCGAGCTCTGGTTAGCTCAGCACTGGTTTTGGTAAACTTCTTGTGTAGCTTAGCAACGGTAATGCCCAGCTTCGTTGTGAACTAGACCTGGTAACGCCTAGTTCTGGTAATCTGGTTCTGGTAACTTGCAACGATAGTTCGTAAGCACTGAACTGGTAATGTTCAAGGCGCTGGTTCACTTAGTGTCTTCTCAACGAGTGTTTAAGTCCGCGTACCGAAAATACTTTTTAATACACACACACGCACTAACTACACTCACTGGGTAAATAAACTAAGCAAAAAGGAATCGAAGGACCATTAAATGTACGGGTTTGGTTTGTACATTGAAGTATGGTAGATAAAGATAAAGTCTTGAGATGGTAATTAGATAAATGTTTATTAAAAATATAACTATACGTATAAAATATAATAAAAGGATTAAAAGGTAAAACTTATGGTAAAATTAAGAGTAAATGAAAATGGTAAAATTATGGTAAATAATTGAAATGGTAATGGTTAGAGAGCACACGCGAATATGGTTAGATGGTTGTTAATGTACTGACTGAGAAATGAGTTTGAGTAAAATAAGTAAAATTAGGGCGCGGCGACAATATGCTGACGGCGTACTTGCGCGGTGTCAATGTACGTACAAACCGTACATGTGTAGTGTGATGCTTCTTCTTCTTCTTATTGTGTGCGTTAGTGACTAACACTAGTGTCAGAGTTTTTAAACCGCCTTAAAGGCCTCTGACCTGGTTTTAGGTAACAACCAATTTCAAAGACAGTGACCGGAATCGACGGCTTAACGTTCCCTCCGAAGCACGGATTATCTTACTTATCAGACAATCAGGTGATCAGCCTACAATGTCCTAACCAAATTAGGATAACAACACAAAGTCGTTGCCCCCGCCGGGACTCGAACCCACGACCTCCGGTTATGAGCCGAATGCTGTAACCACTACACCACGGAGGCATTAGTGTGATTCAAAGTGTGTGTGTGTCTCACCGAGGCTGTCGGGGATGTCCCGCTGCTGCGGCAGCCGCGCGGGCCGCTCGGCCGGGAAGCGCGCGCGGGATGCGCCTGCACACACAACGCTACACTCAAATGGTTTGCAGTACACACTAAACCTATTTTGAAAATTCAATGAAAATAATTAGGTACTTTCCTAAGTAAAAATAAATTATTTTGTACTAATAAAAAAATAAAGCGTCGCAAAATAATGTCACTTGTCTTTGAACATATCCATTTTAACGTTATTTTAAATTTATTATTGTAGAAAAACTGATAATAAGAGCGCTATTTGACTCCAAAAATCTATGACGTCATCTGCCTGTATTTCATACAAAATCCCATAGAAACTGTTTGTTCAAAACAAACAGTTTAGAAAAAAGTTGCCGATTTGACTTGTTGGAAAATAGCGATTTGACTTGTTGGAAAATAGCGTATTGATATATCATTTTTAATCATTCTTTTATTTTACTTAATGAAGCGAATCAAAATACAAATAAACATAGTACTTTTTTTGTATTGTATTGTAAATTCTTAATTGTACATAAAAAGCCACAATTGAAACACAATAGTACAAAGGCGGAATTATCCCTGTCAGGAATCTCTTCCAGTCAATGCTACAAGCAGAGGAGATTATGACCAAAGGAACAACAAGCTACAACTTATTTAAACGTTATACTTATCCATATACCGACAAGTCAAATCAAACACTTTTTTCTAAACGACAATTTTTTTTAATGAGAATAATATAAATACGAAAGCGTGACTTATACTTTTTTGAAGTCGAGTAGCGCTCTTGATATCAGTTTTGCTAAATTAATCTTAACTCGTGTTGAAAATGGATACGATCAACAAAAATGACACTATTTTGTGACATTTTATTTTATGTATACTGTATTGAATAATGTATTTTTGATCCAGTCATCTACAATTACTTTGCAAACAAAGTAAAAAAAAAAACCTAAAGTAAAAAATCTACAATTGGGTAAACTCACCCATACCAGGTGGAGGCATTTCAGAGGGCACGATCTGTGAAGACTCCATCGGCACCGCTGCAGGCTGCAACCAAATATTTTATACGTGGTTAAAGAGTCTTATGAATAGGGACGTGGAATAAAAAAAAATTGTCTCATTACAGATTATTAATAAAACCGGCCAAGTGCGAATCGGATTCGCGCACTAAGGGTTCCGTACCATTATCTATAAAAAATAGCGTTAGTTGTATGGGAGCCCCCCTTAAATATTTATTTTATTTTGTTTTAAGTATTTGTTGTTATAGCAGCAACAGAAATACATAATTTGTGAAAATTTCAACTGTCTAGCTACAGCGGTTCTTGGTGACAGACAGACGGACAGACGGACAGACAGCGAAGTCTTAGTAATAGGGTCCCGTTTTTACCCTTTGGGTACGAAACCCTAAAAAGTATTGTGTATAATTTTTTTGTTTTTTCTCATACGCAAATAATAACGACATTTAAATTTCGCCTGAAATCACGATTGGGTACGATTTTTAACCTTTTTAACCAACGGTACCAAAAACCAAAATATCGTGCTGTATCTTCGTAACTTTGCCTGCTTTGGTAAACGAAAAAATATGGATTATGTATTTGTGAATAATCTAGTTGATGGACTAAATAAAACAATATATTTTTTACACATCCCTAGTCTCCAATGCTATATTTGGCCAGTTGTCCTCTGTGGCAGCAAAGCATGGACTATTAAAGAAGGTGTGAGATGAGCAGGAGCCTTTGAAATGTAATTTTACCATTGCATACTTCGTATTAGCTGGACACAATTAAAAATGAATGTGGTGCTAGTCACATCGTCATCATGTCTTTTTAGTCTCCACTGCAGGAGCACGACCCTCTCTGAACTACTAGAGCCATACTTCGCCAGAGCAGCCAGAGGACTTGGCCTACACTCTCCACGCTGGCCAGACACGTTGGAGAGGTTCTGTTGATGTTTATAAACATTGTTTAGCTTGTATTCCCTAAGTCGCTCTACGACATCCACGGGAAGACTTGGAGTGATTCTATTCTACTCTGCCAACCACACGGCTAACTACAGTCACATGCTTTGTATTTACCATTCCTTTACCGCCAATACCAGACACAATAGTAAAACAATTGTTGCGGACAGAATAGCTAGCTATATGTATATTGTAAATAGATAAGCAAATTAAATAAAGATATTTTTCCCATACGGTAAAGTTAGGGCTTTTTAGCGTACCTAGGTATATATAGGATAAATAGATGTAAATATAGGGTGCCTAGATATATCTACCTGTTGTATATGTACTTATATTGAGTAAATGAGTTATGAACTGGGTGTAACATTTATTTCCCTGGTACAAATTGTAGCGTCTAGCACAGGTATATAGTGCTAAACGTGAGGTAAATAGGTATTCTAAGGTGGTTGGTCATGGAATTTCCTTGCGAATTTGTAATAGGTCTTGATAATTTTGGGGATTTCCATGGCCACGCCCCTTGTGAGGTAACCGACATTGTAAAGTGGAGGGGATATATCTAGGCACACCTACCCTCTTTTAGTTTGAGATTTTTTGTGGCTCGAATGTATAAATATAAGGCAGGCTCGAGTAGAATGGTACTTCAGTGTCATTGTGAGCCTAGTGGAATAAACAAGTGAAGAGAGAAAAGTGTTTTCATTGTGCACGACCTGCAGTCCACTGTGCTACCAGCTGGGTTTCCGTCGGTAACAACAATGAACGTAGCTTTTATTAATGCCATGCGGGCCCTCACAGGTTTACTGAAAAGAAAATGTCAGCAATGAAAAATATATATACTCACAATGGGCGGTGGTACCACAGCATGCTCTGGCCCATACACCGGAGGCTGTTCATAAGGAAACACATTGTGTTCCTGAATGGGCACATTGGGCACTTCCACCGTTATGTTGGGCACCACACACTCTGCTTCCGGCAATGGTTGGTATGGCAACTACAACAAGATATGGATTTGTATAACTTTTATAACCGTGTAAACAGGAACATTATGATGTTGTTGATAGTTTTTATTTATTTATTTATTTATTTATTAACACATTTATTTGTGGGTATAATTGTAATCACAATGTGATCTTAACTTATGGCATCCCATGTGTATTTACATATGTATACACACATTATTAATAAATGAAATGAAATGAAATTTTATATATCAAAACTCATTAATGCTTACATATTGTAAACCCTACTAGATAATGCAAATTTTAAGGTAAAACTCTCAAAATGTATGAAATTGTTTTTTTAGTTGCAAATTGGCGTTAACTTCTGCTAGATCTAGCAACAAAGTGACTAAAATGGCAATATAAAAAGCTTGGAAAGAAATGGCTAAAGATCGATATAGCTGAAAACAACAAGGGGAGGCCTTTGCCCAACTAAGGAATCTAAACGGCTAAATTAAAAAAAAAGTTCAATAAGGTAAGCTCTGTGGGCACAGAGCTTACCTTAGGGTTAGTTTAATCTGTGCTGTGGTTTCACAACGTAGCTTGACAAAGATCTGCACAATGAGAGTTGCTGACCTTCCCCCCAGGGCGAACTCAAACCAGAACAGGAACGGTTAGCAGTGCAATTTCATTGTCAAACCATTTTTTTATTAACCTTTATTGTCCCACTGCTGGGCAAAGGTCTCCCCCATATCCTTCCACTTATCCCGATTTTGTGCGACCTGCGACCAATGTCAAACCATATTCACTTTTATTTCTATTTGAGAACTGCACAGTATAGCTTGAGCAAAACAACAAAAAAGTCTCACACACAATTGCTTATGACTGCCAGCGGCGCCATTGACTGTTGTTAGTAGGTTTGACAGTAAAGTAGGCAGAGTTTCTTTAAAAACCTGTGGCATTCATTGGTAGAAGGGGGAGGGTAGGGGTGGGGGTAAGGATTCACATCTTTGCATGTTGACGGAAGAGAGCCACCTTCACAGTGTTTTCAAAAGCTGTAAGTAAATCCACCAGGCAGGGTAGTAGGTCCGCCACCGTAGAAACCCCGATTTCAATGACTTCAAAACAGAGGAGGTTATTAACAACCCATTTTATTTAATTGCATAAATGATGCAGCTCAGCCTCTAAAATGAGAAGATTTAAAAGACAAATTGTCATAACAAAGCTTACCTGTCCAACATACTCCATCCCATGGACGGGGAACTCATTGGGAACCATCTCGACACTGTTGAAGCTAGGTCCCATCGAAGTGGGCACATTTTGAGAAGCACCACCTTCATAGTCATCGGCCAAAAGCTGTTCCTCCTCTTCATTGCCTAAATTATAGTCTGCGAGACTCTGGTCACCAAGATCATCAGCTAATAAATCCTCACTGCAAGGAAAATTGTTGTTTATTGATCACACATGCACCAAAACCGACAACGAAATTTCACAAAGTAACCTTTCCGCTGTACGGAAAATTACTAATGTAATAACCAAAATTCTAAATCATTCACAATTTAATGTTTTCAGTTATTAATAATAACAATAACTATATAATAAATTGAAAAATAATGAAAAACACTAACTTGTCCGACATGTTGAATTCACTTTTTGATGTTTGACTTGATTGACATATATGACATTAGCGATTACGACGCGCTTTCTAATGGTCTATGGTCTCGTTCAAATTCAGAAATTACACCATTCAAGTTTCAACTTTAGATCCGTAACGGATCTGAAAATTGGAGATAAGGCACGGCATCTCGCGATGATTTGCATTGATTGCAGGCATTGCAGCATACTATGTAACTAGCGATAGCGAGCGACTTTAGGTACTGATTTTGCAGCAAAATCCAGGTTATCCAAAGATCTAATTAATTAATTTGTCCCTATGTATTCATCTAGAATAAATTGAGATTTTACAAAAGTTTTACTGCATTTCGGTAATAGTGCGCTTTTCCACTTGTTAACCGAGCCGGGGCCCAAAGGTGCTAATTTTCAAACGCGGAGTCACTAAACAAACGATTTTTTGTATAAAAAAAAAATGTTTAGGTGACTCCGTGTTTCAAAAATACGCCGTGGCAATATGTTGCCGTTCGCCGTGGAAAGTAACTCCTGGCGTGGTTGCAACTTAGATGGGTAATACACTTTCACTCTGTGGTGCGATTTTTCAAACGCGGAGTCACTAAATGAACGGTTTTTTGTATGGAAAATTCATTCGTTTAGGTGACTCCGCGTTTCAAAAATCGCACTTCTGGACGTTTTCACGGGTAAGGCAGCCTTGGGCGTGGTTGCAACTTGGATAAGTGACCACCAGTGGCATAAACTTCACGAGGTCCTCCGTGCTTCGGAATGCACGTAAATCCCTTGATCATCATTGTATGGCTATCGTTAAGCTATATCAGATGTCTTTAGGCAGCTTGAAAATCTGACACCAATGTTGGTCACTAGCAACAACAAAAAAGTTGTCAAGCTACGTCAGATGCCTTTATTCATATCGAAAAATCTAATACCAGTGTTGTCTCAGTTTGTAGGCGCACTGAGTCGATCAATTCAGTCCACCCATGATAATGTAGAGTATGTACATATATTGAATGTAATGATTATGAAGATAAAGCATGATATAAAATTCTGTGTAGGTTTATGAAGTTGCCAAAACTCTACGAACGTGTCGGATTTAACCGCCAACACTGTAGTTTAATTAAGTATAGTGTGTATGAACTGGGCCGTGGGCTATCAGTTTTAGTAAATAAACTGCTCTACAAACAGTTATAGAGTGTTTTTTAAGTGAAAACTTCTTGGACATACACGGAAAGCATTTTTGAGAGAGCCGCGACCCGTCCACCCACCAGCTTAACCCACCACCCACTGGTGGGTTAAGCTGGTGGGTGGACGGGTCGATATATGGGAAAAACGAATGTGTACGAAATTTATGATTTATTTTACGCCCACAAGGTGACCTGGGGGGTTACTCCATAAAATAATAAGACAGTGGTCCGATAGTGACGTTCTGTTTCTGTGTCAAATCAAATTAGACTTTATCTTTATGATAATAAAGCCTTATTTGATTTGTTGTTGTAATAGGACGACTATCGTGTTATTTATTTATTAAGTTTTTTGTTTCACTATTAACAATTATGTACAATTATTGGCGAAATTAATGCTAAAAGCGGTATCTCCCATTCAACTATACGGGTAAACATAAATTGTTGCGGTACCTATTATTCAGAGTAAAGGTCCTGAATCGTAAATTTTGTGCAAATCGTTAGTGCTAACTTCAAGAACGCTGTGCAGATAAAAATGGTGCTTATTCAAAAATAAGTAGAATCATGGTACCTATTTTGTTATACCTCTACAATAAGTAGAATGTTAAAATTACTTATTAACGTTTTAAATGAAAGTCCTTTTAAATAATGAAAAAATATTATTTTATTATTTTTACATAAAAAAGTTGTATGTTATGGTTATAATAAAATATAATATGTCATTACTCATCAATCATTACACTCATTAATTTTGCAAACTAATAAATGAAGGTACTTACTTTTACCTTACTGTCACATATCAAGGCACACATTAAATGTATAGTACCTGGGCGACCGAGCTTTGCTCGGTTACATCTTATGCATCGAAAACACGCGTTTTCCCAAACATAAGACTAATCTAGATCGATTGTTTACCCCCGAAAACCCCTATATACCCATTTTCAGCGAAATCGTTAGAGCCGTTTTCGAGATCACAGAAATATATAAATAAATATACAAGAATTGCTCGTTTAAAGGTATAAGATTCCTTAGGAAAAGTAAGTATTCAATATCGTGGTTGCATATCAGCTACTTACTTTTTAAATAGTTTTAGTATATTCTGTAAGACGTTTATTATTTACTAGTAATAATAAATAGCAATCCTTTTTGTTAAACCTTTTACATTATTTTTTCATGGTTATCGCATTGTTGTTATTAACCTATCTGATTTAAACCCACGTAGCTATTTCGGCGAACATTTTTTTGCTTCTTTCTTGAAATGTATTTGCACAAATACACGGCAAACAGCATGGACACAAACTGGAATATGATAAAAAAGAATTTATTAAAAGCTACTGATAAAACAGTGATAGAATGAGCATCATCCTTTCATATAAGCGCGCTTCACTTGCATGCTCATGATTTATTCCATTTTATATGATCTTTGGTAGCCTTTGTTCATTATTTGTCATTTGTTTAGGCATGTTGATAGCTTATTACCTACCTGGCTTAACACAAAATATTCTTCTAAAAAAATATGAGAATTTTCAAATAACTGTCCCATTTGACCTGGTAACGCAACATAATAGCTAATGAGGGAGAGAGAAAATTTTAAAACGCTTGAAACTTTCTTGTTATTAGGAATAACTCTCCTATTAAAAATATTTTTATTTATTATTAATTAACTGAACCGAAAACGTCGATATTTATATGCGATTAACAGAAATGTTATTTCTAACAATAGAAAAGGTTCAGGCGTTTTTTAAATTTTCATTACTTCTCCATTTGAAATAACATTTAAAGTTCTCACTCACCTCTATAGCAGCTATAGCCGTGACGATGTACAGCATGTAATTTTCCAGTAGTTCAATATATTCTATAACTTTAGTGACACAGCCCTTTTGGTGGACATCATTCTTAGTGCATTTGTACTTGTTGGTTATATAATTATTTGAATTTTCCTTTAAAGCTGTTACGTCTACTGTAGAACAGCAGGTTGGGGGTATACTAGTATTTCCAAAACCTTTAATCGTCAATTTTCTACTGACATGCACGTGCTTTGGAATTTTAGCGGCAATTTCAGATTTTTTGTAAAATTCAAGTCCATTCGCACCGCAACATTTTAACTACGAAAAGAAAAACTGTTTTAAGTAATTTTATATATAAATTAATGTGTGATAATTATAAAAGCGGCAGGATATAAATATGTAGTTAAATTTCCATTGCAGCGTCAAGCAAAATTGAGCGCTACAAATGTCGATAAAGTCTAATTATTATGACATTGAAATAGGACAGATAGTGTCATCTGACGATTGTTGTACTGAGTATTTTTTGGAGTAACCGTCCTTTATAATATATTATACATAATTACTTACAAAGAATTGTATAGCATTCGTTGTTTTGTCTTCTAAAGGATTATTTGAAAAATTAAATACTTCATTTCCAAATTTCTCCACATTAGTTTTTATTACATCAATCTTTTCAGTTTTTACTATAGTAAAAATCAAAAATAAGCTTGCACCGAGCAATAAACACATGAACACAGCGTACTGAAATCAAAAAACTATAAATCAAACTTAACTCATTATTAGACGAAATATACGTAAATATTAACAAAAAAAAAAAAGATGTGTATGCCTAGCTTTATAACCTCTCCTTTTACATCAGGGTTCAAATTCACATGTGGTCACCCATTAAAGTGGTGACCATAACTTAGGTTACTTAACCTTTTAAAGCTCTAAACACGTACCTACCTACTCCCACTGGGCCACCGAGCTCTTATGCCGAAAGTAACCGTACGATCAGTAAGTAAAATTACTCCCGAAGGAACATAGGTTGAAACATGAAAAAAAAGCTGATATTACATAGCAGCTTTGTATGTGGGACCCAATTTTATTTCTTATATTTCGACCCCTGCTCTTTGGAAAAAGTTGTTCAACATGATCAGTATAAGTAAGTCTGAGAATATGGCAAGGTTACATATTTACACTCTGTATGCAATTTACCCGACAGCAATATGTTGTCGTATGGCGTTGATGAAAAAAGTTACTTAGTTCCAGCGTTGTAACCATACGGAAAGTTTGAGGAAAAATTGTTATCAGGATGAATCATCCCTTCTAGTCATTATGCACCGACCGTGCATTTATTTCCAGTATCTATATTCAATTTTCAATACATTTTCCTGGATAATATCAAATGTTTTGTTTATGATATCATGCAGGAAAATGTATACACAACAGAAACTTTGTTTTAAAACATAGTCTAGAACAGATATGTTATATGAGATATTTAAGATGATTGGATTATTGTATTCTGTTTGTGTTTTTGTAAAATAAAAAAATAAAGGAGCTTGCGATTGACATTCGTTCGTGGCGTATCCATATTTCAGTTTCAACTAATTTCAGGCAATATCGAGTGTTATGACATCATGAAATAAGTAGTCTGTATTAGTTTGACATTGAAATAGAATGTGTGACGTTGAGGGTTCCGTATTTAAATGTAAAAACGGGACCCTATTACTAAGACTCCGAATTTTCACAGATCATCATTATTATTTCAGCCGTATAATTCTCTCAAGGATTTCCAGAAATACCAAAGTCAAAGTCAAAGTCAAAGTCAAAATTTTTTATTCAATGTAGGATAAATTTATCTCGTATTGAAGGTCATTTTTTAAAATATTATTTTAGTGCAAAAGCTAAAAACTACTAGCGTTTCGGAACGACCACTGCTGGGAAGATTACGCCGAAAGAAACCCAGTTCAGTATTGGTCCCTACCCAGCCTGATGGGCTATGTTACAATTACAATACGTAATAAGTAGTCATTTACATGATAATACGCATTTTGTAATAAATGATTTTTAACGGCTGTCTTAAACTTAGATAATGGTAATGCTACTATATCATCTGGAATTTTATTATAGAGGCGCAAGCCGAGACCCACAAAAGATTTTTTTGTTTTTTCTAACCGCAAAGCTGTGATGGCTAATTTATTTTTATTTCTCGTGTTAATACTATGAATATCACAATTTCTCTTAAATGAGTGTATATTCTGACGCACGTACATAATGTTCGCATAGATGAATTGCGAAGGGAGGGTCAAAATATTTATGTCTTTAAATAGTTCCCTCAAAGACTCTCTAGCACCTAATTTATATATAAATCTGATAGCGCGTTTTTGTAAAACAAATATGGTATTTATATCTGCAGCGTTACCCCATAGCAATATTCCATAGGACATAACACTGTGGAAGTACCCAAAATATACCAAACGCGCTGTATCAACGTCAGTCATTTGCCTAATTCTTCTAACCGCATAGGCCGCAGAGCTAAGTTTTCCAGCAAATTTTTGAATATGGGCACCCCATTGCAACCCTGAATCAAGCGTTATTCCCAAAAATGTTGTGTTATCAACCATATCTACTGCTTCCTTATCAATAAATAATCGTGTTGGAACTTCTGTAACATTCGGTAAGCAGAACTTTTTGCATTTAATACTAAATTATTTGCTGTAAACCAATCCAACACTTGCGACAATATATTATTCATCTCATCAGAGGTGTCAGTTTTGCTATCTACGCTGAAAACAAGGGAAGTGTCATCAGCAAAAAGTACAGCCTTACAATCTTTTACATAATATGGTAAATCATTAATATAGATCAGGAACAACAAAGGACCCAAGATAGAACCCTGGGGCACACCCATCACTACGGTTGATCCTTCAGATTTTACTTGATTTACACTAACTTTTTGAATTCGGCTACTCAAATAAGATTTAATCAATTCAAGAGCCTTCCCTTTTATTCCGTAGTGCTTAAGTTTGGATAGAAGGGTTTTGTGGTCTACACAATCAAAGGCTTTTGAGAGGTCACAAAAGACACCAATTGCATTCTGACAACACTCCCAAGCATCATAGATGTTTTGTAAAAGTGCAACACCTGCATCCGTTGTTGATCGACCCTTAGTAAATCCATACTGATCACCATGGAACAGACTATTTTTGTTGAAAAAATCTAATAATTGGTTAAAAATTATCTTTTCGAATATTTTGCTCAGTGCTGGCAGAATAGAAATGGGACGGTAATTTGTTGGATCATTTCTGTCACCAGTCTTAAATAGAGGGATAACCTTACTTAACTTCATCATGTCAGGGAAAGATCCCGCGTCTACACATTTATTAAATATGGAAGCTAAGTAAGGCGCAATTACATCTATAATATTACTTATAACGGATACAGAAATGTCCCACAAATCACCAGTTTTTTTTATTATTTAAGCTTTTATAAGTATCAATGATATTTTTAGGTGTGACGTATTTGAATATTAGCCTATCTTTACATTTAGGTACGCAATTGGTTAATAGCTTTTTTGATTTCCTAGATGAGGACATTAGTGGGGCAGTTGTATTTAGGGGAATGTTTGTGAAAAAGTTCTCAAAGTATTGTGCGACATATTCACTAGTGTCTAGAACCTTATTGTTAATGTTTAACTCAATTTTATTTACTCGTTGCTTGTTTTTCCCGGTTTCAGTGTTAATAATATTCCAGGTTGTCTTTATTTTATCTTTAGAATCTAGAATAGCTTTCCTGGTGTATAATGATTTCGCGCATAAACATACTTTTTTAAAAAGCTTTGAGTAAGTTCTAACGTAATTAATGAAATTAGGTGTTTGGTTATAAGCTTTCATAGCTAATAATTCATATAGCCTATTCCTACTAATATGAATCCCTGTGGTAGCCCATTCGCTAAACTTTTTCCGATTACGTTTCTTTCCCTTTTTAAGTGGAAAATTATTATTAAATTCTGATTCAATCACACCGAACATTTTATTATACAAAATATCCGGATCATCCCGAGTTTCTTCAATTAACGGTAATTTTTTCGAAACTGTATCCCTAAATTTTTTAATCTAATTTTTTAACCAATCTAGAGAGACTTGCATCTAGCGCTTCCCAGTGAATCTTACCACCTTGTGTGTGTCCTAAGCTTCGCTAGTCAGTGCGTGGTCGCCATTCGAGAACCTTTTTGCCCCATCGGCCATCGGTCAATGAGCTAATGTGCTGGGCTATGTCAGTGCTTTTTTCTCCTTTAAACATGCTCATTCTATCATGTAGAGAAAATCGAGCCTAGCCCTCCTTAAAGCACTTTGAGCGACCTTGCGTTATTAAAATACTCAATAACAAATAACTTACTATTACGAGCAGACATTTTTTTTCTGAAATGGACCCGCAGCATCCACAGAAAGAAATCAGGAATATCACGGATCCAAAAGCCATCACTCCTAGCAAGACTAAATCAAAATAATTCGCCACGACCAGTACTATGCCGTGGAAGCCTAAGTTGCTGGTCTGTTGTTTTAAATCATTGTCGACGTAATAGTACAGCCCGTAACTTGTGAAACCCACGATTGCTAGGCCTAGAATCTGAAAAAAATATTACATATATTAGTTACTTACGGGGCAGACAAAGCTTCAGGCCCTAAGGCCACTTACTGAGCAATAGGCGTAGTCATAGATCTAGATTTTTTTTTACCATCAGTGTAGGTGGAAAGGGGAAAACATCTTGTAATTATTAAAAAAGAAAAAAATATAGCTAATCCGATTTCATAAAAAAATTTCTAACCTAATAAGTAACATAAAAAGATAAATCTAACAAATTTTTTAATTTGGTTAGATTTATCTTTTAATTGGCTACAGAGCGTGCCGAAGAAATATACATGCATACACCCTAAAACCTAACCCTCCTATTGGCGCAGTCGGATAAAAATACTAAAAATCGTTTTAATAAAAAAATTTGCTTACCGTAAATATTAAATTCAAAATGTACAAAGTATTTTTCACAATAAATTTTATGCAACCCATTTTAATATATTTTGGGAACGTAGGTATGTAGATAAATATTGAGTTAACACTACAAATGTTTGTATAATAATGGATTATAGTTATTAAATTTTCAAATTAATTATTTATGTTATCAATATTTCCTTCCTACACACACCTACCACCACCACTCACCCACTTTTCTATATATAATTTTTTTTTTCCTGTAGCCTGAGTGCGTTAGCGCTTATACATAAAACAGATACAGATACATTGTCACGTCTTTTTATCTGACTAGGTAGATTGAACTTAAAGCTGTAAGACCATGGGCATGGTAAACGGAATCATAATATGGGTTGCTTCCTAGCCGCATCGTCTATGAACACGAGTTACATCTCGCCCATTCCGTCGATCGGCTTTTGCAATGTGCGCGGAAAGAGAAGCAGCTGATATATATTAAGACTTTTCTTTTCTCCCAGGCCAGCATGGAAGTAAACACGTGATCTATCATTTTTGGAGCGAGTCCTGTTTATGATAAACTATTTTGTATAAAAATATATTGAACATCGATTAAAAAAATTGTCCTCTCATACAATTTCCATTTGCCTGAACTCTGATTTGTATGAAAAGCCGAATTAGCTTTTTTTTCGTGTAACACTCATTGTTTTTTTGGAAAGTAGTTCACGAAATGTAATTGGTCCAAAAGTGTAGCCGGTGTTTAAAAAAACCCCGTGTAGCGATATATGAAAAAAAAATGGTAGTTGACCGATTGGTATTTTTTAAATATAGCCAAATTCCACTATGCAGATGATATACAATTATACAGTAATTAAAGACTTATTAAACGTCAATCATTATGTTGTAATTTTCATAAATATATCATTCCTCTAAACATTTGTTGGACTAAAAATACCTATAGTATCAATTCCGTCGCTTTGTTGTAGATTTCGTAACACCTACCTACATGAATTCCCACAACGACAGCAAGCGGTCGTGCTCGTGCGTTACTCATGTGATGTGACATTACTCGTCCTTCCCCATCATGCAATTTTTAAAGTCTGATTTGTATGCCTGCCACCCGCTTCACACAACTGATAACGCGGTTCTGTTATACCTACAATTCATCTATCTATATACATATAATAAAACAGTAAATAATTGGCCAAGTGGGTGTCGGGCCACGCGCAGTGTAGGGTTCCGTAGTTGTAAATGCCAACTTTTAATCCATGCCACTAAAAACGTCTAAAACGTTTAGGTATCTATTAAATTTGTATGAAATTTTCCTTTTCGAGTACATTTTATAAGTTGATCGCCTATAACTTTTTAATTTGTTAACCTTTCTCAGCTCTGATAGTTTTCCTTTAAACTACATAATATATACTATAGCTGTGATTTTTTTCACGTGTCTATATATAACTGTTTAGCAGATAGATGGGGGGACACGTGACTTTAACAAAAAAATTCACTTTAAACCTAAATATTTCAGACACGGATCCCTAAATCAAAAAATGGTGTTTCCAAGCTCTCAATATTTTTGAAAGACTTATTCAACGACACCCCACACAATGTGTTTGTAGAGAAAAAAAATATTGACTTCCTCTTTACTTGTATGGTAGCTACCCTAAAAAAAAAAATGATTTCCATATTTTATTTTACGAATTTTTCGCCATGATTGATATACATATCCATGCCAAATTACAGCTTTCTAGTACTTATAGTTTCTGAGTAAGACCGCGGACGGACAGACAGACAGAAAGACAGACATGGCGAAACTATAAGGGTTCCTTGTTTACTACGGAACCCTAATGACGCCTTAGCAAAAGTTGTTCAGCCTGATGAGCATTTTCCGGAGTCATAAAGTCCACAAGGACGAAGTCGTGGGCTTCGGCTACTAGTACCAAATAAAAAACTACAATTGAAAATATATTAAAAACCTAAAAAAATATTTAAAATTAAACCTAATTTTAGGTACTTAAATTTTATTCCATAATGCTTGTTTGTTGTTGTTATTTTGTCATCAAAAAACAATATTTGGTACCTAATCGCTTTCCAGTCATAATATCGTAAACTGCCAGTGTCATAAAGTAGAAAATATGGATATTAACTTGTCTTTGTCGGGGTCGGGCGGGACTGATTTTTGCCACTTCGCAGGCATTCTAGATTGTATATAATTTCTTTGAAATAGTGTGTGTGTGTGTCTGTGTGACCTATGATATACGATACGATACGACTGAAACGACAGTGTAAAGCGCATAGCACCTGTGGCTCTTTAACTGCAGATGTGTAAATTTC
This sequence comes from Acrobasis consociella, assembly GCA_963555685.1. Taxonomy (NCBI): domain Eukaryota; kingdom Metazoa; phylum Arthropoda; class Insecta; order Lepidoptera; family Pyralidae; genus Acrobasis; species Acrobasis consociella. The sequence goes on from OY743128.1 coordinate 13,714,702, forward strand.
AAGAGATTTTGGTCTTGCTCTTGCTGAAAGTTAGAAATTAAGATTTAATTTAAATATTCCGGCTGTGGGCAGCCGCCCAAAGAGAATACAATTCTATATAAAAAAAATAGTTTTGACATTGACAGCTTGATTGTCAGTTGTCTTGCTTGTGCTAGCATGAATGTTGTGGTTGTTCTTGTTGTTTGTTTGTTTTTAACAAATTATTAAATTAAAAATGGAATCCGATGGTGAAATAGAGTATTTAGATGAGGACGCTGAAATTGTCCAACAATGTGTCCAAAAAGTGTCAGTGACTGCAACGCAGAATGAGTATAAACAAGACGAAAATGTAGGACAATCCCCGCTGTTGGTGGAAAGGCAACCGGCTAAGAAGAAGAAGCGGAAAGTCGAGGAAGACGACTCAGACTACGATCCCAGAGAGGACATTCCCATACCTTTTAATCGTCATAAGAAGAAAAAGCCCACACCAATGCGCAATACAACAAAACCTAATTCTTCTCAAACGTTGCAAACATTAGGTTCAAATAAGGCTGTTCCTGCGTTCGTGTCGCTCAAAAACCGTAAGAAAATGAATATCAGGATCCCAGATTACGAGGATCCGCTGTGTCTGCCCGTTAAAGCGATACAGAGAGATGATCTAGACTTGAAGAAGTTGAAAGCGTGGAATAGCGCTTGCCTGTCCCACCTGAGGCACACCGACAAGTTGCTGAAGCCAGAGAAAGGAGTCACTAAAGGCTCTTCGCGGACGGTAGTGTTGAAGAATGTTCATAACAGGGACACTGGTAATGTTATAAATTATTTTTGTATTATCTTTAAGAGAATAGAAAATACGCTGAAAGAATTTATTTCTTTAGAAAGATATTATGTCTTAAAAAGATTAATAGGCCCTTTTTAAAATTGTCCTGGGTCTTAGGTGTTTATTTATATATGTATCTATTATAAAATGTAGTAACGTTTAGTTAGTATCCCATAAACTTACTTTGGGGCTAGCTCAATCAGTGTCCATATTTATTATTAGTACCTGGGCGACCGAGCTTTGCTCGGTTATTACTATTATTATTACTGTGATATGGTGGTTGTCTAGCCGCCATATAAACCAGCGCCCCCTATATTAATATCATTAACATCGCCTCCGCTAGATGGCGGTAAAAGCAAATTAAAACTTGCTATGGTTTGTTTTGTAACCTATTGCATATGGTAACGTCAATAAAAGGAGTTTTTTAATTTTTGAGACCTATTTTAAACAATGGTGTTTAAGTGATAATCTACATAAGCTTTTTTAAACTTGTCTAAAAGCAATACAAAATATAAAAAAAATATATGAACTTAAACATTAAAAAAAATAGATCACCAAGTGGGATTTGTACCTGCACTCTTTCTAGCGGTCCGCATCTTAGACCACTGAGCCAAAGGGATAGCGGCCGGTGCGAAGAAATTAGCGACCATATTCTGCATGGAAAGAAAAACACATGAAAACTCGAATACACGTGTTTTCCCAAACATAAGACTAATAGAGATCGATTGTTTACCCCCGAAAACCCCCATATACCAATTTTCAGAGAAATCGTTACAGCCATTTTTGAGATCACAGAAATGTATAAATATACAAGAATTGCTCATTCAAGATTTATTTATTTATAGGGGAAAAATATGTAACTCATACGGTTCATGGTAAAAAGTGGTTGCAAAGAAAGTTTGCCTGCTATAAGTTCTATTAAAATATTCCAGGTAAATACGAGACAGCAGTGTGGGCTCGGACGTGCGTGGAAAATGAGATGGGCGTGAAGAAGTCGCAGAACTTCCAGAGCATCCTGCCGAAGTTCTCCGAGCGGAAGGTGCTGGACATCAGCATGACCTTCAAAAAGCCCAATAAGAGATACCATCACATTGATGAGGTAAGACTTCCTTCGGCTTTCTAAATACTCAGGGTAAAGACTTAACGGGTTACTCGGGTTACTCACGTCATGCCTACCCATCGTCATATAAACATTATTATTTCTTTTCCTTGTAACTAGATGGGGCTTTAATGTAAAAATTAAAACATAAAAATCTTTTATAACTAGTATGTAAATAAAGTAGTACTCTAATTAGTTAAATAAGACTTATATGAAATGCAATATATTTTTTAAAAGTATATTCAACACTTCCTCCGTCAACTTTTTGGCTAGTCGTGTGCTGCCATCTCTGAGAGGCCGCTCCGCAACTCCCGTTTTGCGTGCTTACGGCCTCTCCAATCGTTTGTATGGCGTTGGGTATCTGTTACGTTAGTAATTATATTATCTTTGCTCACGTATAGAGTCAGCTACTGCCGACATGATTCGACCTCATCCAGAGGTCTTCATTAGGGAGAATGTCTATACTAGTTCAAAAGGTTTAGTTCTTTTGAGACGTAATGTCCGTGTTGTCAAGGAGCTGGATCGCCTCGTTTCATCATTCACATGGTGAAGCAGTCTGTACTCATGTTCTTCGGCATGCCTTATGATTGATGATAATGAGATGCGCTCGTCCCGACGATCAGCGAGGCACTGAGGGCATAGGCAAATAGCGGGCTCAGTATATGATCCCAGTGCAAGATGCAGTTGTTGCATCGAACATCATTAATAGAATACATACATACTAACACGTCTTTATCCCTAATGGGGCAGACAGAGCAATTTGGGTCTTGCGGCTCTATACTCAGCCCAGGGCCGCAAGACCCAAAAGCCACTTTTAGCGTCATGGAGGGCGAGAAGATGGAAAAACAATCAATACAGGATGGGTTGCTAGCCGCATCGCCTGTTAACATGATTCGCATTTTCGCCCATTCGCTCGATCGGCTTAAGATCTGCGCGGGAAGACAAGCAGCTGGTACATTCTAAGTATTTTCTTTTCTCCCAGACCAGCATGGAAGAAACTAATAGAATACAAAATCGTTAAAAAATATCATTCTTATTGCATTGCAGGTGATCTTGACGAAGGAGACCAATAAGAACGAGGATACACTAGTGGTATACAAACCCAAGGAGTCCCTCTCAGCGGTGTACAAAATGATAGAGGAGGACAAGTAAGTGTACTTTGTTGCAAAACTTATCGCACTAATGCATTCCCAAGGGTTATGACGTCGTGCACTGCCTCCGTGGTATAAAGTGCTTACAGCGTTCGGTTCAAACCCGGAGGTCGCGGGTTCGATTCCCGGTGGGGGCAACGACTTTGTGTTGTTGTCCTAGTTTGGTTAGGACATTGCAGGCTGATCACCTGATTGTCTGATAAGTACGACGATCCGTGCTTTGGAGGGGACGTTAAGCTGCCGGTCCCGGTCACTGTCTTTGACATTGGTCGTTACCTAAAACCATGTCAGAGACCTTTAAGGCGGTTTAAAAACTCTGACACTAGTGTTAGTCACTAACACACACGTTAAGAAGGAGAATGACGTCAGACAAGTAGCTGGTCGTGAAACCAGAACCAAATCGTATCCATGGTTCAGGTTTTAGGTTCTAGACAGATGGACCGCATTTCAACTGCATTTTGACTGTCAAATTGCAGTTGAGTTTAACTGCAATCAAACTGCATCTCTGCTGCAATATACCTGTAGCGGGAGCGAGGTGATATGCTCGACCGCCACAAAGGGAAGATCTTCCCGTCAGGCATGGTGCTGCGCCTGGGGAACCGCGGCTCCGACGGTGTACTGTCGGAGGATGTATATATAGTCAGTTGCAACCAGAACTCTGAGATCGAGATGTAGAATCTGCTGTCGCCATCTCGTATGATTCTTGTGAACTAGATATTGCTGCGTTCATTGTTGTTTGTGGTGTTTAGTTCCTCGTAGTGGCGTAGAGGTCGCCACATACCTATGAAAGGTGTACCCTTGAACAAGTTTTGCCAAAAATCTGTTGCAAGAAAAAGGCAAAGGTCTGAATGAGATTGGACCCAATGTCATTCACAGACCTTTTCTTTTTTTATAATCCACAATGTTGGGATATTTAATGATATGCATATTTATGATTTTGAATATTAAATATTTGGACTACGATTGATAATGACTTTATTTTTATATTTGCTCTTTTCTATGTTGTCTTTAGTACAGTCAACCAAAGATATAACTTGCAGCTCCTATCTTGAATCTTCTCTTAAACTAAAAAAATAATATTTTGTTTTTGTTTAAAGTAAAAAAGTGAAGCTAACAACATTTTAAATGATATGTCTGTTTTAAATGATTTATTTCAAATGGGGACAGCGCTGGACTCCTATTAAAGTATTCTGAGAAAATTCTAAATGTATACAGAGGGTCAGTTACCTCTGGCTGACTGTACAATAAAGTTCCATTATGGGATAAGTCCGCCATTGTCAATTTTTTCTATTATTTTTGTATGTGATTGTGTTTTTTCATAGTACAGTCAGCGTCAGAGGTACCTGACCCCACCTCTATCTATATCTTGAATTTTCTCTGAAACTGAAAATAATAATGAAAATGAAAATGTATATTCAAAAAGACTTCATTAAAATCTCTCTGAATACAAATTTTCATGTTAATATTATTTTCAGTTTGTTTGTTTGTTTGTAATAACTTTATTGTACTATGGAAAAACACAGTTACATACAGAAACAATAGAATTAATTGACAACGGCGGACTTATCCCATAATGGAATCTCTTCCAGTCAACCGGCGAATAAGAAGATAGGACAATTACTCACAAGAAGGGTATAGAAGGTCGTACTTACACAGGATAAATGAAACTAACATTATATCTAACTAAATACCTACATATGCATTTTATTTCATTCAGTTTATGAGAAAATTTAAGATGTAGGTAGAGGAGGGGTCAGGTATCTCTGTTGCCAACTGTACAAGTAAGCATTACAAACAAACGAACAACATTCAGGATGCACCTGGACCTGCCGAACGGCGAGAAGAAGAAGAGCCTGCTGGAGGCGTGGTGCTGCCGGCTGTGCGCCGCCTGCTACCAGGTGTCGTGGCGCGGCGTGCGCGCCAGCGACCAGCGCAGTGAGTGCTTACCATTACTTATGTCTACTTCCCATTACCCTAGACCAAAATACAATTTTTCATACAAACGTAGTTTACGTTTTATTTCGAAACTACAATACAAATTAACTTTATGCCCGATTTCGGCAAAATTTTGTAATCCATACTTATATATAAAGCTGAAGACTTTGTTTGTTTGTTTGTTTGTTTGTTTGTTTGTTTGTTTGTTTGAACGCGCTAATCTAAGGAACCACTGGTCCGATTTGAAAAATTCTTTCGGTATTAGATAGGTCGTTTATCGGGGAAGGCTATAGGCTATATTGCATCACGCCCGCGACTTCACTCGCGTGGTTAACGCAGGCGAAGCCGCGCGCTGCCTCTAGTTTCAAATATATTGCTATTATCTAGGGTATTATCTGGTATCCTATAGTAAAAATATGAACTTGAAATAGAATTTTATAGTGTGTTATATAATTTTTGACTATCAGTATGGGAAACTTCTAAATCGTTATATTTTCTTTTCAGTTATAATTTTACAGTAGGAAACCAGTTATTACCTTTGATAATTGCAATTTCTTTACAATTACCAATTTTTACCGAAATTTGACATGTGATTCAAAATTAAACGTAGACTACGTTTGTATAAAGAAGTCTAGGATAGGGAGATTCTTAAATTATTATATTACTAGCTTTGCCCGTGGGCTTCGCTCCCCGTGGGAATTTCGGGATAAAAACTATCCTTTGTCCTTTCCTGGGTATCTAACTATATCCATATCAAATTTCATCTAAATAGGTTCTTAACTCACTTTCGCATTTATAATATTACTAAAGTGATTTTTAATTCCGTAGAATTCTGACAGCTGTCATTTTTTGACATATCAGAGATCATAAACCTTTTTGGCCGGGCACATTTTTTATTAAATTTCAGATTTTAATAAGAGTGTGAATATCTGAGTCTACACATTTTATTTGTTAGTGAATGTAACCATTTTTAAGTGCGGTACTCCAAATCAAAAGGGGATTTACAGCGAGTAATATTTTCATCAGGAACAGTTGAATAACCGACATAAAATACGAACAACTGTGAAAATTATTTGATTTAACAAACATACATACAAATAAATCCAATTAGCTTTCCACCGCGGTCAATTTGTGGGTGAATGGCTTATACGTCCTTTCCAGGTTCTTAAACTATCTCCATATCAAATTTAATCTAAATCAGTTAAGAAAAAAGTTTTTTTCGACAAGAAAAAACTTAACAGAAACATAACAAATATAACAATCAATGTGACAGTCATGACGTAACAGCTGATAGCCGCAAACTTTATTTTTTAATTTTTGTGCTTGATGGAAAAAAAATATTTAATAAGCTTTTGGCTAAAAAGGTTGATGATACATGAGTTAGTAGGGAGTGATGCCAGGGAAAGAAAAATAACCTGCTGACTTAAAATTACTTAAAAATATAACTTTGATAATTCGGTATTAAAAAATGGTTTAACATTTTAATTATACCAGAAAGTTTAAAGTGTATCATTATCTTGGTAAAACATTAAAATTAATCAAGAATTAAATTTATATCGCCCTTATACGCGTTCCCTTTTTAGCTGGAGAACTTTTTTTGTAGGATACCTCCGATTTATATTGTCGACCTCCGTAGCTTAGTGGCACATAATTAATAATAGTATTACATGCAGAACGGAAACTCGATCCGTCCCCCGCAATTTGGCGTCCCCGCAACCCCTCCCCCGCTTTTGGGCTGTGTAAGGGTCTGTACAACAGGGCTGTTGCTAGTCGCACGTTGACGTTACGCGAGTCACTTAGGATTATTGAATCATAATGGTGAGAAACTGCGCACATTATCATTGTTTATCCACGGATTTTTTTTTATAGATTTCCGAGTGATGAAAACAGGTAAGCAAAGCAACAAATTCTGTGGTGGCGACCCTGATTGTTTAACTCACACATTTGACGTGTGCACAGTCATATTGTTTCGTTTGTAGTAGTATGTACTAGGTATATTTGTTACTCCGTTTCTATGAAGTGCCATACCTGTGCCATTATTTAAATCTACTCTAACCTTTTACATACGAACCCTTACCCTAACCTTTTCCATACAAACATCTACGTTTTATTTCGAAACGACATGCCCAGTTTCGGTAAAAAATTGCAATAATTGATTTTCTTCAGTAAAATTATGAACATACATACATAATTAATATCACGCCTGTTTCCCGTAGGAGTAGGCAGAGACTATGGACCTCCACTTGCTACGATCCTCGCAAACCTCTTAAGCAACCTCTTGCAAGCTAAAGGGAGGCCTTTGCCCAGCAGTGGGACATGAACGGCTAATTAAAAAAAAAAAAAAAAACACGTAATGTAGCTTACTTATAGGTATTGACGTGTGAAAGTGCCTGTAAAGGTGTAGTTACTGAAAAAACATTGACTCTTTGAATTGCAATACGGGCGACCCGTACGGGAAGTATGCCCGCAGTCTGAGCGTTTCCAAATTAGAGTATTTTTAACCCCCGACACGACTACCTATCGTCTTATAAGCATAATTATTTCTCTTTCTTGTCACTAGATGGCGCTATCAAGTTATATTTAAATCATTTAAATATTTTATTACTATTATATTATACCTTTAAACGAGCAATTCTTGTATATTTATTTATATATTTATAAATTTCTGTGATCTCGAAAACGGCTCTATCGTGAACGGGATTAACGATGGGGGTTTTCGGGGTAAACAATCGATCTAGATTAGTCTTATGTTTGGGAAAACGCGTGTTTTCGAGTTTTCATGCGTTTTTCTTTCCACGCAGAATATGATCGCTAATTTCGTCGCGCCGGCCGCCATCCATTTTGGCTCAGCGGTTTATGATGCTGACCGCTAGAAAGAGTGTTACGGGTTCGAATCCTACTCGGTGACTTACTTTTGTTTTTTTTTATGTTCAAATTTATATTTAATTTTTTATTTTGTATTGTTTTTAGACAAGTTAAAAAAAATGTAGTCATTGTTTGAGATGTAACCGAGCAAAGCTCGGTCGCCCAGGTACTTCAAATATATTAGTACATACTCTAATTGATTAAATATGACTTATGTGGAATGCAATAAATATTTTTGAAGTACAATCAACGCTTTCTTTGTCACTCGTTTGCTAGTCGTGTGTGCTGCCATCTATGTGTGCCTACCCCGCAACTCCAGTTTTGCCTACTTACGGTTACCTCCAATAGTTTCTGTGGCGTTGGTAGTAATTATATTATCTTTGCCCCCGACGAAAAGAGGGGTGTAATAATGTAGTCTGTCGGTCTGTCTGTTCGTCTGTGTGTCAGTCTATGGAATCTTAGCGCTCGAACGGATGGACCGATTCCGATGCGTTTTTTGTAACGTGAAAGCAAAGTCTCAGTCAGGATTTCCAATATCATATTTAATTTTCAGAGATTCAAAAATGCCATTCGTATGTTCGCAGAGCACATTCGCTGCGCGATCTGTTCGCGAACGTTCGTCAGTGTGTATAACCTGCTGACGCACGTTCGCTCGCATTCGTCTGACGACGTCAGGAAACACAAGCGACAGCTCGCTGCTACACTTGCCAAGGTGAGTACCATTTGCTATTTCTGCATCCGTCTGTCTGTCACCAGGCTGTGTCGAAACGTCAACTCACAATGAGATATATTATGAATGAGAGAGACTGCCTCTGTGGTGTAGTGGTTAGAGCGTTCGGCTCATACCCGGAGGTCGCGGGTTCGATTCCCGGCGGGGGCAACGACTTTGTGTTGTTGTCCTAGTTTGGTTAGGACATTGTAGGCTGATCACCTGATTGTCTGATAAGTAAGATGATCCGTGCTTCGAAGGGCACGTTAAGCCGTCGGTCCCGGTCACTGTCTTTGACATTGGTCGTTATTTAAAACCATGTCAGAGGCCTTTAAGGCGGTTTAATAACTCTGACATTAGTGTTAGTCACTAACACACATGATAAGAAGACAATGAGATGTTTTCCCGTGAAAAAAAATGTGGTTAAAACTTTCTCAATAGATGGCGCATAATAGTTTTGAGATCGTTCTGTCAAAAAAGGAATAGGCCGTTTGGTATTGTTACGAAACTGGGTTCGAGATTTGGAGTAAAACGCCAAAGTTCGTATGAGGGTTTTTATTCACTACGGAACCCAAAGGTTGACACGTGAAGATGGTCTTCCTGATGTCCAAGTCCAAGTCGCGTAGCAGCTGAGGTCCAGGTATATCGCCAAAGTAGTCGCAGGTACTTCCACTTGTCGCACTTAGGTAGGTTTCCTTCGCTTCGGTTCGCTTCGAAGTTATCGCTTTCGTAGCTCGTATTGAACTGGCGGCACACGCACTCGATCGCCTTTTTATATGCGCCGATACAGAGGTCCACACTTTTCTCGAATATTCTAATAGCTTGACGAATGTATTTCGATTGACGGGAAACATCGAGACGCCGCCGGTATGTATGTGTGAGTGCGACTAAGCCGACGACCATTCAAAGAACTCTAGCCTTTATGCTGTAAGAATATAAGGCCTAGTTTCGCTTGCATTATCCTGACGTCTTTCTATACGATTCCACTCGCGAACATTCCGAGTCTATCTCGCCAGCAGAGTTCTTACTCGCGAATATTCTACATTTATCTCGTTCGCGACAGTATCCTTTAAATAAATTTGTAATTGATTAACCAATCTTGTATTTGACTTTAATTTTATTAAAATATTCGTATGAACAAACAATAGCATATTTTAAACCATTAGTAAAAATATTAAATGTATGATGGAAATCCATAGTCTCTGCCTATGGATGCCATGGGAAACAGGCGTGAAAGATGTATGTATTAAATGTACCAAAGACAAATTCACACCATGAACATTTTATATGAATTAGACATTGATTTTTATTTAAAAAAACGCCTTTTTATATTGCATATTAAAATTAGATATGTGGACTGAGAAATGCAACTGGACTGAAAAAGCACATATAAATGTACCGAATGTACTCTAATTATGGCATGAGGAGCTCGGTGGCCTTTAGCAAGTAAAGCGACACCGGGCGTGGTCCGCACTTGGATGGGTGACCACAAGTGGCATACAAAGCTCTCGAGCTCCTCCATGCTTCGGAAGGCACGTAAAGCAGTTGGTCCCGGCTGTCATCATTGTATGGCAGTCGTCAAGCTATGTCAGATGCCTTTAGGCAGTTCTTCTCCTTATCGCGTGTGTTAGTGACTAACACTAGTGTCAGAGTTTTTAGACCGCCTTCAAGGCCTCTGATATGGTTTTAGGTATCGACCAATGTCAAAGACAGTGACCGGGACCGACGGCTTAACGTGCCCTCCGAAGCACGGATCATCTTACTTATCGGACAATCAGGTGATCAGTCTGCAATGTCCTAACCAAACTAAGACAACAACACAAAGTCGATGCCCCCGCCGGGAATTGAACCCGCGACCTCCGGGTATGAGCCGAACGCTCTAACCACTACACCACAGAGGCAGTGAAAAATAGGCCTTTAGGCAGCTTGAAAAATCTAACAGTAGTGTTGGCCACTTCTTCTCTTCTTATATTTAAGAGCTGAGCTCTTGGCGCTGGGGTTTTTTTCATGTCTCTCTTTCTTCCGCCAAGTTCTTGACCTCCATATACAACGTGGAAGGGACTTACCCGTAATAAATCAAACCACGGGCTATACTTGATCGCTTTAGCGTAATACATTTAAAATAACAGTCAAGAAACAAACAAAATATATATATAAATATATAGGGACAAATTACACTGATTGAGCTAGCCCCAAAGTAAGTTCGAGACTTGTGTTATGGGATACTAACTCAACGATACTATATTTTATAACAAATACATATATAGATAAACATCCAAGACCCAGGACAATTTGAAAAAGGCCATTTTCCAACTTGCCCTGGCTAAGGATCGAACCCAGGACCTCCGGATTGGCGGTCTAGCGTGTTGACCATTACGCCACGGAGGTCGTCAAAAAAATTCGACATTATTTATTTATAAAAACTTTATTGTTCCACAATATAAAATTGTATACAATTGGCGGACTTAACGCTAAAAGCGTTCTCTCCCAGTCAACCATAAGGATCAACAGAGATTTGGTAGACGGCGCCCAAAGACGCCCACCGCAGTCCGCAAATAAATATCACTACAACCGCACTATGACTGTCCACTTTAAACATTTCACATATTGTCCATGAGAATGAGCATTAATAACACCAAACTACACCAATTTCATATTATAAAGTCCACTAGAATCAATTTGCAAAACAATTTAAAGCAAACTCCAACTGGACCCCTTGACTGCCCGCCAAAAACTCCTCTGTAACCGTTGTTTTGTTTTCATTATACTATAGTGATCTAGTATAGCCCGTGGTTCGATTAATTACGGGTATGGCCCTTTTACGTTGTATGTTTTTACGTTTAATTTTTTTTACATTTTAATTTTTACGTTATCTCTTTAAGAATAGAAATTTACAGCTACACAATCATATTTCACCGTGTTGTTCATCCCCAGATCGTGGACTACCACTACCGCTGCCGCATCTGCCAGGAGCACTTCCTCAGCATCGGCAAGCTCAGGGAGCATGTCATGGGGCACAAGGGTGAGTTTGTTTGTATAGCAGAGCGTAGGTTCCTGTGGATTCCAAGAATAGGGGTGACGACAGGGTCCGAAAAGTATGATTGTAATTACTCCGTCTTTTAGATTATCCAAAAATAATGGACCCGTATTTTTCAGTTTACCAAAAAAGTAAAAATTCACAAAATTACGCAGCGTCAAAGTTCCGGAGTGGGGCTTGCGACGTCACACTTAAGTAAATATCGTGCTTAAGTCGTGTGACATCACGCGTAATTTCAATGCGCTGTATCTTTGTCATTTTTGGTTTCTCAGAGAAAATAAAAAATACGTGTACCATATTTTTTTATAATCTAACCGATGAACTAAAGATATTTTTCCATTTATCACGCCCATCAAATATCCAGAACGGGATTAGAAGTTTATTGTTTTCAGATGGCACGTACAAATTCTTGTCAAACATTATAATATGCCGGGTACAAATTACCTTTATTAAAAAGTTCTTATCCAACAGTTTGAACATATACATCAAAAAATATAGAATTCGCTACTTTTCGACAACTCAAATCTAATACTTTTTCTTAACTTCAAAATATATTTTTTTATGGGATTTGTACGAAATATACAGGATGACTGGTGAATCACGTTACATATCCAAGGCGGCTCAATATTTGATTTTCGTTCCAAATATTTACAAAATATAGGTGCTTTAAAGTTGACCAAATTATCCAATAAAAACAAAGCGTGGACAATCCCGTTGCGCGCGATTATAAACGGTTTAATAAAGAGCCAAGAATTAGGTAGGTTAGGTAGGTACTTAGTAGGTACTCTGAGCGCGTAGCGAGCGCGCGGTTTCCAAACATTCAGAGACTTATTTGATTACATTTTTTAAATAATAATTATTTTATTGATTTAATATTTATTGACGTTACGTGTGATCATAATTCATTATGTCCTTAAGTATGACACGTGATTTACCAGTCAGTCTGTAGAATAATGACGTCATGGGCAATGGGGTAAAAAGGTTCTCGAATGGTGATCGTGTACTACCTACAAGGTGGTCAGACGACCTGACCAGGGTCGCTGGAAAGCGCCGGATGCAGGCCACTCCAGGTCATTTTGAAAATCTTTGAGTGAGGCCTATGTCCAGCAGTGAACGTTATGCGGCTTAAATGATGATGATAAGATGATAATCAATATCTTCTAAAAGAATATCTCTCTCTCTCTACTGAGCGCGATATATCTTCACCTACTAATACTATAAACGCGAAAGTTTGTAAGTATGGATGGATGGACGTAAAAACTACTGAATGGATTTTAATGAAACTTTACAATAATACTCGTATAGCTTAATTATAGATTGGAATGACTCAATTTATAGATACTAGCTGTACCCGCGGGCTTCGCTTCCCGTGGGAATTTCGGGATAAAAGGTACCCTATGTCCTTCCCCGAGTCTCAAACTATATCCATACCAAATTTCATTCACATCGGTTCAGTAGTTTAAGCGTGAAGAGGTAACAAACAAACAAACAAATATAAAAAATCACTTTCGCATTTATAATGTTAGTGGGATTGTGTGATCCTGCGCAGACGAAGTCGCGGGCACCAGCTAGAATGTCATAAATATAGCGTAAAAATCATATATTTTATCTCTCTTTTTAACGCGTAATTCAATTATAACTTAGGAAGACGAAAATTAAAAGATTTAATTATCTTAATTAAAATTCAATTATCTTTTTTCTTTTTCAGGTACGGAAATGTTTGTTTGCGAGATTGGGAACCATATGACCAGTTAGTTCCTACTGTGATTTTTTATTTGTATTTAAATAAGTTGAAGAATAAATAAAAAACATATCTGATATATTTCTTTTATTCATTTATTCGGTAGCAGAAATTAGCCATCCAAGCGGAAGCCGGGGGTGAAAATATGTTTTTGTTTTTCGTGTAAGTGGTCAACACTGGTGTCAGATTTTTCAAGCTGCCTAAAGGCATCTGACATAGCTTGACGTCTCAGCTGGGACTAACGGCTTAACGTGTTTTCCGAAGCACGGAAGTGGTCGAGGACACGTTCGGTGTCGCTTAAATTGGTCCAGGCCAAATTGGTCTTCGAGTAATCGAGGAACATATAGAAAACATATTTGATAACCTTCTTTATTGAAGTCGGTAAAAAATTTCAAAGATTCGGAGTGGGGGTGATTTACGTCGCCTGTACGCATAGATTTAGAAGGTATAAGATGGATATAGAGTAATGTAAAATGTGACCATAAACGAAATATTTCTGTGTACCTTTTTATGGGTTGTATTTGTGCCTACTACACTAACTATCGGTAAAGCAGTACGATACCATCTTTCCAGTGTAAGATAACTTACAAATTGACACAGTTTACAATTTGGAAAATCCAATTTTCGTGTAACGATGTTTGAGCCAGGGTGACAATGGGTGACATGTTTTGTTTGAAAACTTGTCTCATTGTCAAATTGATCGCTATCTCTTTTGTTCTTATGAAGATGACACTTATCATATTATCTGTCACACTCGGCTAGTGTGGTCTTTTTACGCAGTAAAAAATTCTAGTTCTATGCCTGTACGAGCCAAGCTCGCACATTTCAGCTGCATGCGGCCACATACTATGTAACTCGCGTGTCAGCTGTTTTATTTTACACTAGCCGAAGCCCGCGACTTCGTTCGCGAGGACTTTATGTCTCTGGAAAATGCTCATCAGGCTGAACAACTTTTACTAAGGCAGCATTTTTATATCTCTTATAGTTTAACTGGACCATTATGGTTCTGCATCAGGCGTTCCATTTTCCAAAATCATTTATACCCTATATGTTGCCCAGGCTTAATAGCTATACAACAAAAAAAGTTTCATTCGAATCCGTCCAGTATTTCTGGAGATTAGCGTGTACAAACAGACAAACAGACAAACAGACAGACATTTGTTTTAAAAATTCTTACTCTATTGCTACATCTCCATCGCCCCCAATATTTTTTTTGGAAATATATTTAATGTACAGACACACTTTTTTACTGTTTTATTATATGTATAGATTTTAAATTAATTTATAACAAACAATAGGGGTGACGACAGGGTCCGAAAAGTATGATAGTAATTAGTCCGTCTTTTAGATTATCCAAAAATAATGGACCCATATTTTTCAGCTTACCAAAAAAGTAAAAATTCACCAAGATACGGAGTGTCAAAGTTTCGGAGTGGGGCCTTACGACGAAGTAAAAATCGTACCCAGCCATGACGTCATGCGAAATTTATATGCGCTGTATCTTTGTCATTTTTGGTTTCTCAGAGAAAAGATAAAATACGTGTACAATATTTTTTAATAGTCTAACCGATGGACCACCATCATCATAAAGGTTTCTACATGACGTGGTCTTGTGTCTCCATACCATCATCAACATCAATCTCTTAATGTATGGTGCGGGCCCAGGTGAAAACCGCAGCTTGTGCCGTACATAATGGTCCTTAGAGCCGGATGGATCTCGGGCCTTTTGCGATACGTAGCAAATCGGTTCACTGGCCTCCCACAAGCGGGTCTCTCCAGTTGAATTGAGAAGGCGCATATATCGCAGGGGCGCGAGTACACCGAACAACCAGTGCAAACATGGCAGCACACACTGGAGCTTCCATATTTGCTTTTTGTATTTGTTCTTATAGCGGCAACAGAAATACATGATTTTTTTTAACTGTCTAGCTATTACGGATCATGAGATTTAGCCTGGTGACACATAGACGGACAGCGTAGTCTCAGTAATAGAGTCCCATTTTACCCTTTTAGGTACGGAACAGAAGCCATAACCTCCTCCGCTTTGGAAGTCGGTTAAAGGGGTTGTTAGTCATACACTACACACAGCCCACTACGCAAATAGCAACTCCGAACCAATTAATTACGGCGCCCTAATCTGTCTCTATCATTATGTCTATTTGTAGTATCGATTGCTGTCTCCATGGTAACGGGGTGGAGGGTGCAGACAGACAGACGGCTATGTTCTACCTTACTACCTTTACAGTTTCAAAGAAAACATATCTACTGAGAAAATGATATCTCACTAGATCCATGATGGATCTGGTTACCGGATCTAGCGAGAAAAATACTTCTCAGTAGATCCACACTGTCAAACCTTGGATCTACTGAGAAAATGATATCTCACTCGATCCATGATGGATGTGGACATTGGATCTACTGAGATTAAAGGATCACGATTTAACTTATATACATAAATAAATATATAAATATATAGGGACAAATTACACTGATTGAGCTAACCCCAAAGTAAGTTCAAGACTTATGTTATGGGATACTAACTCAACGATACTATATTTTGTAACAAATACATATATAAAAAGCACTCCACCGACAAGAGCCCAGCTCTTAAATATAAGAAGAAGATATTGGAACTAATAACCAAACCAAGAACCAAAGTAAGTTCGAGACTTGTGTTAACTCAACGATACTATATTTTATAACAAATACACATATAGATAAACATCCAAGACCTAGGACAATTTGAAAAAGGCCATTTTTCAACTTGCCCTGACCGGGAATCGAACCCGGGACCTCTGGGTGGCGGACTAGCATGGTGACCACTACGCCACGGAGGTCGTCGACATATACATATTTCTCTAGAACCTAGAGAACCCTACAAACTGACTACACTTAACTACACAATCGGACCGGACTGGCAGAACAGCCATTAAGGTTCCGGGTTCGATCCTCGGTCAGAGCAAGTTGGAAAACGACCTTTTTCAAATTGTCCTGGGTCTTGGATGTTTATCTATATGTGTATTTGTTATAAAATATAGTATCGTTGAGTTAACACAAGTCTCGAACTTACTTTGGGGCTAGCTCAATCAGTGTTATTAGTCCCAATATCTTCTTCTTATATTTAAGAGCTGGGCTCTTGTCGGTGGAGTGCTTTCCATGTCTCTTCCTTCCGCTAAGTTCTTAACCTCTTTATACATACATATGTTTTCATGTTTTTTTTTTTCTTTTATTTGGTCTATAAATTTTCTTCTGGGTTTTCCTACTCCTCTCTTTCCTTCTATTTTTCCTTCCGTTTCAGTCCCAATATATATTTTTTTATTTAACTTCTACCCAATATATACCTAGAACCTTAGTGTAGTCAGTTTTTAGAGAACCCTAAAAATTGACTACACTAAAACTACACAACTGATTGTAATAAAAATTCTATAGCACCGGACAGGCAGAACAACTACTTCAACTACCAATCATCATCATCAGGCCTTTCTGTCTCCACTGCAGGAGCACGACCCTCTCTGTACTGCCAGAGCCATACTTGGACAGAGCAATCAGAGGAACTAGCCTACACTCTCCACGCTGGCCAGACGGGTTGGAGAGGTCTCATTGATGTTTATAAGCTTTGTTTAGCTTGTATTTTCTTAGTTGCCTTCTACGATTGGCCTATTCTACTCTGCCAGAAACCCCACGGCTAGAAAGACACTGACATAGAAAGAGGGTTTTCATCATGTTTTTATACAAAAGTCTAACCAGTCAGCATCCAGAAAACTGAATCGAGTCTTGCGTTTAAAAGAACAGTGCGTGCACACCTAAGTAACAAAATCTGGTACTAAAAGACCTGAGAACATTTTAGAACGTGCTAATTAGTATTGTATTGTATTGTAAATTCTTTATTGTACATAAATTGATACAAGTAAAACATAGATAAAACACAACAGTTAATTAATTAGTGTTCATGATTAGCACTATATCAGTGTTGTAAACGTTAACATAACCCCGAAAAGGCCCTAGTTTTATCACTGATTTATTCTATAAACATTACATTAGGGTTGTAATGGTGATAAATCAGCTCTGAAATGTAACAGTGCTAAGAAACGCTTTTTAGTATTAAAATAGCGCTAACTGCAACGTTTTTGACATAAATTTTCTCTATAAAAGTACCCAATACATGTTTTTAGTGTTATTTTGCGCTGTAAACGATTCCAATGATCTTTTTTATCACACTTGTTTGCCAGAGTTTTTCGTGCGATTCCCATTCCTATACGTCACCACTGGACCACCACCACTGGGGGCAAATGAGACTGTGAATGATTGGCGATTGTCATTCGCCACCAGTGGAGGCGTCGCGAATGGTGGCATCTAGCACACGTGTACATAAAAATTGTGCCGTCTGCCACCAGTGGTGGTGGCACCCAGTGGTGGCAAATGGGATATACCCTTAAAAAGTTATAGGTGACCAACTTATAAAATGTACTCGAAAAAGGAAACTTTCATACAAATTCAATAGAAAACTAGTATATAGACGTTTTTAGTAGCATGAACTAAAAATATTTTTTCATATTTCGACATTTCTTGGGTAAAGTTTTGTCTGAAGTTTGAAAGAAATCATTGTAATGAAGTTAAATAAATGAAAATCGTGTCATAGATAATCATAACTCCATAGATAACTCCCCAGGTCATTGACCTGCGGGGGTGCGGGGTCAACGGCCGCCGGCGTGGGGTCCCGAATTTGGGGTGGGTCCAATCTGATATTTTTGCCGCGATATGGCAAAAATGGTCGGGCCCTTGCCGTATGGGCACAAAATAACGAAGCTACAGATATAGAACTCTATTAATTTGACTCGATCAAATCGATAAATTGATTTTTTTTTGATTTAAGACCAGGTTATGTTTGTTATATCTCGCTGGTTGGAGAAAAGTAAAACGTAGACTGTAAAAGCTGCTGGGTTTCTATAAGATTCACTCAAGAATATAAATCAAGGTTATAGATTTTGACTTCTGATTCCGTCTTCTTGGCCATACCTCGTGAACTTAATAATAATATTCCCAACTACGGAAGTCACACGAGTCACACGCGCAGGTAGGCGCACGCGTGTCTCGACACGCACTTGGCCGGTTATTAATATTCTTTTCATGTCGGTGGTACTATTATATTTGGTCATTCAGTATCGGGCCACATCGATAGCTTTGTCATTTGCGGCCATCAGCTCTTCCTGGGACACGTGAGAACGTGCTCCATAGTTTGTGGAGTTAGCCACACTAGCAGATGTTTTGCGAACTGTCTATCATCTTTCATCTGACCAAATAATCTTTACAACGGCCCACCTTCATTTTTAGTCTGTTTAACGACTTCCAAATGGGCTGGTTGCTATGTGGAAGTTTCCCTCGCAGGACGATAAAATTGGATACAGTGTGGTTTCTCTCCCAAAGCTTAATTTTGTCTATCTAGGCATCATCATCCAAGGCGCCTACGCTTGACAAAAACTATGGCTTATTAATAATCAAAATGAGCCAAAAAAATTAAGTCCACATTTGTATTAGAGATAGAGATAGAGATAGAGACGTGTGGAAGGATAAGGGGGAGGCCTTTGCCCAGCAGTGGGACACAAAACCTACAGGCTAGAAAAATAATGGTATTACTTATTACATGTATTTAATATGACAAACACCAGTCAACTAGATGAACTCCAAAAGTGGCCTCTGGGTTTGACGGCCCAAGGTCTTCTTCTTCTTATCGTGTGTGTTAGTGAGTAACACTAGTGTCAAAGTTTTTAAACCGCCTTAAAGGCCTCTGACATGGTTTTAGGTAACGACCAATGTCAAAGACAGTGACCGGGACCGACGGCTTAACGTGCCCTCCGAATCTTACTTATCAGACAATCAGGTGATCAGCCTGCAATGTCCTAACCAAACTAGGAAAACAACACAAAGTCGGTGCCCCCGTTGGGAATCGAACCCACGACCTTCGGGTATGAGCCGAACGCTCTAACCACTACACCACGGAGGCAGTTAAAGGCCCAAGGTGCTTTTAGGTTTTACGGCCTTAGAGTTTGTTTACCCCGCCAGGAAAGACGTGATACTGTTCCTTTGTTTGAAGCGTCCCTTCTATACTTAACATAATTTGAACTAAAACTGACAACCCCAACATAAGGGGCAATAATATGACGTGACGTCATCTGGTGCACGTCACGATGCAAGAGGTACTTCGGAAAACGTGGCGCAGTGGACACAGAGAATAGGCATGACGAATGGAAAATCACTTGCAAAAAATCGGTTGACAAAGATATCGCGTTCGTAACATACATACAAAAAAAAAAACGACGGGTTGCACTCTGGGAGTGCCGGCAGAAGTGAAAACTTGAATATTAACGTTGTGCATTTTTGATATTTTGGAATGGTTAGGGAATAATTTTGCACGAATTGCTTTAATTATCAGTATAAAATATTTCAAATCTTTTCTGAACCACAGTCTGTCACAAATGTCACAAGCATGACCAAATTTATTTTCAAATACATAGCAGTATGGCCACTACACAGACGGTCGAGCCATCAGCTGTCACCATCCATGGATGCGCGTAGCACGCTGTACAACGAACATTCGCGCAAGCGCCCTGCGCCGTCTTAAGGCGGGTCTCCTGCGCCAGAATTTTCGAAACATTACACAAAAAACATGAAACAAAAACAAAACAAAAATATTATTTTTCATACACAAACCGTCTCCTGCAAATAATTTCTGATTTGAATGAAACATTTCTTTATGGTTGACTTCATCATGAGGTGCTACTTTTCAAACGCGGAGTCACTAAACGAAAACGGTTTTTTGTATGGAAAAACCATTCGTTTAGGTGACCCCGCGTTTCAAAAATGACACTTAAGATACCTAATAATATTTATTTCTGATTACTGTTATCATCATTTTTGCCAGACGAAGAACTAGAAGATGTGTTCTGCGTTTTACCAAATGCAGATAATAGAGATAGGCTCCAAAGGACTCGTACCCAAAACCATAAAATAATTAAAAAAGAAACCCTTCCCCTCTCGCCCCGCGCAGCGCATATTTTCCATCTGCTTTGGAAAGCAGAAACATGTGTATGCCTAATGTTTCGAAAATTTAGGTGCAGGAGACCCGCCTTTACGAATTTTCGATTAGGTCACGTGTCCTGACGCGAGTTTAAAATTTTTTACCCATTCAAAAAAAAGTGCACAACGCCGCTAAAGAAGTTTTCACTTCAAAAAAACATACAGTCGAATTAATAACCTATTTTTTAAGACGGTTAAAAAATATCTTACACGTATTTTTTCTTTTCTCTGATAAACAAAAGATGACAAAGATACAGCGCATTGAAATTTCGTGGTATGATTTTTACTTAGCGGTGACGTCGCAAGCCCCCACTTCGGAACTTTGATGATGCTTATCTTTGTGAATTTTATTCTTTTGGTAAACTAAAAAATTTGTTTCATTCTCAGTTTGTACCAATGAAATTTATCCCATGATAGAATTCATTATATGGTACAGTACATTATTTTTGGATAATCTGAAAAACCTAGGTACAAATTACAGGCATAATTTTCTGACCCTGTCGTCACCTCTATTATGAGTCATGATCATCATCATCAGGTCTTTAGTCTCCACTGCAGGAGCACGACCCTCTCTGTACTACCAGAGCCATACTTGGTCAGAGCAGCCAGAGGACAACTCATCGCTTTGATTAATATTGCACGCCTCATAAGCGTAGCGTTTGAGGTAGTACATGGTTCTAGCATTTTTCTGGTCCTAACCTGTCCCTACTATAATAATATTTCGTATGTGTGTGTTAGTCTGTGGGGTCGTAGCTTCTAAACAGACGATCCCGTTTGGATGCGGCTTTTTATTTATTCAGAAGCAGGTTTTGCCGCAGTGGTTTTTAGTTAACGTTCACTTTTTACGGGGATTTTTGTTAGGGGTTGATAAAAATTCAATTTTGCTTGTTTATTAATTTATTTGTTTAACTTTATTACAAATGTAAAAGGCGGACTAAAAGCCATATGCTTTATCCACCAGTCAACCCAAACAAACTGGTGGTGCCGAGAATAAGAAGTCATCACACACAAAGTGGGCTCTGATTCTTGTGGCCCTGAGCTTTGTCTGCTAAAGGCCGAAGACCCAAAATGCTCTGTCTGTTCCGTTGTATGTATGTAAGTATATTTTTGCGATAATGTTATCTTACGAGAACAATCAGGTGTGTTTGAGTCACAACTTTCCAAAAAGCCCTAAATTTAAATTTTTACATAATAATGTACTGCGGTTCCGATCTGGCATAAATCCGTCAATAATTAATTAGTGCCACCCTAGCAAGGGTTGGGGTGTCATAACAGAGGGTGGCCGTAAATAGGGCCAGCTCATTTTTAGCTCGAAATATTGTAGTATCTACTTACGTGATATTAGTGCCGTGTGGTTTCCGGTAGAGTAGAATAGGGCCACTCCAAGTCCGTGGATGTCGTAGAAGGCGACTTAGGAAATACAAGCTAAACAAAGCTTATAAACATCAATGAGACCTCTCCGAGTCTGTCCAGCGAGGAGAGTGTAGGCCAAGTCCTCCGGCTGCTCTGGCCAAGTATGGCTCTGGTAGTAAAGAGAGGGTCGTGCTCCTGCAGTGGAGACTAAAAGATCTGATGATGATGATCATGACTCATAACCGAGGTGACGACAGGGTCAGAAAATTATGCCGGTAATTAGTACCTAGGTCTTTTAGATTATCCAAAAATAATGTACTGTACCATGTAATGAACTCTATCATGGGATAAATTTAATTGGTACTACTGAGAATGAAACATATTTTTCAGTTTTCCAAAAAAATAAAATTTACAAAAATAAGCTAAGTATAAGAGAGGGTCGTGCTCCTTCAGTGCAGACAAAAAGACCTACACGTGCTACAAACGTGTGTTTAGCTGTTTTGAACGAACACATTGACAATCCAGCCAAACGATTTTCATCATTATCATCCTCCTGGTTGTACGCCCAGCAGTGACGCTTCAGAGTCCGGGGTCCGCTACCTCACCAGGGAGATTAGACTTGGTTACTGGTTTTACACAGAGCGACTACCGTCTGACTTCCGCAACCCAAAGGGTATATCAGAACCAATCCTTGGATAGGTTTGAACGAACGCTAGATGGCGTTCGGGACCTACTGTTTATACGTGCCTACCGAAACACGGGATCATCTTACTTTTCGGACAACCATATCGTAACCCACGGCCTCCGGATCACAAGGCCTTGTTGTGTTACATACATACTATCACGTCTTTATCCCTAATGGGGCAGACAGAGCATTTTGGGTCGTGCGGTTCTATGCAGAGCGGGCCGCAAGACCCAAAAGCCACTTTTGGCGTCATGGTGGGCGAGAATATGGAAAAGCAATCAATACAGTGATGGGTTGCTAGCCGCATCGCCTGTTAACATGCATTTTTGCCCATTCCCTCTATCGGCTTTTACGATCTGCGTGCGAAGAGAAGCAGCTGGTACATTCTAAGTTTTTTTTTATTTCTCCCAGACCAGCATGGGAGCAGGATGGGCTTCTTATTTTACACATGTATGTTACATGTGTAAAATAAGAAGGTAGGTACTAAATTTTACTTCAATATATAAATAAATAAATAAAAGTTAAGTATAATATGTTTTTTTAATTATTTTATCGTAGACAGGCTAGATAAATTACCTTCCTATTTATAAAGTTGGTTAAGTAGAGCGCTGAAATGTTGTATTGATTTATTTAATGTTGACTCATCGAATACAAATTGTAAAGAACAATAGACGAACTTAACGCTAGAAGCGTTGTATACCAGTCAACTTCTGATTTATACAGATAGTCTAAATGTGGTTCTCCAACGAGTGAAGGTTGGCAATCAGCTTGGCGTAGTCCTCTTTGTTCTTAGTTCGACGGAACAGCTCAGCAGCGCCCGCTATCTTCAACTTCAACTTCAACTTCAAAATTCTTTATTGCATAAACTGTATAAAAATAGGTGGTACAATATTAAAGTATCAACAGTTTACCCTTTCAGGTATGCAATAGTAAATATAATAGAGAGGAAACTAATTGCTAGATAGGTACATCTTAAGCTTACGATATTATAACAGTGCAGACCTATTGGTAGCATACTCAAAATTTTCATTGAGATCATAAAATACATGTTCTAACAGCCAATTTTTCAGTGTGCGTTTAAATAAATTAATGTCATATATACTTTTTATGTTTGTTGGTAAATGATTAAAAACTTTGATTCCAGAAATAAATGCAATTTTTTTGAACGTCTCGTTATTTACAATGGGTAGATATAGGTCATGCTTGTATAAATCTCTCAAGTTGCCTCGAAGTTCAATCTTTCTCTTAAAATTGTTCATGTTGTTTCTGAAAAATAAACATAATTCAAGTATGTAGATGTTAGTTAACGTGAGGTAACGTTTTTCTTTAAATACATTTCTTAATGTCTCATCAGAGTACATGTTATAAATAATTCTTAAACATCTTTTCTGTAGGAGAAAAGTAGTTTGGACATCTACAGAATTTCCCCAGTATATTATCCCGTAAGTGAGATGTGGATAGACATTACCATAGCAGGCAGCCCGTGTTACCTCTACTGAAGCATTTTCAGACAGCATGGACAGAGCAAAACAGTAGCTAGATATTTTCTTATGAATTTTTTCAATATGCGATTTCCAATTCAAATTATAATCTTGTGACACCTAAAAAGTTGTTTTGTTTCACCTCTTCTATTTTTGTATTTGACCGTTCCACTCGCGGATGTTTTGTAGACAGGATTTCTTTCTCCTCCCAACCTTCCTTTTTCCTGCGACTTTGCTCATCATTATAAGCTGAAGGAGATCGTATCGCTGATGTCGTAGAACATGACCCAGGTATGAAATTTTACGCCTTTTATATGGTTGATTGCAATTAAAGTACTTAATTTTTCTTCCTCACTTTATCTCACTCTATTCGTTATCATTGCATTTGTTACATTATTTTTATCCACATTTATCACGTTGTATTGAAGTACTTAGTAAAATTAACTTAGGTATTTTTAAAGCTTAACCCTGACTTAAATCAAATTGAAGATCTTTTTTACTAGTGGGAATTTTTTCCCACTACAGGTCCGTACTAAGGGTAGCAGATAAAATCTTGAAAATTCTAGTTGGATTCTTATGTCGTAATATTTCATTACGAGAAATCATAAGTAGGTATTTCTTAAGTCATACTTTCATCATCATAATCATATCAGCCACAGGAAGTCCACTGCTGGACATAGGCCTCAGAAAAGGAGAACTCATAGCAAGCGTGTTAGTCATGTCAATGAGGTTTATTTGTTTGTATCCCACATATCTTCTATCGTAAATAAAATTATGATTCGATTGAGGTTTTTGGTATAAATAAAAATAAAACATACAGATTTCAGGTTTTTTATATATTTAGAACAAGAAATGTATAGTTACAACCATTGAGGATATTAAATATCATATTGTAAAAACTATTGTATAAAGTGAAGAGAATGTGACATTTTTTCATATTTTTTATTCAATTATAATTAATTCCAATAAATTAATAATTATAGACACATAAATTACGTGAAAATATTAATTAATAAATTACTTAAAAACAGCCAAGTAACTACTGATGTAAATATTTGGTTATCCATGCTTACTTTTAGGAATGAGTATTTAAAAATTTCTATTCCGCACTTCAAAGAAAGTCGGCGTGGTATAGTTTTCCAAAAGTAGCCTCGTCGGAACTGCGGCCATTTTGGAAAACTTTACAAAAAATCTTAAACGATCTTACAAATTATTGGGAACAACATTTAAGGGCTAAGATCGCACTAAAACTGATTAATATTTATAATATCTTTCCCTGTGTACGTACGTCTTTGCAGTTACGCTTTTTCATTCATTTAACGTCAACTTAAGCCCTTATTTAAAAACGTAGGCTTACTATAAATGCGGAACAGTCGAATAGAAATTCGGCGTAGTGCTTATAAAAATCAAATTGATTTTTATTGACTAGAAGACTCTTTTGGGAAGTACACAGAGACGGCATCAGGTTTAGTGTTCGGATCTTAATCCCGCTACTATTTCTTGTGCAACTCAAATTTTCCTCACAAAAGCTATAATGAAATAGAGGTAATTATTTAAACCGACACAATAAGTATATAGAAATACCTAACGTTTAGGTACAATATTAACTAAATCGGTTTATACGACCAACACAGACACCTACGTCCTATTTTATAATAATCATAAAAAGACGAAAAGAAACTTCAACATTGATTTTAATTAACCGGAAGATCTTAGTTTTAATTTTTTTTTTCAATTTTTTATAAGTTTTATAAAATACGTATTTGTATCAAATCGAAGTCAGCTAGCACGAACGAGGAAAATTGGCTGACCGAATTTTCATAATCTCATTTAATTATAAATATCATTGCTTTCATTGTTCTAGTACACCTTAAAGTTGAAGTTGGTAAAATACTTATTCAATACTTTATTTTGAGATTCTTATTTATCTTACGATGCATTTTTCTAATTATCTCTATCCTTACTCGAGTCTGTTGGAAGTCGGGATGATTCAGTTAAATGCTGACAAGACCACGAAAAGTGTAGTGATGTACTTTCCCTGATCTCGATATCGTATGGGATAATGAGTATCGACAACTACAGTTATGTACTAAGAGTATCACATGCTACTCTGCACGATTCGGTTCGTCCCCATTGCTTTTGTTTTTGAAACTTAGGCCTGTTCGCGAGACGCACACTGTGAATCGCGTGTGAACGCAGCGTGCCAGCCGCCGCGTTTCGGACGCTCGACCTCTTACACTAAACAACAGGTACCGGTCGTGTGCGCGCGCTCCACTCAATGGGAACTAACTGTTGTGCTATGCAGTTAATAGAGGAATCAACACCGAAAACGAATACCTAATAAATAGACAGTGAAATTGATATTACATGATATTAATTTTTATTTAAATTCGAAACTATTGGTTAATTAATTCGCTCACCCGAAGCTGGACCGATGCCGTTTGTTTTATTTACATATTTATTGCAATCTGTTATTTACCCGACGTATTAAGCTAATCTGACGCTAGTACGTTTGTAAATAAAGCTTATTGTTGACTGGACTTCGTCGAGCCGTTAAATTGTAGTTTCGACGTTCCGGTTTTTTCACTGTCTATAATGATAATGTGGGGAGAAAACGTACTAAGCTCTATTCTTCGCGTAACAATGCCTTCCTAACTTCCGCTCGGACGTGGCTCTATCAAGAGATAGAACACGAGTACATGACGTAGCACGTTCTCCCCCAGTGTGACGATGATCATGCGTTACAGGGAAGCGGTAGGTGCTGCGAAAAGCCATACATTATAAAATTACCAACAGGGTATACGATCTAAAAGCTACTACTAGAGAAACGGATCCAAAATACAGGAAGTACGTGGTGAGCAAACGTTGTTATCATTCGATAACTTTACAACGACAGCCCTCGCAGCGAAAGTAGGCGTTGTGCAATTGTTTTATGTTAATAGAATTTTGACGTATGAAGTAATAGTAACACATTTAGTCGATGTCTCGAGTGTTCTACTGCGTGAAAAATATTTCATTTCGGTGGATCGATAGTCGATGTGACCCGTGTCCCAACACTGCCCCGCATTTGTATTGAGCATTTGACTAGAATAGCGCGGGGAAAGCGTAGAGATTTATTAAAAATGGAATGGATCGATTTGAAATATTTTTACGTGTAGAATTTTAACTTACGTATTTTATTTTCTATGGAAGATATCATTTCTTCATTTTGTGGTCTTAATTATCGGAATAGCGTATGATTCGGTCGCCATAAGATTTGTGCGCGCGGCCGAGTCTAGGCCATTCCACCTACCTCGTTTAGCGTACGCTTACGACTGCTTAGAAAATGCTACATGCTTTAGCCACCAGCACTATTTATCACCAATTCTGGACAGTCAACTGTTCCCACAACGTCGGATTTTCAATTGATTTACTTATTAAAGGGCCATTATCCACCTTTGTACGCATGCACGATCACAGCGCAAAGAATCTGACGCCATTTTAACACCAGATGCTTTAAGCTATTTTTCAGTACGAATTTTTAAAAATATTTAAAAATAGAATTAAAGTGAACGTGAATCTTATTGGAATAAAGTTAATTTTTCGCCGCTCATAAAACTGTTCGGAAATTAAAGTTTTCGTAATTTGGAAAAGGTTTACTTCCAGCCAGTTTTGTTTTTTAAATATTTTTCTATTTGTTCTTTTTTGGTGTTAGCTTTATGCCGTTGATCTTTGCTCTGTGACCTCCCTCTTATTTTAACCATTATCTATTATTTAATCAATCGCCACATGATTATTTTATTTTTGCTAACTCACAGCCTCATGTCAATATTAGCCTATGCAATAGAGTATTGTTTCTGTGTCGCCAATTATTTTCTTATTATCCTTATTTCTTTAATTTCTTAAAAAATGCATCAAAACACCGTTCAAAAAAGTTGCCGTATGCTATTGATAACAGGTGTGTTTATCCCTTGTCACTTACTGGGGTTCTTACAATGTTCCGTTATTTTACCGTAACCCTACGCGGCTTTTTATTGGGATAAAGGCTTTGATAACTGATGAAATATAAAAAAAATTATTAAAGTTCTATTCGTTGCCAACTTTGTTGGAAAATGAAGTTAAGACCACACAATCGTGCTGCTGTTTACGCTTAAGCGTAGGAGTTGTGTATAATTATTCAAAAGTGGAAGATTGCTTGTAATTTTAAAATTACATGGAAAACATCTTATTCGTATATCTGATTGGTTTTTAAAAGTTATCAAAGCCCTACTCCCACCGCTATATTAGTAGAACGTTTTGCATTCAGCCGCTTACAACTATGAAGATATGATTACAGTAGTATATTAAAATACATATAAAAATATCAGTTAAAGTTAAGTTGCATACCCGTTCAGACGTGTTAAAATTTTCACAATTACTTATTATTGCTTGTCGTATGATACTCTATAGACGGACCTCGGGCCCCTAAGCTATTGAGCACTATTATTATTTTTAATAATTATTACCGAAAGAAGGGTGACCCACAAAACATTCTACTAATAACTACTAAGTGACAATTAACCTATCTGCCTAACATTCGCCTCAAAATATTTTTGCATTTTCTCACATTAATTATTATCTAAAAAGTCGATGAGTTTCAGTAAATATTTTGGTGTTTTTGTTTCGATCCGTACAGCGATACATTCACAATGACAACCACAAATTAAGGGTACATTGTTTTAAAAATAACTCGAGGAATCCCTTAGATGAATCGCCCCATACATTTTTCTAATAAATAAATCAATTTAGGACAATTGAGAAGTGGAAAATCATTATTGAGAAGCACACCTACATTATACAAGTAAAATACAAGTAATTGCACGAATATATACTAAATTAATGTGACTTTAACCTATGAACGAACAGGGCCGTAACCAGGGACATACAAGATTGAAAAAAGATTTTATATCGCGCTAATATCTTAGATCAAAATGTTTACCGTTTGGCTACGGCGCTGGAATAAATAATTAATCAAATTATCATATGGTTATAATTCATCAACATTACACTCCCAACTATTCTATAAATATCATTTTTATTCCGAGACAGAACAAATGAATAGTTGAAATTACTTATGCTGAGTCAAAATAACACAAAACACAACAACTATTTTAACCTAAAGACAATAAATACTACGTTAAGTAGATTAGCAAAACTTGTGCTTTCCTTCCCCAACCTTTTTGCCAAATCTACAGTCGCGTTATTACAATTATAAATCAAACATTTACGTTTCTATATGCCCCCTTGTCGACACTTTCATTTGACTCGTTATCGACAAATTGACATGTAAAATATATTAAAACTAAACCAAACATTTATATCGCATCCTACGCGCCCTTCTGAAGTTCACAAGTACTAAACTTATTTTCAATTCAACATCAGAGAGACGCCTAGAGTGCTCGGTAACTCACAATTTCGTCTAAATTAATATAGTATACCTAATAATAAAACATATTAAGACTAGTTGGAATGAAATGCGTATGTCAAGCTGTATGAAATTAAGCGAAAAGTATTTTTTTTTAGATTTTTTAAATATTTAAAAGTAAGAGTAAAGTGTAGCTCACTCGCGCGTCCGCGTGTGGATAAATAAAGTTTACAATAAATAGTAAACGTCTCGCCTCCTACCCGACATTACGTCTACCAACGCTCTTCGAGTCATTTGTTTAATATATTTTTATTAAATTACTGCCTATTAGTTATTGCACGTTTTACATTTACAATAAATATATAAATACTTGTAAATTTTAATCTTCATCTTTGGTATGTAATGAGTACCTATTAGTTAATATCTGAAATGTTACAAAACTGTTTTTACATATATTAAGTATATATATTTTTTTACAAAAATCGTAGGGTCGTTAGGACGGCACGATATTAAATCTATTCAAGTTCGATGTTCATAAATAGGTCTTTGTCGGATGCTTCTGTGATCTGTGTGGCGTGTGATACGCGGCAAGAATACAATTATTATTTAAACAACTTTTTTTATATTTACAAATTTCCATTTAGACTAAGACAATTAAAGCCTACTTCGAATAGACGCAGGGTCGCATCCATACATTATTATTATAGCAGGTACCGATCATATGTTTAGACATCGATTTACTTTTGAAACGATATCGTTAGACTAGGTATGCACCATTGTTCCGCGAACGGACTCCCCCCGTCCCTCTCGTGGCATCGTGCTTTCTTGCTCGCTGGGCGGCGGGCTGCCAGCCGCCCTGACGCCGCTCCTGCCTTCCTCCCTGTTTCCCAAACCCTCTTTCCCTCCTCCTCCCCCCCTCCCTCTCCCCCGGCCCGCCCCCGCCCAGGCCCACGCAGCCGGAGCTCCATCGATTTCCCCTGGCACGCATGTACGCCGGGCTAGTGTCAAATCCGTGATTTCCCGTGACACCAACTATAAGCGTAATCAGAGTCCTGTGTCTCGCCTCCAAAATGTATCTCAAAAACTAACCTACCTACCGGCCGGGCCCGCGCCCGTCCGTTCCCACAGATCTTTTCGATTTCATTTATTTTATTTTTGCTAAAATTTTATCAAAACCTATCACAGTTTTTGATTAGTTTTCATCCTTAATTAGTTTAAATATATGATTAAAATATACGTATAGATAATATATATTTTCTTCGAATCTTTAACAATATAACACTATTTGACTTCGGTTGCGCCGCGGGTGTGTGCGGCGGCGGTCGACGCGTACAAACGAACTTCCTTACATTTGGCAAATTGTTATTGATCTGGTGAGGCGGCCCTAACCGCGTACGATTACTGTACGTAGTGTACCTAACACGATATGGTCGCATATAAAATTGGAGCATAGCATTATGTTATTATTGCTAATATTATTTATTATATCCGAAAACTATTTCTCGATAACCACAACCGTTCATAAGCGAAGTTTAATATCATTATTTTGTTATTGACTATGACCAATATGTATGGTTCGGTGATGGGTGTTCCACCGCGGCATCTGATGCCTCGTCTCTACATTATTGCGTGCTCCGCGGCCCATTCAGCGCCGGCCATCTTACGCGGACATGCGCGGTGCCACCCCCAGGGTGTTGAATCCGCCATTTTGATTTCCTCAAACACTTAACCCAATTCCTCTATTATACAGTAAAGTATATAAATAGATGCCGGCGCTGAACAAAGGCCAGCGTACAATGAGCGAGTCAAAAACAGTCGCTAGTTTACAAAATGTACAAAACGCGATGCTTGCGCGCTTGGCGAGCGTTCGGCAAGCGAGCAAGTTCGCGAGTAATGCCCGGAAGACAGACAGTCAGGTCCAGTGTGGAGCCGGCGCTGGCGGCCGAGCCTCGATTCGTCCGCGTATGAATGTATGTGTGTATGTATGGGTGCGCGCCTGCTGTGCCGTCCTAGCGTCCAGCTAGGCCGAGTCCGGGACGATCCCTTTAGATGGTCTTGATCTTGTTGGTCTTGAAGCTGACCTGCAACACTCTGTTCCCGAGCGTGTAGCCGTTCAGCGACTGGATGGCGACCACGGCCTCGTCGTAGTTCGTCATCGTGATGAAGCCGTAGCCTTTGCACTTGTTTGTCTGGAGGTCCCTGATGACTTTGACGCTTTGGACGGCGCCGAAAGGCCCGAAGAGCTGCCAGAGCACGTTCTCCTCGGTCTCTGGCGCGAGATTATAAACAAAGATGCACCATTCGGAGCCGACGGCGCCGGGCAGCACGCCACCCAGCAGCTCGCCAGCAAGCGGGCTGTAGCGCTGGAGGCCCTTGTTGATGGCTAAGAGAGACTTGCCTGAACTGAAACGTCCCAGCGGCGCCGGGAAGCGAAGTGCAGCCGGAAGATACGCCGCCAGCGGCGCCAACGCTTTTCCATTGTTGCTCGGGTTATTGGCGAACTTCACAGTGATAGGCTCCGTAGCTCCCTTAGGCACAGTCCCGTTCAGCTCCTGGATCGCTCGCTCCGCCTCCACACGTTGGTCGAAGCGGATGAATCCCACGCCTTTCGACAGTCCCTGCTCACCCCCGGTGAAAGGCCGTCCACCAGAATTTTCACACAAAATTCGCGATGTGATGATCCTGCCGTACGGACTGAAGAGCCGCTCGAGTTCAGTCTGTGTCATTGTCTTGGGCAGTCCAGATACGTACAAGTTGGCGCCCTTGATGGCTTCACTGCTCGGCCGGGCGTACGACACCTTGATCGTTTTGTTCTGCAGACGGAGTCCATTGAGTGTGGCGATCGCCTTCTCGGCATCCTCAGGTCGGTGGTAGTTGACGAAGGCGTATCCTAGGCTCTGTCCGCCGCCGTGCAGAGCATGGTTGAGCGCGTCCGGGAACGCCGCTCCTTTGTTCCGAATCAATTTACAGGACTCGACTTCGCCGATGCTCGAGAAAAGACTCCTTATCTCCTCCTGTGTCATGCTCTGCGGTAAGTAGTTGATGATCAGGTTCGTCTTGGACTCCTCGCCCGAGCCGTTCTGTTGTTCACCGTCGCCTTTCGACATGGTGGCGGCTTAAATCATAAACGGAAAGAACGAAAGGGAAACGAAAAACGCGGTAAAGAAAAACCGGCACGACCGTTTCGGAGGCGCGCGCGAACGTTATTGAAGCCGAGGGGTTGGTCCGGGGCGCATGTGTCCCGCTATCGACCGGCTTACATAACTCGGTTCGTTCACCCCCGGTGGTATAGTGTCCGAAAAAACCAGAGACCCCCGCGCGGATCGATCTTGCCCGGGAAGCGCCTAACTAGGTTCCGTTCCTGCACTCTGATGCGATTTACAACTTTCAATGAGTTTTTGCTGTTACAATGTATGGACGAAGTTTCGGGTTTCGTAACGTAAGCTCGCGTTACGATGACGTGACATTCGTCGTCATTAATAAACTTGAGATAACTTTATTGAAGTATCATTTTTTGAAGTATAATTTTTATTTTACTTTAGTGATTTTATTTTATGTGATTTTATCAATTATTTCATTTTTTCAATTAAGTTAAATACGCAACAGGAAACCTATCCATTATTTAACTATATTAAGCCAATTAATCACACATAAAATCGGTACTAATTCCACTTTTTATGAATTGACCCAAACAACCCAACAAAACTAAACATAAAAAATGTTTTGTACATACGTCAAATTGACATTTCAATGGGTGTAGTGGTAACAATAGTTTTTTTATAACACTATTGACACCTGCTCAGTAGTACTTGGCTATTGTACCATATTAGCTCTCTAAAGGGGTCCTGTATGGTGTCATGTCAAGAATATGTCATAAGTTATTCCTTTGTTCGTCGGCTTTAGATAGTTTTGTTCCGGCAGAATAGGTGGATTTGATTTGGTAATTTATTTGCGTTCGTGTTATCGTCTTTAATCACGACTATAAAGTAGTCGAGTTAATTTTTTTTACGTATTTTTGTACATTAAATTTTCAAAATTTTATAATGGCGTGCTTTTGTTCTTTTAATATTTTATTTTAGTTTTTAGGAATTTTATATTTTGTATTTTTGATACGCTTAGAAATGTGCATCTTTTATGAATGCTAAAAATAAAAATTAGCTATTTAATTTTTATTTAGTTTATAAATTTTACACTTTATTAAGCCAAAAAGCTACAATAGGTAGAATTAATTCAAATTATACTTGATCTGGAGGAAAATTCAACAGATAGCATTTTATATCGTAAAATATCATATTACAGATTTTTTAAAACTATAAATATAGTTTCTAGAATTCCAGATTACCATTTTAATGAAGACCAACGAAAATCCATTTCGAATGTATTTTAGCAATTCGGAATAGTGTAAATATAGCAAAGGAGAGTTAACCCATATACTTGCGTCTTGAACTCCCCCCTGTGGAAAGGGTTTGGGGTTTGCTCCACGCGACCCCGCTACCGTGGAGGTCTGTGTTAATGGGCAGGCGGACACGACACGAATGTCATGATTTTTAAACCACCTACGTTTTATTATGAGATATGTACGAGTAATTGGCGCAATTTGAATACTACAAAGTAACGTTATGGTGCTATAAAATATATCCGAAATATTTATAAAAAACCTTAACCTACAACATGCGTAAATCTTGAAACTAAATTTATAGTTCACTATTATGACAGAAATAGAAGGGCAGATTTTTCATGAGTTGAGTTTTCAAGTTTCTACCTGCGGCATATTCCCACGCAGAACTTAATCGCTTTGAGTCTTACGGTCCTAGGCTCCATCTAGACTTTTTGGATATAAAAAGTGTATATATTTTTTTTATAAATAAAAATATAAAATTTGTATTTCGCGCGGGAGCCGTTCAGTTTCATGCAAATGGCGAGTGCCTAGTTTCCGTAGTCAATCAGCTCGCTTTGCAAGTAAAATTGTGAGCTAACTTTTGTACAGAGGGCTAGGGGTGGCTATATATACTTTTACAATTATTGTCCTCCTTGCTATGAAAATTATACCATTTATTTTGTAGATGTCTGTTTGGCACCAATTTTATTATGAAGTTATTATTTTCATTACACCTAATTTTTTTAGATTTATTTTTATCCTAGAATACGAGGAAGATGATGATGATGATGATGAAGTGAATTGAACAACCTAACTAACAACAAGATATGGAATTCCAAACTTCTTAAAGTATAAAATTAAGGAAATTAAATTGCGGGAATTTTTGGGAATTCGGGAAATGTAATGCCCTGCGTACGTCCCTGTACGTATAAATAGATATTTTAACGCTTACTAATTATTATTGATTATTTATAATGTAATGTATGATTAATAAAATATAATGTAAAAGTGTAGAAAAGCCTCACGTTCTCACTTTAAGGCCATACCTGAATTTTCCGGGGTCCAGTGGCGCCCCCATTTGAAAGGAACCAGTGATATCATTCAAAATTTTGTCTTGACCAAACCTTAGATTTTAAATGACATCACTGTTTCCTTTCAAGTGATTTATTTCAAATTGGGGCGCCACTGGACCCCGGAAAATTCAGGTAGCCCCTTAAACTAGTATTATTAAAAAGTAGTTTATAAAATAGTTTGAATGGTTATCTAGGGCTTGGTTAAGATACAATTTTGCATGATATCTCCGTTTCCTTTCAAATGATTTATTTCAAATAAGGGTAGCACAGGACCGCGGGAAATTCGGGTAGCCCCTTAACGCATTTGTCTTGGTAAGTATTTAGGCTTCACAAAAAAAGCTTGTACGAAAAATGACTTATATTACAAGCTTTTATTAACTTGCAATGTATATTGTATGAATGAATGTATGTATGTATAATTGTTTTTTTTCAGGTCAAATCTTGCAACTCAATTTTCAACCAACTTGTGTAAGTCGGATGACAATACAATATTATGAAGTTAATGAGCTGTTCTGATGATGGAGCCGGGAGATATTCGACGGAACTAAGTTATAGAACAACATAACCTAATTGAGAAGGACTCGTTTGATTTGTCTTGACGAGCACTTTATGGTAGACGATGCCTAAGGTTTGATCACGTAGACGGAAGGTGGTCGATGGAACTCAGTAATAAAACGACGGAGTTTGAGCTTATTTGATTTGCCCCAAATTAAAGCTTGTACTTACAAAAAATGTTTTTTTCTGTACTACCAGAGGCATACTTGGCCAGAGAAGCCAGAGGAGTTGGCCTACACTCTTCTCGCTGGCCAGACGGGTTAGAGAGGTCGCATTGATGTTTATAAGCTTTGTTTAACTTGTATTCCCTAAGTCACCTTCTACGACATTCACGGGAGGACTTGAAGTGTCCTATTCTATTCTTCCGGAAACCACACCGCAAACTGTCTGTCTAATCGTGCCCAATTGGGTAAAAAAATGTCCTCTATGGAAGTAGGAAGTATACATACACGTATTACCACGTCTGTTTCCCAAAGAGGTAGGCAGAGACTATGTACCTCAACTTGCTACCTACGATCCTAATGTATGCTCTGTCTTCAAAAAATAGGTCGCCCCCGGGTGGGCTCGAACCACCAACCTTTCGGTTAACAGCCGAACGCGCTAACCATTTGCGCCACGGAGGCAGATGACCTAATTGACCAAAATGTTACAATACTGCCACTCGAGTGGCATCTAAGTACTTACCGACATTTGTTTGATCAAGTGTTATAATTATAATATTTATTTATTAATATTTGGTTTGATATTGTCCATTATCTAATGAATAACTCGTATATACGGAATCACTAAATTCTAGCCCGGAATGGTTTCCTTCGGCCTAGAATTTGGACTACTTCAAACCTTCCTGATGTCGTAATGAGCACAAACGTCTTGGACAGATTACTACGTGGTCTCGATCGAAAATCATTTTTGCAACTTTTTTATTATAAGTCATACACAAATTTGGATGACGTATATGGAGGAATTTATATACATTATTTCTTTTTCCAAAACCAATGAAAAGTTAGCGTGTATTTAATAGTTAACCCTGCAAAGGTCAACCCTGGCGCTACAATTTAAATGCAAATTCCTGCCGGCGCTGTTTGATGCCCCGGCGTATATTTTATGGCCATGGCTGCTTTATACCCCGACTTTGCTGTGGCTACGTTACCATCGAGATATCACCTGTAAAAGAGGTTATTCGTGACGTTAACATTTTTTTTGTTCAAAGCGTGACAGTTGGGCACTTTCCTGGGCCAAAAATAAATTAAATAACAAGCTAAACAAAGCTATTAAACATCAATAGGACCTCTCCAACCCGTCTGGCCAGCGAGGAGAGTGTAGTCTAAGTCCTCTGGCTGCTCTGGCCTAGTATGGCTCTGGAAGTACAGAGAGGGTCGTACCGATCGTGTGATGATGATGATCATTTCGTGGCGATCTTTTTTAATGTATGTTTACCGATTATTCGAAAACGCCTATACACGGTGATTTTTTATTGGTTCTGAAGCCGAAGGCCACTTCACAGGCATCGTTAGTAAGACCTAATTAGTTAGTCCAAATAAAAATTCAGAAACAAAAAATGTTGTCTAAAACTCGAAAGT
Organism: Acrobasis consociella; assembly: GCA_963555685.1. Classification (NCBI taxonomy): domain Eukaryota; kingdom Metazoa; phylum Arthropoda; class Insecta; order Lepidoptera; family Pyralidae; genus Acrobasis; species Acrobasis consociella. The sequence continues at coordinate 13,751,597 of OY743128.1, forward strand.
AAAATTGTGAGATCAATTAGTAGTACCGCCGCCATACATCGCCCGCCGGCCGGCTGGGGTCATCGACATTAGGCCGGCGTATAACTACGTGGTCTCGATCGAAAATCATTTACGCAACTTTTTTATCTTATGACATATCGAAATTTGGATTACGTATATGGATAGAGGAATTTATTTACTATACGACATTTTTTTTTCCAAAACCAATGAAAAGTCAGCGTGTATAGACCCACTAGCCGAAGCCTGCGACTTCGTTCGCGTGGACTTTATGTCTCTGGAAAATGCTCATCAGGCTGAACAACTTTTACTAAGGCGGCATTTTTATATCTCTTATAGTTTAGCTGGACCATTATGGTACTGCATCAGGCGTTCCATTTTCCAAAATCATTTATACCCTATATGTTGCCCAGGCTTAATAGCTATATAACAAAAAAAGTTTCATTCGAATCCGTCCAGTATTTCCGGAGATTAGCGTGTACAAACAGACAAACAGACATACAGACAAACAGACAAACAGACAAACAGACAAACAGACAAACAGACAAACAGACAAACAGACAAACAGACAAACAGACAAACAGACAAACAGACAAACAGACAAACAGACAAACAGACAAACAGACAAACAGACAAACAGACAAACAGACAAACAGACAAACAGACAAACAGACAAACAGACAAACAGACAGACATTTTTTTTTAAATTCTTACTCTATTACTACGTTTCCCATTATTATTTTTTTGGAAATATATTTAATGTACAGACACACTTTTTTTACTGTTTTATTATATGTATAGATATGAAAAATTATTTTTTTGTTTGATAGGGTATTGTGAAATATTCCCATGAATTTTATCAAAATCGGTTAGTAGTTTGGGGGTGAAGTCGTTTTTATTTTGAAAAATCAGTATAGTTGGCAGTGTGGTGACGGCAGGTTATTTGTGATTTACGTCATCGTTGGTTAAAAATCGTAGCCAATCGTTACGTCACGCGAGATTAAAAATTTAAATGTGCTGTATCTTTGTCATTAATAGCTAATGAGAGAAAAGAAAAAATACGTATACCATGCTTTTTAATAATCTATCTAATGAGCTATAATTTTTTTTGTCTGCATTCCTAATGTAATATCTCATGTAAAACTCTTACTAGTAAATGATTTGATTTGCTTTGAAAGAAATCCAAAAAGACCTTGTTTTTAACTCTAACATGTTTAGCAAACAGTTATTTTGCTTGAATTTCGAATAAACTAGATAAAAAAAAATATAACCTAGTCACTCGGAAGTGTAACAATTCTAAAGATACCTCATACACGAGTGTGTTACATAACTTCGAAGAGTAAGTATCACGTCCCCGTAAGTTCACTAAGAATGAGAATTTGTTCATACATTTAGAAGTACGCCGGAATAAATAAAGAAGCTCAATTACTATCTTACTTTCATACATAAACCCAGCAACATTACACTCACTTTTTGGGGCAGTCGCGTAAGAAAGTATTTCACAATTTTCACCTGCTCATCTACATTGTTCAACCTTTCTGAATCACAAACGGTAACAGGTAAATAGTAGTCAGGTGGCCACTAACACTAACAAACTCGATCGCTTTTTTAGGCCCAAAGAAAATAACATCCTTTGCAAGATTCCCGCTGGGAATCGCTACCACTAAACCCTCTTCAAGCAAATATATACTTTATTCCAATGAGTTAACATAGTTTTTTCTGTGAAACATTTTTTGCGGAAAAATTACCAATAGGCTTTTAAAAGGCAAAGAATTGTTAACCCTATAACCCAGACAATAAAAGTAGTTTTCCCTTGGTTTAAGAAAATTACATTTGTACCAAGGTTACAGCACTGGTAAGCTATTTTGAGACTTGTGTGGTTGGAGTAAGGTTGGGCTTGAAGTGGAAATTGCTTTATTAGGGGTTGTGTCTGATGTACTTTTACAGTCGTAACTTGAGGGGCGGTATGTTTCCACAGTATCTCGAGATTTATATTTTTTTTATGATATTATCTTTCAAGTTCATCATGAAAGATAAGAGAAAACATAGAATGTGTCAGCTGGATTTCTTACCGCGCAAATCATAAAGGGCGATCAAGGGAATAGGCAATCTGAAAATATTTTAATAAGCGATACGACTAGCAACCCATGTTTCATAATTGAATGTTTTGACTGATTTATTAAAAAAAAAAAATTCTAAAAACTACAATCTACTCTTGAGAATTTTTTGATTAAAACTAACGTGAGACACACACATTATTAAAATAAATTAACGGGTTACTCACTTATAGAGTCAGCTCTATACGTGAGTAAATGAGTAACGGGTTACTCACGTATAGAGTCAGCTTTATACGTAAGTAACCCATTTAACTCATTTAAATAATACTTTGGAGAACCCTAGCACAGGCTCAACCCTAAAAGGGTTCTCCGACACTATGTATCTCTATAATAACAACTTGAAAATATGAATGCTAGAAAAATTAGGAATGTGCTACTGAACTAGGAATTCGCTTCTTCTTTCATCATCATCATCATCATCAGGTCTTTCTGTCTCCACTGCAGGAGCACGACCCTCTCTGTACTACCCGAGCCAATATGGCCAGAGCTGCCAGAGGTCTTGGCCTACACTCTCCACGCTGGCCAGACGGGTTGGAGAGGTCTCATTGATGTTTATAAGCTTTGTTTAGCTTGTATTCCCTAAGTCGCCTTCTACGACATCCACGGGAGGTTTTGGAGGTGCCCTATTCTACTCTGCCGGAAACCACACGGCAATTCTTCTTTATCCTAATTTTATTAGTTTAAGACCATTCGAATCGAGACTAACTCTAAAATACGAGTTAGTCTCGAATGGTCTTAAGCGCAAGCCGTCTTATTATAAAACGCAGACTAACTTTTTTACTAGTTTTAAACCTTTATCCGACCAAATCAAGTTGACATCAAGCCATATGTTAGTGTCTCATCTGAAAATGTCAACGTGATTTGGTCGGATAATGGTTTAAACCTAGTAACAAAGATAGTCTGCGTTTTATAATAAGACGGAAGTAGTCTATGTAGAAACTCGTCTAAAACGCTCATTGTCTTATAGCTTATAGCAAAATTGATACTTATCAAATGACAAAAAATATCCAAAGATAAATGAATTGTTTGATCGTAATTGGCACTAGAAGAGTTCTGTAAGAAAAAAAAACAACGGGTTGCACTCTGGGAGTGCCGGCAGAAGTGAAAACTTGAATATTAACGTTGTGCATTTTTGATATACGAAACAGCAGGCGCAGGCATACATTTTCGCCGCGCCGTAGAAAGAGAGGGGGATACTCCCTCTCCTACGCCGCGCCAGCTGTCTACTCTCCATCCGTCTTACGAATTTTCGATCAGGTCACGTGTCCTGACGCGAGTTTAACATTTTTTACCCATTCCAAAAAAGTGCACAACGCCGTTAAAGAAAGTTTCACTTCAAATCGAAGAAATCTAAAAATAACAAAACCGTATAACATTGGAAACGACCACGAACTCAATCAGGAAAGCCACCCTCCACTTGTTACTGGGGTCAATGACATCAGCTGGGTCCCGCTCCCGAATCAATGGGGAAGGGGGTCATTTGGACCCCGCGCGAGAAGTGGGCCTTTAAGGAGAATGACCTTAAGTTTACACGTGCAGGGTTATCTTGAGAATTATAAGGGTGACGGACGTGTCAAGAAAGGTTTGCAAAAAATATCTGGCCAATTGTGTTGTTTGACCACGCGCAGTGTAGGGTTCCGTTGTTGCGAATGCCAAGTTGGAGTTCACGGGTTTAAACACGTCTAAAAACTAATTTTCTGTTGAATTTGTATGAAATTTTACTTTTCCGAGTGTATTTTATAAGTCTATCGCCCATTATTCTTTTTAGTTTTGTAAACCCTACTTAGTTCTAATAGTTTTCCTTTAAACTTTATAATATATACTATTGCCATAATTTTTTTACGTATCTATATACAAAATTTAGTAGATAGACGAGGGGGACACTAGGAAAAATAGCTTTATATGGATGGAAGCACCCAAAAAAATATTCTTTTACTGATTTTATTTTATTTCTCAGCATGATAAATGTACTGCCCGTGCCAAAAAGAGCATTCAAGTATTTTCGCTTTATGTTATTTAAAAAAATCGCCAATAAAGAGATTCGAACTCACACCGACTGCAACACCAAACTGCATTTTGATATTTTTGATCGATCGATTTTAATATTATTTCTATGTAACCACCTGACAAGTATGAACCATCAAACAAAAAAAAAAAATTAAAATCAATCAAGGTATCTTCGAATAATAATAAGTAAACATACTTAAGAGTCCCCCGACCCTAGACTTCTCCATACAAACGTAGTCTATACGTTTAATTTTGAAACCACATGTCAGATTCCGGTAAAAATTGGTAATTGTAAAGAAATTGCAATTATCTAGGGTTATAACTGGTTTCTATAGTAAATTATGAACTGGAAAGAAAATATAACGATTTAAAAGTTTCCCATACTAATGGTCAAAAATGATATAAAACACTATATTCTATTTCAAGTTCATATTTTTACAGTCCTAAACCTAGATAATTGCAATATCTTTGAAATTACAAAATTTTGCCCAAATCGGACATTTGTCGTCGTTTTGAAATAAAACGTAGACTGCGTTTGTATGGAAAGTTGTATTTTGGCCGGGGGACTCTTAAAAAAGGAAAACTATATAAGGTCTAACAAAATATACTGAAACTTTTTTAATGGTGAATTCACTCCATCATACTGGAAAACTAATGGTGAATTCCCGAAGGAACGAACGAGGTATCGAAATATAAAAAGTAATTTTTGCCTCTCATACAGTTGAACGATCAGCTGATCCAAGTTTGTATAGAAAGCCAAAACTTTCAAAAACTTTCGAAAGTTGTTCAGTATCACAGACTGAATTCACCCTTAAAATAATTTCAGTACTTATATTTTGTAGACTTTATAAATCTTCTCTACATTCGAATTGATAACCTCTTCCTTTAAGTCAGTCAAAATAGTTACACGAAAGTAACAAGTAAATCATATTGACACACATTTCACATTTTATAAACGTAATCCCCAAATACAAGCCCCATTTAAGTCCAGTCCGCGCTGACCAGAACAAAGCCGCGGGAATTGAACCTAAGCCCTTAGTTTGGGCAGTCGGCACGCACCCCAACTCCCCATTTCATTTTTTAATACTCGTAGGAATAATTCAAGAGGACACAAAATATTTCGCGTGTCCCATTTAAATGTGGCATAGAGTATGGACGGATACAGAGTAGTACCTTTACATTTTTAAGCTATTGCATAGCTTCTATCGCGGGCCTTGAGCGCGGGGACCGAATCCAGAAATTCCGTAACGAAAAAACCTCACGCTTCCCACTCCGCCTACCATGTAGGTTGCCGCTTCGTCTCCGTCGTCCGTTTGCGACGTTGCCGTCCTTCCTTGTTTGCAATAGCTTTACCGCGGCAGTCCCCGAGTGCCACACGTCTTTTTTTTTAAATAGCCTTTATAGTGTCTTATTGTTGGGCAAAGGCCTCCCCTTTCTTCTTTTATACCTCTCATATAAAATATAATATCCTAATATATAATATTAAAAACGCGAAAGTTTGTAAGTATGAAAAATAATGAATGGATTTTAATGAAATTTTACAATAAAATCTTTATGTAAAATTTCATATGTATTGTATGTCCCTTCCACGTTGTTTACTTTTAGAAGCTTTGCGAGTAAAGCGACATGCAATCTAGCTAATCTGTTACAAATACACGCTGACTTTTCATTGGTTTTGGAAAAGAAAATGTCGTATAGTAAATAAATTACTCTATCCATATACGTAATCCAAATTTGTGTATGACATAAGATAAAAAAGTTACAAAAATGATTTTCGATCGAGACCACGTAGTACACTCGTCCAAAACTGTCGCGTGAACTCACGTGACCCCGGCGGCCGGCCGGCGGCGGCATTACTTATTGATCTCATTTTTATGTATGTATTATGATTTTACTTTCGAGTTTTAGTCAAAAAAATTTGGTTCTGAATTTTTATTTTGACTAGCTAATTAGGACTTACTAATGATTCTTATTAAGTGGCCTTTGGCTCCAAAACCAATAAAAAATCATCGTGTATTATGTGACACCTCTGTATTCGGAAGAAGTCTGTGGTTATTTCTCACAAGGGACGCACGCGCCCAACGACATGTGCGAATGCAGATTCTCTACGTCAGAGGAGACCGACTTTTTACAAGCTTTTATTTAACTTGCAATGTATCTTGTATATGTATGAATGTTAGTTTGGGGCAAATCTTGCAAATCAGTTTTCAACAGATTTAGCTGAAATTTTGTATACTTGTGTAAGTCGGATGACAATTCAATATTATAAAGTCAATGAGCTGTTCTGATGATGGAGCCGGGAGATATTCGAAGGAATTCAGATATAAAACAACATAAACTCATTGAGTAGGACTCGTTTGATTCGTCTTGACGAGCACTTTATGGTCGACGATGCCTAGGGTCTGATCACGGAGACGGAAGGTGGTCGATGGAACTCAGTAATAAAACGACGCAACTCCATCGAGTTCCGGCTTATTTCATTTGTTTTAGTAAGTGCTTTGGCCCTAGCTAACAGGTAATTGAGTTGCAAGATTTTACCTAAACAAACATACATACACACAAGATATATTGCAAGTGAAATAAAAGCTTTTAAAAAACGGAGTGTCGTGGAAAACTCGGTTGGAAGTAACAAAAATAAAAGTCCCTATTTAGGGGCTTTAATTTTTGTATTTTTATTTTATTTTAATTGTTGTCTTTTTTAGTGTTTATTTAAACACTTAAAAAGTTTATGACGGAAAAACCTAAAACTTTTTTTCGCCTAGTCCATATACCGTCTGAAATATCGTTCAAAAAAAGTGTGCTCCATCCAACGTCACCAATTCGTTACACTAAAGTTTGCACTGTTAAAATAAGTCGTTTTGCCTCTCTTTCTATTGTAAAGTGAGGAAGAGAGACAGACATACGTCTTAGTTAGGGTTGTGAAAGTAGGACGAAGTGGAATGGTTTAGCAAATGAGGATAATTAGTTGGAGCTATTTTCTGTGGTGGAAACATAAACTTGCTAGTAGTTCGCCTCAAATTGTGAAATCGCTATATATTTCATCATCATCATCAGGTCTTTTTGTCTCCACTGCAGGAGCATGACCCTCTCTGTACTACCAGAGCCATACTTGGCCAGAGCAGCCAGAGGACTTGGCCTACACTCTCCTCGCTGGTCAGACGGTTTGGAGAGGTCTCATTGATGTTTATAAGCTTTGTTTAGCTTGTTTCCTAAGTCGCCTTCTACGACATCCACGGGAGGACTTGGAGTGGAGACTTCATCCTTTAATATTGACTCAGATACATCAAAATGTAAAATTAGTCACAATAAAATTAAAAAACACTTGAGGATTTCAAAAAGAATAAAGAAAACCAACTTAAAACTAAAAACTAATCTTAGAAAATCATGTTTAATCAAATCTAGTTCCTTGAATTGTAAATTGCAATCAGAGTTAGAATTATGTAATAAACAATTGGCGGAAAATCAAGAGTCATATGAGGTCAACAAAATCAGACTTGAATCGCATATAAGTAAGTTACAGGAGGATTATTCCAAATTATTTAGCAAGTATGACCTCCAACGGAAACAAAATACTGAGCACATGCTGACTGTGGAGAAATTGATTACTGACAGCAGGTACAATCAAGATACTCTTGACTCATTAGTCCAACAATGTGCCTGCGGGCAGTTCAACCAGCCTATAGTCAATATTTCCTCACCAGAGCTCTCTCCTTGTGGCAGTAGTTTGTCCGTGTCTGATGTTGTGGACTCCATTGACCCCCCAGCTAATACAATGGTGTTTTCTGACAGTGTAGGTTGCAATATGGGTTCAATGTTTTATGAAAACATTGAACATTCTTGTATTAATTATTGCTTACCTAATACAAGCTTTCCCCAGTTAATAGAGAAAATAAAATTATCAAATTTTAACTGTAATTCCACCATTGTGTTGCTCGTAGGTAACAGTAGTAAATTAAGAAAGAAAGATATAATTCAATGTGTAGAGACTTTAAGCAAACTTAATGTATGTAAAATAATAATATGTGCGTTTCCATATTTGAGTTGCCAGCCTCCATCAATCAATAAAAACATTCACTGCCTTAATACTTTATTACATAACTTGACATGTCGTCATGATGACAAATTAGTGTTTTTTGACACTAACAATTTTATAAGTGAATGTTTTGTGACAAAGGGTAATATATACCTATCTAAATACTATAAATTAAAAATTGCTACATTGGTAGCTTATACTATTAAGTTTTGGACGAGTTTACATTGTAAACAAACTACTAGTTGTAAAATGTCTACCGAGTTACCAGAAAATTGTAATAGTAATTCTGTAGATTTGACGGCAGATTTAAACTGCACATCCAGACAACGGAAAGGTCACAAGAACTAAGAATAATTCATCAAAACATACAAGGCCTTTACAGCAAAGAACTACTAGTTGAACTAGTATTAGAAGAATTAGATGTAGATATCTTGTGTTTGACTGAGCATTGGCTATGTGAGAGTGAGATGATGTTCAGCCTAAACAACTACGACATTGTTAGCTGCTTTAACAGAAAGTCTACTACTCGAGGCGGTTCTATAATAGTTACAAAAAATGGATTCCGTGGCAAGGAGCGGAAGGACATAGTTAGACTTTCTGTTGACCGCTGTTGTGAGGTGGCCTGTGCCGAGCTAGACCATCATTTAATTGTATGCGTATACAGTCCACCAGATAGCGATTTTAGGGGATTTTTGAAAGTAATGGATCAGGTGCTAAAGTTAGCTTCAACTAGTAAAAAAAATTTAATTATTTGTGGTGACTTCAATGTTGATATTCTAGTGCAGAATCCAAGGAGTACACAATTTTTAAACCTCTTTAAATGTTATGACCTAGAAAACGTTTTTTTTGAACCTACTAGAATCTCTGCTACATCGGCCACGTGCCTGGACAATTTCTTTACCAATATAAATTATTTTAAGAAATCTGTAATTAACAAGTTGCCATCTGACCATATGGGTGTATTTGTTTCTTTTGTCAAGGAGTCCACCCGCTGCTTGAAAGAAGATAAAATCATGTGTAGGCCTATTACTTCAAAAAAAATTCATAAGCTCAAAAAGAATTTAGAAAATAAGTTATGTTCAGTCATATACACAGGAAGTAATCCTGATGATCACTACAATAAATTATTTAGAACAGTGTCTAAAGAATATTCAGAAACATTGGAACAGAAAAAAGTGAATGTTAATGGTAGGTTAAAGTTTAATGAATGGGCAACTAAAGGTATTTATATAAGTAGAAGAAAATTATTTGATTTATATGCCCAAAAACAATTTAATTTCAACCCTAACTTTGTTCAGTATCTTAAAAAATATTCTAAATTATTTAAAAAAGTTTGCAGAAATGCTAAAGCTATCTACATTAGTAGAAAAATCAATAATGCACCAAATAAAATTAAAGAGACATGGAATGTTATTAATAAAGAAACCGGTAAAACGAGAGCGAGAGAAAATATTCGTGAAATCAAATGTGCCGGTAAAAATATTACCAACCCTAATGATATAGTAAATGTATTCGATAATTTTTTCACTAATATTCCCTTGGAACTTACTGAAAATACCAATTCAAGTCCTCAACATGCTGAAGCCTTACTTAAAGATAATGTAGCTCAATGTAATCATAAGTTTCAATTTAAACATATTACCCCCAAAGATATAGTTGATGCATTTAAACAGTTAAATTTAAAAAAATCGGAAGACCACTGGGGTATGTCCGTTAGTGTAGTAAGCCACATTATAAATATCATTGCTGCAGACCTAGCTTTTATTTTTAATGAATGCATTGATGAAGGTATTTTTCCAAATTTAATGAAATGCAGTAAATTGATTCCTTTATTTAAAAAGGGGGTAAGAACAGATCCTGGCAATTATAGACCAATATCGATTCTGCCGGTTTTGAGCAAAGTGTTTGAAAAGATAATGCTTAATCAAATGCAACATCACTTTATCACCCATAACCTTTTTCATAGCCAGCAGTTTGGTTTTACTGGAGGGAAATCGACCACTGATGCGGGGGTAGCGCTCGTTACTCAAGTTTACAACGCATGGGAAAACAAGAACGATGCAATCGGTTCTTTTTGCGATCTCTCAAAAGCGTTTGACTGCGTAGATCATCCAACACTTTTGCTCAAATTCCGTCAGTACGGTTTTGACGATAAATCAATAAACCTCATTCAATCATATTTAACGGATAGGCTTCAGACTGTTGACATAAATGGCATAAAGTCAAACGGATCTCTCGTTAAAATGGGAGTACCTCAAGGTTCTATCCTGGGACCGTTCCTCTTCTTAGTGTACGTCAATGATTTGCCTTACGCGGTTGAGAAACAAGCTGGCATTGTGTTGTTCGCCGATGACACGTCTCTTATTTTCGAAATAGACCGTCATAGCGAAGATGCTACTTCGGTGAATAACACCTTGACGGCCATTTCTAACTGGTTTTCAGCCAATAACCTTATGTTGAATGCAAACAAGACCCAATGCATTCGATTTAGTCTTCCTAACGTGAGGCAAGCCAATGTTGATGTGCTACTGAACGGTCAAAAATTAGATCTCGTTGAAAATACTACTTTCTTGGGAATCACAATAGATTCAAAACTTCAATGGGGTGCACATATCTCTAAACTCGCTAATAGGCTTAGCTCAGCGGCTTACGCTATTAGGAGAATCAGACAATTGACAGATGTGGCAACTGCTAGACTAGTTTACTTTAGTTACTTTCATAGTCTGATGTCTTATGGGATTCTTCTATGGGGGAGTGCAGCTGATATACAGACTATTTTTATTTTGCAAAAAAGGGCAATTCGTTTTATTTACGGTTTAGGATCAAGAGACTCCCTAAGAGATTTTTTTAAGAAAATTGATATACTTACTGTACCATCCCAGTACATATTTGAAAATATAATGTATGTAAGGAAAAATATTGCCTTGTTTAATAAAGTGGGTGATTTTACGGATAGAAACTTACGTAATATAAATGATTTATTTACTCCGTCCTATAGGCTGAAAACAGTTAGTAAGTCGTTTATGGGAAACTGTATAAAGTTTTATAATAAATTGCCAGAATCGGTTCTTAGTATGCCAGATAGAAAATTTAAAGTTTATGTTAAGAAAGTACTCTGTGATAAAGCTTATTACGGAACCGATGATTACCTTAGAGACAAAAATGTCTGGCTTGAGCTTGGCGCGGGTCCCTCTTAAAGGTTAGTATTTGTACATTCACAAATGTCATAATTTAAGAACATTCTGTACATGTTTTAGTACAAAATTTACAAATTGACATTAATTTTAAACTTGACATCATGCTTAATTTATAATTATGACATAACAATGTATTCTCAGTCCACATATCTAATTTTAATACCAGTATAATTGTAAGTTGACGTTATTGGAGAAAATGCTGCAGTACAGTTTGTTACCGTTTCTTCTGTACTTGCGCTTTGGAAGCGGCAGTAAACTTAGCTATAAGTAAATGATCTGACGTCAACATTTACCTTATAAGAAATCGAAAGGAAAAAAAGTGACAATTATCAAGTGATACAAATATCCAAAGATAAATAAATGAATTTGACTTTGACTTTGACTTTGGCCTATTCTACTCTGCCGGAAACCACACGGTTTAAATAATAGATGGCGCTATGGATATCAATTCCACTTAATTGCTAGTAGTTCACGTCAAATTGTGAACTCGCTACATCATCATCAGGTCTTTTAGTCTCCACTGCAGGAACGACCCTCTCTGTACTACCAGAGCCAGAGCCATAGGTATTTGGCCAGAGTAGCCAGTGTCAAGAGCGCCGTGTAGCGCAACTACCCATACGACTTGATATCCGTAGCACCTTCTATTATTTGCTAGAGAAAGCTCTGACTTTCAAACGTTACCCCGCAATAACTTTTATTGTAATCAAAAGGTAACAGCCGTAAGGGAACTTGTTTTCGCGTAAAAATCGAATTCGGTCCATCCGCTTGAGTGTTACAATGCCATAGACACACAGACAGACAGACCGACCGACATTAGTAGCGTCAAACTTATAACACTCCTCCTTTTTGTCATGGGTTTAAACCTATTAAAATGAATGTTATTAATGTTTTAGTCTAATAATAAGTTTTTTAATAATCGGATAAAGTATAAAACTGCTGTCATACGACCTGAATATTTAAAAAAGTAAGTATTGTTACAAAAAAACCAGTTGCAAACTCACTTATGTCTCTTGTCAAAGGGAACGACCCTTTACATTACACTTTTAAATGGGGGCACTCGACCATTGCAAAAAGACCGGCCAAGTGCGAGTTCTACTCTACCATTAGGGTTCTTTTTAATTTAAACGACTTCTAAAAAGGAGGCGGTTATCTATTCGTACCGATTTTTTTTTATGTATGATCGTCGATCATTCGAAGAGGCTTGGACCGATTTGAAAGATTCTTTTGTTTGTTTGAAAAGGTAGGTATATTTGTCAGGTGGTTCTATAGACCACAATATTTTTTTAAAACTAAAAACTGACTTCGCCTTCGAACTACGCAACCGATATGAATTAAATTTCTATGGGACCATCTGACAAGTATTTGTAATATTTTCAAACAAAAAAGAATTTTCGAAATCGGTTTAGGCATCTTCGAATAATTGTCATAAAAGTCAAAAATTAAAAAAAAATTCGTCATTTCTAAAGAAAAAATTGTAGCCGCCTGTGTGGCAATTTGAATGGAAATGTCGATATGTTTTTGTTTTTTTATTGTTGTTTTATTATTATTAAACTAAAGTGATCTAGTATAGCCCGTGGTTCGATATATTACGGGTATGTCCTTTTTACGGTTTATAATAGACGGACACGCGCCAAGGTTTCTCCTTCCACGGTACCCTAAAACAAATATTATTTATTCAAATTTCAAAATAATTCCTGTCTTTATTTCAGACTGTATAGAGTTGAGAATAGGCTTAACTATTAATGATAAGAATTAAGTTTTGTAAAGTCAAATTAGATACTACATACGGCACGCGTGTCGCCCGAAGCGTAAAAGATTTATGTAGGTCAGACAGACAGACAAGGGGACAGATAAACATGTCAGGCCGGATTTCTAGTTGTTAGGCAAATTACTTGCCTTTGATTTAGGGAGTGCCATTTTTGTGTTGTAAATAGGAACGATGAGAATAAAAATAGGAGATAATTACTGTGAGAAAGTTCCAAAGAGAGTTTGAAAAGGAAAATCGGTTTAAGTGATGTAGAAAATCAATATGTACCTACGAGTATATATATATTAATTATTTTATGAATAACTTTTGAAAGTATTATTGATAATCTCCCTTTTTTAAAAAGAGTTTTCGCCAAGTGGCCGCTTTTGACGAAAACTCGTTTTAAAACCATATGGACTAACGCAATAACTTTTAAAGGTTATTCATAAAATAATTTAAAGGTCTTTCTACAAATTGTTGGATGTAAAAAAATTAATTTTCACCATATTTACTTTTAAACAATTTGTTTCAAATAAGGGCGCCACTTCTGCTACCATTTCGCTTAAACTTGTATTTAAATATCTTCTCTAAGTGTTCATAAATTAAAATAAATTCTTGTATTTTTCTTGATATAAAATATCTTTCAGTATGTGAATAAAATCGTATAATTTGTTGTAAGTACCTATATTCTAAATGACATGTAGTAAACCATGTTATGCAGATGCGGTAAAAATAATATGTAATAGCATTGTACTGTACTTATTGTATCAACAAGAAAAACATGCATACAAATTACCCGATTTGGCAGTCCACTTCACCTTGGGAGATAGACTGACAGGTGAAGCATATCGATGTCCGGAGAACAATTTCCAATCGACGTATATTTAGCCCGTCACCACGCGCTGCACTTTTGGCAAGCACCACTTCCTAGTAATGCAGCGACGAACAAAAACAACCACTAATGCGACACACTAACAAAGCAATCCAGACTTTAAAATGTACAAGACAAAGTTCAAATTAGACTGGCAAATAATAAATGACATTTAAAATATAACACATGAACATAGAAGACGAGAATAAAGTGGTGCACAATTCGGTCAGAAGTACACCGGTTTTAGATTAGCACAGACGTGTCGATTACAAGTCGAATTAATGCAGTGATTGACGTAGTGAGTGCATAATGAACACTAAAAAAGGAAAAGGCAAAAACCGCCCAAATAAACCACCCAATCCTAACCCTCCTCAAAAAGCGGAACAAGCGCAATCTCCCGAAAAAGGTAACGATCCCGTCGTTGAAAATGTTGAAAGTGAGTTTAAAGTTGATGAACGTGTTCCAGAAATAGTGAGTGAAGTAGTTACACCAGCTGAAGTTGAAGTGAAATGTGTTGAGGAACCGAAGAAACCGAAGAGGAACAGAGGCAGGAAAAAGAAACAAGACAAGGACGAATTAGAAGAGAGTGGTGACGAAAACCCTAAAGAAAATATTGGCAAAGAGGAGACAACAGTTCCCACTACAGGCGAAGAAAGCAAAGTTGATGTTATCGAAGACAAACCTGTAGAAAAACCAACAGAATTATCAAATGTGGCACCAACTGCTCGCAAAAAGAAAAACAAAAATAAAAGCACAAATTTAGAACAATCGAAAAAAGAATCAGAAAATATCCCCAAAGTTGAAGACACCAAAGACGTCTTACCTATTGAAATCAGTGACATAAACCTCGATACAAAGCGTGATTTATCACTTAAACCTGCAGAAGAAATTAAGCCTGCTAAGAAAAAGAATAAAAAGAAAAAACGTCACGATTCTGAAAAATCTGACAAGGGTGAAGAGATATCTTGCACAACTGCTTTCCAGCAACTTTTAGGTGTAGAAGATGACAAAAAAGAGACCAAAGATTTAGTAGCTGACATAACGTCTGAAACGATTCCTGAAGTTATTCTTAAAGAAAAGACGGAAATTATTCCTGACACAAAAATTAAAGTTATTCCTGAGGAAAAAACTGAAGTTGTTCCTGAAACAAAAACTAACGTTATTACCGAAGCAAAAACTGAAGTTATTCCTGAATCAACTGCTGCTTTAGAAGAAGTAATCACTGATGAAAATGTATTTAAAGGCAATAAAAATAAAAAGAAAGGTAAGAAAGACAAACACAATGTTTCTAAAACTGAAATTAAAGAAGAGGAACCTCAGTCAACTGAACATGCAAGTGTAACTAAAAGTGAGACAAAGTTCAATATTATACCTGATATTAAAGAAAGCCAAGACATTGTAATTGAAAAATTGGAGGAAAACATAGCGAAAACAGAAAAAGCTCCAGAAGAAATTAAACCCTTTATAGAGGAAGAAAACAAATCTAAAGCTAAAATTGCCAAACCAGTAGATAAAAAACGAAAAGAAAAATCGAATCAAGCTATTAAAGAATACGAGTCAGAAAATATTAATATTGCCGAATCACCAAAACCAGAAGAAGTTCAACCCATCGTTGGTATTACTGAATTGAAAGAATTTGTTCAAGTACAAGAACATACAAAAGCTGAGGATATACCCTTCTTGGAAAAGTCAATGCCACCAGAAGACACATCACCTACATCATTACCCGAACTCATAAGTTTACCTCAAAGCCCAATGGGAAAGAAACGAAAAAAGTCGCCTAAACCTCCCCCAAAGCAACAAGAAAGGAAAGTGAGATCTGAGCAAGTGGATGTTGAAGAAATCAAGGATAAAGAAGAAAAAGTTGAAAGCGATAAAATACTTATGGAATTGGCTACAAGTGAGCGAGTCAAAGAAAGGGCTTTTGAAGAAACTCGAAAAGATAAAATTTTGGAAACTCCAAAAGAAAAGACAAGTGAGCCTGAATTTGTCAGAGAATCAGCACCTGAATCAACTATGGAGTCTATACGAGTAGAATCAACATCAAATATTAATTTAGAAGTAAAATCTGGTAAAAAGAGAAAGAAGTCACCAAAGCCTGTATCAAAAATAGAATTGACGAAAGAAAATGAACCATCATCAAAAGAAACAGAATCAATGACTAATCCTGAACTTCTAGTTGAATCAAAAGAACAAGTACCAGCGTCAGTCGAGCCAATTAAAAGTAAAGAAGATAAAAGCAACGTGTCTCAAGCTACGCCGCCAATAGAAGATATTGAAATTAGTAGTGTAAAAGGTGGTGAATCTGAGGGATCTATTTCAGATATAATGCCTGATGTACAATATCCACGTGCTTCCAGTCAGCAAAGAGTTGATGATAACAATAATACAATAATTCGAGAAGTAGTATCGCCAAGTGATGTCAAATTAGGTGTACCTTTATTTGTTCCCGATACACCTTTTATTCAAGGTGATACCACTGTAACATCTCCAGAATTATTAGCGTCTGGAATCAAAGTAGTAGATGTTGAAGCAAATGTGGTTAAACCAAGTGAAGAAAAGACTGATATAAAGTCAAAGATGATGGAAGTGAACCAAGATATGGAAGAGCTAAGATTATCTATTGAAAGATCTTTAGCAGAATTCACAAGTATGGAGAAATCAGAAAAAAGAGAGAAGAATGAAGATCGAAATAAAAGTAAGGCTGTGGAAGTAAAATGTGAATCTTCTGGTATACCAGCTGCTCAAAAGGAATCTGTAAAAGCTATTGGCGTAGAAAGCCAAACTACAGAATCAGAAATTTTATGTATAGAAAAAAAGCCAATGGAAGCTATAATGCCAGCACCAATCCCACCTCCGAAAAGTCATAAAAAGGAGAAATCCCCTCAAACTGAAGATAAGACAAAGCCATCTTTACCAGTGATTCCGCTTCCGCCGCCTCTACCAAAAGAAGAGCACCCAAAACTTATTCCAGAAGAACCTAAACCGACTGAAACTGAAATACCTACCGATGTACCTCCAGTCTGTCCTGCTAGAAAAGACAACAAAGGTAAAGGAAAATCAAAAAAGAAGGGTAAACAAGAAACTGGTCATGCTACTACCGCATCTGAATCTTCTTCTACTTCTGCTGAAGCTCAAACAACAGCAAAAGAACCCACTCAAGATACAAAAAAAGAAGAAAAGAAGGAACAAAAGCCTGACAAATCTCAAGATAGTGTTAAAAAGCAATCTGAAACTTATGATGACAGTAACAAGGAGGATAAATGTATTCCAGAAAATGAGGCATTAAGTCAAAATTTTACTGACTTTGAACCAATAGAAAGCTTTGAAGATGCCATGACTTCTAGTGCGGACGACGTTAATAAGACATTTGAAATGATTGCTGGTGAAGCTTCAGGTTCCCAAGTGAACCCTGAAATTAATATTATTGCTCCTACTGAAGATTCAAAAGCAGATTCAAAAGATGAAAAGCAAAACCCTGTTACGCCGCCAAAAAACTTGTTAGGCCACCCCGTCATTCCTGTGCGATCGAATAAAATGGACTACAAAAAAGAGAAGAATAAAACACCGAATACAACAATCGCGAAAGTGAAGATAAAAGATTCGATTGAAATTGAATCAAAAAAGCAGTCGAAAGAATCTCAAACGGAGAATATAAAGAAGCTAATGCAGAAGAAATCCACGGATGAGTCAATTTCGATGCTGAATGAAAATGAGGAGTTTGTATACAAGTATAGTTTTAGGAAAGTGTTTCTTCCTAGTGTTTGTCACGTTTGCAAGAAGGATCTGAAACCGACAAGGGTTTCGTGCAACTACTGCCATTTGCTGTTCTACTGCAGTCAGAAACATAAAGACGAGGACTATGCTCAGCACCAGGCATTTTGCTTCGCTGTCTCTACTATTGTTCATCTCAAAGGTAAGTAAAGTAATTTTAAATGTCTTTGGACAGCTAATTCTTTTTGTCTACTACATTACGTGAGTTATCCATAATTTTGAAAACTTCTTTCACTTTATTTCATCTCATAGTAAGTACTCTACTCGCAGTCGACATTTACGATCTACACGTGGTGAAAACTGCTAGAACATTCTACTTTTGTCTTTTTTCTTTACTCTTAAACCAAAAAGAATTTAATTGTTTAAATCTTTGTAGACCAGAAACACATCTACGAAGACGCAGCTACCATCACGGGTCATAACTATCGGCTGCTCCGTATGCAGATGATCGTGTCATGCGAGAAGATCCTGAAGAGGAAACTAGTCCCGTGGGAGCAAGAAGCTTTGTTATACCCAAGGGTGTGCGGGGACGCGCAGTGCAGGGAGTGGCGGCTGAACAAACTGGCGGACTGCGACGGATGTGGACAGGTACCTTCTTTCTTTTAGCTCGATCCCAGTTGTATAAATAGGTTTATCTGTGCTGTTTACGAGTGTCTTATATTACATTTATATGTAAAAGACCTTTCATTATCAGGAACCTAAAAGACCTTTTACAAAATTTTCGTCTGTACCAAAGTATACGAGTATACCATGGTCTGTATAACTTTGTGTGCAAGTTGGAGACTGAATGCAGTGCTTCTATTTGTCTTCTTTACTTCACAGATTAGTAAAATAAATAACCGTGTTGATTTCATTATGTTCTTCTTCGCGTATAACGTTCACTGCTGGACAAAAGCCTCTCCCATGGATTTCTAAAATGACTGATCTAGAGCGGCCTGCAACCAGCGCTTTCTAGCGATCTTGGTCAGGTGGTCAGGTCATCAGACCCTTGTGGGGGGTGTCTACGCTTCGCTTGCCAGTAGTTACAAATTTTACTTATCACATCTTTATCTTATCATATCATAAAGACTTTAGTTATTTAATGCGTCTATAGATCTAGCAGAAAAAATAGCATAAGTGTTTTACCTATAGGCACAGAATTAATAAAAGTATTACCTACAGGCCTAAATATGTGTATTTGGCTGCAAATAGGTTGGTGCTTTCTATCTTCCAGATAGCGTACTGTTCAAGCAACCCGGACCACCTGCCAAAGTCCCACCAGCGTTGGTGCAAGTCCTACTCGCTGTACCAAAAGTTGGTGTGCTACCAACAGACAAGGGGGAGACTGGAGCCGAAGCTACCGAGCAGGGTGATGACGTTGCCGTACCAGATGCCGGATAAGATCAACGAGGTGCTAGCTGCCATGTATGATGAGAAGATCGGTGAGGGATTCTTTTTTTGTGCATTGACCACATCATTTAGGTTAGGATCCAAAGCCTAACTACAGAATCAGAAATTTTAAAGATATAAAAAAGCCAGTGCAAGCTATAATGACAGCACCAATCCCCCCAAAGAGAAATCGCCTTAAACTGTATCATTTAGGTTAGGATCGGCCCTCTTAGGGTGTAGGTCTTTCATGAAAGCTTGGCTGCCATTTATGTATTAATTGTAATACTAAATACAACAGCTATGTATAAAGAGAAGATTGGTAAGGGCATGCCTACATTGCCTACCCATCACCTTATAAACATAATGATTTCTCTTTATTGTCACTAGATGGCGCTCTCTGATCTGATCTTTGTCAAAAGTGCGAAGAAATAACGCTTTACGCTTTACGCTCTCACTTTGAACTGTAAACAGTACCTCATAAAATAGTTTGAAGAGTTATCTAGGACTTGGTCAAGACAAAATTTTAAATGATATCCCCGTTTCCTTTCACA
This sequence comes from Acrobasis consociella, assembly GCA_963555685.1. Lineage (NCBI taxonomy): Eukaryota > Metazoa > Arthropoda > Insecta > Lepidoptera > Pyralidae > Acrobasis > Acrobasis consociella. Next base: position 13,771,259 of record OY743128.1, read on the forward strand.
TAATTTATTTCAAATTGGGTCAGCATAGGACCTCAAAAATTCAAGTATCCCTTTAAGCTCTGTATAATATGGTGTATCTGTTTGTAGATATGAACGACGTAGAATACGCCGCCCTGACCCAGCTCGCCACCGCTCCCTTGACCGCCGTCTACAGCTACCAAATGTACACCAACAAGATGAACTCCATCTATGCCAATGGAACTTACAAGGTAAACATTTAAAAACCCCTTACTCTATGAACGTCTGTATGCTGTGTGTAAATATCTTCTCTTACAGTCCTATTATCTTGTTATCGCCAGACAAATTGTCCATATTACTTTTTGTCTTGCTGTTGGTCTGTCTGTCAGTGGCATCGTAGCTCTCAAACGGATGCACCAATTTCGATGCGGTTTTTTTAACGTGAAAGCAAGTTTCATTCTTAGATGTGTTTGATGAGAATTATTGGTTAGCGCTTAAAGTTGGCGTTTTTTATTTACCTAGCAAATAGTAGATGGCGCTAAGAATATTAATTCCACTTAACATCGGTTGGAATATGTAGTTCGTGCTCATAACTAGATGGTGTCAGGTTCGCTCCTGCTGCAATGCCCATACAAGTTATTACTAACAATTTTTTGTGCAAATTACCAATTCCTCTGGTTGCTCTGGCCAAGTATGGCGGGAGGGTCGTGCTCCTGCAGTGGAGACAAAAAGACCTGATGATGATGATTCTGTATTCCAGAAAACATCATTCACGGTGCATGTGGTAGGCGCTGAGCTGCAGTTCGAAGCCGATGCACTCTGCAAATGGGAGCTGTTCTTCTTGCACCTTCGCCCTGACATCCAGCTACTCAGAGTGGTTCTCATCGCTCCCGACCTGAACCCTTCCAACTTGCCGCTGGAGTTATTAGGAAAGATCAAGTCAGTGGATTCACAGATGTGTTTGACCCTTCCAGATTGGTATGGACAAAACTAGGATCTACATAGTTGCTTCTCGCTCGTAAATCGTATTAGTTAATAGAGGGAACGGACGAGACGAAAATTAAATGTCAGAAATATAAATCGTTGCTTCAAAAAAACTTGATACTACCAACTAGGTGGGCGGACGATCTAAGCAAGGTCGCAGAAAAACACTGGATGCAGGTTGTTTCCAATCACTCATTTTGAAAAACCTTGAGGAGGCCTATGTTCAGCTGTGAACTTACTGCGGCTGATATGATAAAATTGATTGAAATAACGTATTGAGTTGGAACTCTAAGTACAAAAACGTTCCCAGCATTTTCGATGACTGCCGTCTCTGTTCGCAGACTGTGCCAGCAGTGTCGGCAGGAGAAGCGTCGTCTGCTGTTCAGCTTCCAAGACAAGAAGACCTACAGCGAGTACTACCGGAGCGACGACTTCACCACGCCAGACATGGGTAAATAAGTAATCATTATTTCTCTTCCTTGTCACTAGATGTCGCTATGAGGTAATAATAAAGCTTTTATTACTATTATTTAAATAATTTAGTACTCTGTTAATATCAACACTTTTTTACTAGTCGTGTGTGCTGCCATTTCTGTGTGCCTACCCACAACTGCAGTTTGCATTGACGATCAGTTTTTCGCGTCAGTTTAGACGTAAAACTGTGGCGTCACTCTAGATTTCCCCATTCACTGGCGTCACTCCGGCTCTTCAGTTTTCGTTTGCTCAATCATCGCGGGCGCCGGGCGCTGCGAGCGGACTGACGCCATTGGAATGACGATCGCACACTCACGGTCAGTTTGGCGCGACGCCGACGGATTTAGGGTAGCTACGGAAAATTTCCGGGCGCGCCGTCAGTTCAAACTCTGGAGTGATGATTTGACATTCACGATCAAATTTTGGATGGACGTCAGTTCAACTGATGGGAAAAACTGATCGTCAATGCCCAGCTTTACGGGAAGCTCCAATAGTTTCTACTTTCTATGGCGTTGGGTATCTGTTATCTACGTTGGTTATATTATCTTTGGTACTGTTAATCAAGTAGGCGGCAAAACCAAGCAGGGGGCGGCATATTCTCATTTTGCCCCGGCTCCAAAAAAATCTAGATCCAGTGCGATATCTCACAGCTACTACCTTTCGTTGTTAAATTAAAATATTCCTCGGTAGGTAACAAGCTGTTAAGGCCCTGGCTCTGAGCCAAACATGCAAATATTTACTACTTAACTGCGTGGCCTGCTTTTACTGTTTGTGTAAAGTTCAGAGTGTGAATTTCTGGCTCATTTTTAACACTTTCAAAAGGGAGTCTTATATTTTTTAATGTATTGTTTATTGAATTATTAGAAGAGTCCTAGACAGATTTCAAGAATAATAATTTGAAAGTGTTTATTACGCAGCTCAAAAATCGAAATATTCTAATTGAATTTCGGTTCGACTAGCTAAGTATAAGTAGGTCTTACTAACGATCCTCATGAAGTGGCATGCGGCTCCAAAACCAATGAAAAATCACCGTGTAGTATAGTATCGTAACACAAGTCTCGATCTTACCTTGGGGTTAGCTCAATCTGTGTGATTTATCCGTATATAAGTATTTAGTACCTGGGCGACCGAGCTTTGCTCGGTTACATCTCAAACATTAACTAATTTTTTTTAAACTTGTCTAAAACAATGCAAAATAAAAATAATATATAAACTTAAACATTAAAAAAAACAAAAGTAAGTCACCGAGTGGGATTCGAACCCGTAACACTCTTTCTAGCGGTCGCTATCCTTAACCACTGAGCTAAATCAAGGCGGTCGCGGCGCGACGAAATTAGCGACCATATTTTGCGTGGAAAGAAAAACGCATGAAAACTCGAAAACACGCGTTTTCCCAAACATAAAACTAATCTAGATCGATTGTTTACCCCCGAAACCCCCCATATACAAATTTTCAGCGAAATCGTTAGAGCCGTTTTCGAGATCACAGAAATATATAAATATACATAAAAGAATTGCTCATTTAAATTTATAACTAGCCGAAGTCTGCGACTTCGTTCGCGTGGACTTTATGTATCTGGAAAATGCTCATCAGACTAAATAACTTTTGCTAAGGCGTCATTTTTATATTTCTTATAGTTAAGTTGGACAATTATGGTTGTGCAACAGACAAACAGACAAACATTTTTTTTAAATTCTTACTCTATATTACTATGTCTCCATCGAGCCCAATATTTTTTTGGAAATATACTTATTTGATGTACAGACACACATTTTTACTGTTTTATTATATGTATAGATATAGATATCGATGATGATATGATTCAAATAAAGATTTTCTATTTATTATCTCCCATGCTGGTTTGGGAGAAATAAAAAAAAACTTAGAATGTACCAGCTGCTTCTCTTCCCACGCAGATCGAGGGAATGGGCAAAAATGCAAATCATGTTAACAGGCGATGCGGCTAGCAACCCATCACTGTATTAATTGCTTTTCCATCTTCTCGCCCACCATGACGCTAAAAGTGGCTTTTGGGTCTTGCGGCCCTGGGCTCTGCATAGAACCGCAAGATCCAAAATGCTCTGTCTGCCCCATTAGGGATAAAGACGTGATAGTATGTATGTATGTATGTATGTATGTATGTATGTATTTATTATCTACTTTCTAGTGTGTGCCTTCAACCCCAGCATCCAACGGTCGTCCGTGTACAACGGCAAGGACCCCTGGCCATCCACCATCCTCAGTATCCTCAAGCAGAAAGTACCCTTCATCATCACGTCTTACACTCTAGAAGAGTTGCGGCGTGATTTAGCCAGGATTAAGGTTAGAAGACTACGCTACTTCTGTGGAGTTAGTTAGTTAGTTACTTAAGGGTCCCCCGACCCTAGACCAAAATATGACTTTCCATACAAACGTTATCTACGTTTTATTTCAAAACGACATGTCCGATTTGGGCAAAATTTTGTAATTTCAAAGATATTACAATTATCTAGGTTTATAACTAGTTTCCGACTGTAAAAATATGAACTTGAAATAGAATATAGTGTTTTATATCATTTTTGACCATTAGTATGGGAAACTTCTTAATCGTTATATTTTCTTTCCAGTTCATAATTTTAGTATAGGAAACCAGTTATAACCCTAGATAATTGCAATTTCTTTACAAGTACCAATTTTTACCGGAATCTGACACGTGGTTTCAAAATTAAACGTAGACTACGTTTGTATGGAGAAGTGTAGGGTCGGGGGACTCTTAAAATCTTTATTGCACCAAAACATAAATTAACAGAGTAATAGATCTTCTTTCTTCTTCTTCTTTCTTATCGTTTGTGTTAGTGGCTATTACTAGTGTCAGAGTTTTTAAACCGCCTTAAAGGCCTCTGTCATAGTTTTAGGTAACGACTAATGTCAAAGACAGTGACTGGGACCGACGGCTTAACGTGCCCTCCAAAGCACGGATCATCATACTTATCGGAAAATCAGGTGATCAGCCTACAATGTCCTAACCAAACTAGGACAACAACACAAAGTCGTTGCCCCCGCCGGGAATCGAACCCGAGTAATAGATACAAAAGGCAAATGTCAAAAGGCGGCCTTATCGCAACTGCAATTTCTTCCAGGCAACCGAGCTCGTTGGCCCAACGGGTGTACGGCTTACATTACAGTACAACGTGGAGCTAAAAAAAGCTTATAAACATCAATGAGACCTCTCCAACCCGTCTGGCAAGCGGGGAGAGTGTAGGCCAAGTCCTCTGACTGCTCAATGGCTCTGGTAGTACAGAGAGGGTCGTGCTTTTGCAGTGGAGACTAAAAGACCTGGTGATGATGATGATGATGACAACATGGAAGGGACCCGTAATAAATCGAACCACGGGCTATACTAGATCACTATAGTATAGTGAAATTAAAATAACAGTCCAAAATCACAAAAAAACATCGGCATTTATGTACGAAAATATGCAGTCGCCAATTTTAATGAGAATGTCCAAAAATGGCTCTGGTAGTACAGAGAGGGTCGTGCTTCTGCAGTGGAGATAAAAAGACCTGATGATGATATAAAGTAGTACTCTAATTAATTAATATTTTTAAAGCATATTCAACACTGTATTTGTTACTTTTTAGCCAATCGTGTGTGCTGCCATCTCTGTGAGAGCAGCTGGTACTAATTTCACCTACTAGTTTTGCCTTTTTACGGGCCCTCCAATAGTTTCCATGGCGTTGTGTATCTGTTCCGTTACTAATTATATTATATTTGTCAAGGGTAACCATAAATCATCAAATCATCGTCATATCACGTTTAAAAACTCTGACACTAGTGTTAGTCACTAACACACACGATAAGAAGAAGAAGATCATCATATCAGTCACAGGACGTCCACTGTTGGACATAGGCCACCCTCAATAATTTCCAAAACGACTGATCGGAAGTGGCCTGCCAGTCTTGCAACTTTGTACAGGTCGTCTGACCACCTAGTAGATAGTGTCCTACGCTGCGTTTGTCGGTACGTGGCCACCATTCGAGAACCTTTCTACCATCAGCCGTCAGTTCTTCGCTATGTGCCCCACCAACTGCCACTTCAATGTGCTAGACTATAAAAACTTATCTTTGTTAAAGGAGTGCGCCGACTTCAACACGGTGTGCAGTCCTCAGTACAACGCGTTCGCGAGCGTGCGACCGGACAGGAACTTCATATCTGACGACGAAATACCCTTGTTGTTCAAGAATTACAGTTTTGCTGTTGTTAGCGGTGTATTCTAAATGTTTGTTTGTTTGTTGGTTTAATATACTTAAATGATTTTGAAGTTTTTATTTCGTAAAACTCTTTAGAAATTATAAGTAAGCAAACCTCACTCAATTGTCGATCTTTGTAGATGATACCTATCATCTATACGAATACTAATAAGATAGACACATTCGCACGGATATAAAAGGTCTAACAAAATATACTGAAACTATTGTAAGGGTGAATTCAGTCCGTGATACTGAACAACTTTCCCCAATAAACCCGTATCAAAAAATGAAAAGTAATTTGTGGCCTCTCATACAAGTTGACCGATCAGCTAATCCGAGTTTGTATGGAAAGCCAATAAATTATTTTTCACATGTTCCTTCGGGAAAGTTGTTCATTATCACGGACTGAATTATCCTTTAAAATAGTTTCAGTATATTTTATTAGATCTTATATACATAGAATAATTTAATTCCATTGAATGTAAATAGTTTTCATATACTATGCTTTAATACCACCAATTCAACATCTCAATTTATAATATGTAATAGTGCCTTCGTGAATACGAGCGGCAAATACACAGACGTATGTAAACTAGTAGTTCGCCCCGAACTTAGACCTCGCGATTATATCTTCTACTACCAAGCAAAGCTAGCAAGCAATCCAATACACGACAATTGAACACAATTAACCGACTAAACAAATTAAACAAAACTTTAAACAAGCAAGACAAAAAAAGTCATACGATTCTAGAAAAAATTAAGTCAATCTTGTAAACTTATGAAAAAATAACCATAGCGAGTTCTAAGAGTTTTAAAATTTTTGTTGGACATCTAGTTATTGCTTTTTGTGAACTATTATTGAATGTACGCAACAAATATTTGTCAAGTTTCTTGGTCAAGACATTGGCCTTGTAACTCGGAAGTAGCAGGTTTAATTCCCACGGAAGACATGTATTTTTAAGAAAGTTGTTCAGTAACCTGGACCAAAGATAATATAATTACTAACGTAACAGATACCCAACGCCATAGAAACGATTGGAGAGGCCGAAAGCACGCAAAACGGGAGTTGCGGAGCGGCCTCTCAGAGATGGCAGCACACACGACTAGCCAAAAAGGTGACGAAGAAAGTGTTGAATATACTTTTAAAAAATATATTGCATTACATATAAGTCTTATTTAAATAATTAGAGTCTACTTTATTTAAATAATAGTTATAAAAGATTTTTATGTTTTAATTTTTGCCTTAAAGCGCCATCTAGTTACAAGGAAAAGAAATAATAATGTTTATATGACGATGGGTAGGCATGCCTGGACTGAATTCAATATTTTATATTATATATCTGTCACGGCTCAGTCAGCTAGACTTCGCGAGTCACCCTAAACCCGTTCAAGTATAACGTATAAAAAAGTTGCCCAGACATAAAAATTGTTAAAAAAAAATGCGTTTTTATAATGGCAACAAAAAAGTCTAAAGACATTTTTGAAAATATTTTGAAATGACGGATATATGACAGTTTTAAAATTATGAACCCCCATATTTGCGCCATTTTAAAAATTTCGAAAAACTGGCTCGACAAAAAATTCTATTTAGTTACTGAGCCTGCTTACAAAATTTTATGAGAATCGGTTAAGAAATGCGACCTGTAGGCGAGAACAGCCAGACACACAGACAGACGGACAAAAGATATAGTATCGTAGAGTTAGTATCCCATAATACAAGTTTAAACTTACTTTTGGGCTAGCTTAATCTGTGTGATTTGTCCCTATATTTATTTATCTTTCCTTAGGATTGTGGAATTTTTAAACAAGGGACTATTAAACAAAAAGGTAGACAAATAAAACAACTAAATTCAACTATAATAATGTTATTACAATTCAACAAACTAACCTATATTTACACAATATCACAGATAAACAATTTTGATAACAATCACGACATCGATACACGTCTGCATCCCTAGCAAGGGTAGACAGGGCTAGGCTGAAAGACCCAGTGGCTGGAAATAGTGTACTATATTTTTTCTCAACTAAGTTACGTTGTCATTAACAACGAGTTGCCAAACAACTAAGTTATGTAACTACAAAATACGGTAGGTACACATTTAAGAGATACTCGCGTTCGGAAAATATACTTAACAACTTAATTGTCCCATGAGTCATATATGAACAAATCAATTGTTTTACCTACTCTTGTTCTTTTTTTAGCGGACAGTAAAGTTGTTAAAGGGGCATTGTACTTTAGATATGTTATCAATACACTAAAACAAAGGTAATTAAGGATTTTAAAGGAAACCTTGTGTTCCAACTGTTTAACAAATCAGAATTTCATGTAAGTATGTCAAAAAAAAATTACAATGCCTCTTTGAAATTTGAGCTAGGTTAGTTTTTAACAAGAAATACTAACACTACTTCCAGCCTTAAATAAAGGAGTTAGAACAGTCCATATATCACAATAAGAATTTGCAAAGACACGTAAGAGCAGCTCTCAGTCGCCGCCGAGCCGGTCACCTACACAGACAAAGGTTAACACGTAAAGCAACGGTAATACTGGTGTTAGTCACAAAAAAACAACGAAATTAGTCACAAAAACTACGTAAGATATGACACACGACATAAAAAGGCAATAAATATGAATTATGTAACAAAAAAGGGCAATAAGAATAGATACGTTACAAAAAAGTGCAATTAATTAGAATTCGTCGCAAATAGTATGAAAAACGCCATAAAAAGGGAATAATTATATAGAAAAAGTCATAAAAAGTAAATAGGCATGGAAAATACTTTGACGAAAACTGGTTTACGGAATAGTATCAATATACATCAAAGTATCAATCTGATAGATAAGTACTCAGTGTAAATCAAATAAGTAAGTCAGTGAAAGCGTTGGACACTGCATCGTAGACAAAATAGTACTTAGTAATTGGAATATTTTAGGATTTCCATTAAATTTCAAAGTGTTGCTATGTCCAACCTACTCGTATCACTTCTCACCTCACGATGCACTGCCACCCAAATAGTTTCGACCAAAATTCAATTTGTAAATATTATAAACTGAAATGAAATTGTGGCCGAAGGATGAATGGTTTCAGTACATCTTTGTCGTACCTATGAAGCGTGACTGAGAGAGAGAACTTGTTACAAGCATTTTGTTTGACGCAGCGGAAAGAATTGATGATGAATTGAGTAGATACGTTTTCCATAATACTCCAATTTTATGAAAAAGTAACAGGATAAGTAATTACTCAGTGCATAATATTCAGAAAAATGTGATTCTTAGAAACCACACAGATGATTTATGATATACTGATGAGAGAAAAGAATATTCCTGATCAAGTTACAGAAAAGAACCAAAGATTCCATATTAGTATTAAGTTAGTAAGCAGACAACACCACATCACATATAATTTGTTAATCCACCTGAGAGACGATAGGAGTATCACTGGTATCCAATTCTTCTTTTGTACTTCTTGGAAGACCTTTCTTCTCATTCTTTGTGCTTGGAGTATAATCTTTCGTGACTTCACTATGAAGCAATGTAAATCCAGAAACTGATCCATCAGAAGAAGATTCTGGATTTCTTTCAGGGTGTTTTTCTAGAGCCCGCCCTTTCTTTTCATTTTTACTCACATTGTGATGCTCTAAAATAAATTCTGTCATATTTACATCTAAAATTGATGCTCTTGTTTCTGTAAAATATGATTCTGTAGTAATGTCTGCTGGGATGGTTGATGCTGTAATTTCTGAAGTAGTAATATCTATAGTAGATGTTTCATAAGTAGTCTGTTCAGTCATTAATGTTGTCTCAGTAGTTACAGATTCTGTAGACTCCACAGTTGACACTCCAATGTCTGAATTTGTTGTACTTGTAATACCCTGTTCAGTAGTAGAAGTTGTATCTATGCTTGTTGTATAATCTATATAATCATCACTAGTGGTTGAATAACCTTCTGTTGTAGCGTCTCGCTTATTATTTTTAATTGTACTTGTATATTCAGTTGTGTTATCAAACATTTCAGTTAGGTTTTGTTTTTCATTCATTATCAAATGAAGAACAATGTCTAACAATATATTTCTTTCGGGACTAGGTGTAGCTTCATTTTCAGTAATATTAAATCTAGTATTTTTGATTAACTCTTTAACATGTTGTTCTATGTTTTGTGTGTAATTTTCCGGTGGAACGAAATGGTATTCCGGATCAGGTTCGACGCTTGTTTTATTATTGTTTTCAGTTTGACTGTTGGTGTTATTATTATTTTGAGCTTCATAGAATACATCATTTTCGTATCTGCTTTCGTTGTTTGTGTATTTGGCAATGGCTGGGCCCATAACTGTTTCTACATACTCTCGCAGCTGTGTGCATTTCTCTGCTGTGTTGACGTCCTTTGAGCTGCCCCAGATTATGAATCCGTCTGCGCCTGATTTGTAGAATGTTTTCAGAGCCATCTCTAAGTCCGCCTGAAAATTAAATGAGCACGTAAGAAATAGCAGAGTCTCAACACAATACTTAAAGATTATTTTTGAATTGACAGGACAGAAACGGACATTTCGTCCCGGCGTTGTTCAAGGGTTGCTTGATAATTCAAATTTAAATCCAAAGATATGTTTATTTTCGTAGGCTATTGATATATATAGTGGTCTATTGGTCGCAGCGTGTAAAAACCAGTAACCTCGTCAAATCACCTAGACCTAGTTTAGGTAGCGGGCCCCGGGCTCAGACTGCGACATCATCATCCGAGCGTATGCAACCGCTCCCGGGAATACGCTCGCATGATGATGATTGATAATATTTAAGTACCTGGGCGACCGAGCTTTGCTCGGTTACATTACATCTCAACATTAACTAATTTTTTTTAAACTTGTCTAAAAACAATACAAAATAAAAATTATATATAAACTTGAACATAAAAAAAAAACTAAGTCACCGAGTGGGATTCGAACCCCTAACACTATTTCTAGCGGTCTGCATCCTTAACCGCTGAGCCAAACGGATGGCGGCTGCTGCAAAGAAATTAGCGACCATATTCTGCGTGAAAAGAAAAACGAATGAAAACTCGAAAACACGCGTTTTCCCAAACATAAAACTAATCTAGATCGATTGTTTACCCCCGAAAACCCCCATATACAAATTTTCAGCGAAATCGTTAGAACCGTTTTCGAGATCACAGAAATTTATAAATATATATACATCCAAGAATTGCTCGTTTAAAGGTATAAGATTAGTCAAAGCATAGTCACTTAGTTTTGTTTTGCACGACGCACAACTGTTGTTGTCAAATCGTTACCAGCTAAGTTACAATGCTATCATACTAATATAATTAAGGGGAAACTTTGTGTGTGTATATATTTGTAACTTCTTCGCGCGCAAACCGCTGGACCAATGTTGATTAAATTTGGTATGAAGGAAACTGATACCCTGGATTAACACATGGGCTAGTTAAGGCACGGGTAATACCGCGGGGCGCAGGTAGTATGATAATATAAAGGAAAAGAAACAGGTCTGTCAGGATCGTAGCAAGAGGAGGTCCATAGTCTCTGCCTACCGCTGGAAACAATCGTGATTTTATGTATGCATGTGAAAGGACAAGCTGATGACCAGTAAAGTCAACAGGGAAACAGAGATGACAACAAGAAAAGCTACAATAAAGAATAGCATGAAGTCAAAATCATTTATTTATCTTTGGATATCTGTATCACTTGATAATTGTCACTTTTTTTTTTCTTTCATTTTCTTATAAGGTAAATAGTAAAGGAAGGTCAATCAACCTTACTGAGGTACCCTCACTCCCTGTATCTGAATTAGAAGTAAGGCAGTATGGGCGTCTTATTGTGTACAGATCTATGTAAGGTCAACCTACCTTATTCAGGTACCCACCCTCCCTGTATTTGAACCAGAAGTAGGTAAGGCAGTATGGGCGTCTTATTGTGTACAGATCTCTGTAAGGTCAACCTACCTTATTCAGGTACCCATCCACCCTGTATTTAAACCAGAAGTAAAGCTACTGCCTTCCATCTGGTTCAGATAGATGACAGTACGATGACAACAAGCCTGCAGTTATTATCACCATCATCATTTCAGCCGCCAACGTCCACTGCTGGACATAGGCCTCACCCAAAGATTTAAAAAATGACCGGTCAAGAGCGGCCTGCATCCAGCGCTTTCCAGTGACCCTGGTCAGGTCATCTGACCACAGGCATTTTCCCATCTTATTAGCTGGTCAATTCTCTTATCCTTCTAACATCATACCTTATTATATACAGTTATAAGGTCAACTAACCTTACTGAGGTACCCTCCCTCCCTGTATCTGAACCAGAAGGCAGTATGGCAGAACGATTACAAGGAGGCTTTTTTTTTTTTATGTTATAAGTCGGCAAACGAGCAAGCGAGCCTCCTGATGGTAAAAGGTCATTGCTGCCCATGGACACATACAACACCGGAGGTGCCGTCTATGCGTTGCCGGCCTTTTAGAGTCCTATTAACACACCTTTTGAAGAACCCCATGTTGTAGCGCAAAGGAAACACCTCAGCTGGAAGCTTATTCCACATCTGACACGTCCTGGGGAAAAACGAACGTGATGCCCTAGTGGTTTTTGGATACCAGGCGTCTTAAGATATGGGGGTGAGCTCTCTCTCTGTGACGCGAGGTGCGGTGGTAAAATCGTGACTGTGGCACCAAATCTAAAAGTTCCTCAGAACACTCCTCGTTGTAGAGACGATAGAACATACAGTAGGCTGCAGTAAGGAATGGTATTTGTTTACTTGTTTCACCTTACAACTACTTCACAGGAATTTTCCCAACTTATTAGCTGCTCATCTCCCTTATCCTTATTGTATACAGTGCTATGTAAGGTCAACTAACCTTACTAAGGTACCCGCCCTCCCTGTACCGGAACCAGAAGTACGGCAGCACGGGCGCGCGCCCGCGCCGCACGCGCGCCGCCTCGCGCACGCGCCCGCGGACGAGCGCGCCGAGCTGCGCGCTCGACAGCTCGCTGGAGCTGTACACGGAGGGGTACAGGGCAGTGCTCTCAGACCACATCCAATACATCCTGGAAAATGCCGGGAGACTTTGTTAAATACCTTAGGTATTATCATTTCATTTACATTTAGCATAGCATAGCTGGACATAGGCCTCACCCAAAGATTTCCAAAATTACCGATCTAGAGTGGCTTGCATCCAGCGCCTTCCAGCTACCCTAGGTATACAAATATTTAATTTTACTATGTGTCTATCTACTATATCCCAGTGACATGCACACATATTTTTGACAGGGTAGTGGGCACTAATCTTATCTAAATAGTTTAAGTTATGAGTTTAGTTTTCGTTAATTTCTGTTTATTTTATTGTTTCAAATTAATAATTATCTAAATTATGTAATAGAACGGCTGCATATTAGGGTAATGTATGGGCATCATTGTATGGCAGTCGTCAAGCTATGTCAGATGCCTTTAGGCAGCTTGAAAAATCTGACACCAGTGCTGGCCACTTACACACTCGCAAAGCAAGCAAGCAATATAGATTTTACATACTCGTACATACATACTTCTTCTCATAAACAAATTCTAACTTACATACTTAACCTTCTTATTTCGATATATATGATTTTTACTTACCCATCGTTTTCAACGTTGACATTATCAGCACAGTTCTCCACCATATGCTTATTGGCCATGTTGAAGCAGTAAGGGAAGCCGTAGTAGCCCCACAGGGCCTTGGGCCGCATCTGCTTGGCGATGGACAGCGTCGTCTGCATGAAGGTGCGCGCCGCTTCTTCGAAACGACGCTTAGCCTGGAATTGGGTACTTTCCTAAGTCAAAAATAAATTTTTTGTACTATTAAAAAAATAAAGCGTCGCAAAATTATGTCACTTGTCTTCGAACATATCCATTTTAACGTTATTTTAAATTTATTATTGTAGAAAAACTGATAATGAGAGCGCTATTTGACTCCAAAAATCTATGACGTCACCTGCCTGTATTTCATACAAAATCCCATAGAAACTGTTTGTTTTGACGTTTAGAAAAAAGTTGCTGATTTGACTTGTTGGAAAATAGCGTATTGGGAAAGTTCACCATCAAAACGGTTTAGTTAAGCCTGGTAGGAGTACTCATTACTAACGCTTTCGCAAATCCAGCAACACTAGGCGTGGTTCGCATTTGGATGGGTGACTACATACATACTCTCACGTCTTATGCCTTCTTCTTCTCGTGTCGAAAGCTCATAATAAAATCATTTTTTCCCTCCAGAAGGTTGCCACTTTCACAGCACTTTTTGAGGCCTCATCACGCTTAGTGCAGCTGGTAGGTCACGATGGACAAGAGAGGTGTGTCTGTGTCATAGTCTGGTCGTTATGACCTCATTGACATTGTGTTGCAATATACCGCCACCGGGCTAAATTATGCTTGCACCGGTATTCCTCAACTCGGAGTCGGTTTAGGCGTTTCCATGTGGACTATGGTAGCTCATGACCCGGAGGTAGATCCTCCGATGGTTGAATAAAATCAGGAGGGGGTGGATGTCTGCTGCGCCACATTTGGAGCCGAGAGGAGTTTGGTCTTATCCCAAATGGGGCAGACAGAGCATTTTGGGTCTTTCGGTTCTATGCAGAGCCCAGGGCCGCAAGACCCAAAAGCCACTTTTAGCGTCATGGTGGGCGAGAAGATGGAAAAGCAATGAATACAGTGATGGGTTGCTAGCCACATCGCCTGTTAACATTATTTGCATTTTTGCCCATTCCCTCGATCGGCTTTTACGATCGGCGTGGGAAGAGAAGCAGCGAGTACATTCAAAATTTTTATATTTTTTTAGAACAGCATGGAAGATGGAATAAAATTTCTCGAGCTCCGCCGTGCCTCGTTAGGCACGTAAAGCCGGTGGTCCCGGCTGTCAAAATTCTAAGGCGTTAAGATACCTTAAGGCATCATGAGATTTTCATGACATCTGAGTGTTGGCCCCTTACAAACGCGAAAAACCACAAACAGGGTTAAAGCCCATTTTACAGTGAAAGTTTCTGGTCTGTTGCATACAATTTTATTGAAGTAATGTTTCCATGCAAAAAAAAAATAGTTTGCATGGTCTTTTTTATTCATTTATTTATTTATTTACAAAAAAATATATTATTCCATCAAAATGGGATGTGCAAAAACCATTCAAGGTTTGTACGCACATCCAACTCGCAAAAAATTTATTCACACTTACTAAAACTACCTATTTAAATTATTCATAAATACACATTTTTCTCGATTTATAGGTACCTACTAAGGCAATACTAACTGCAGGGCACTTTACAAAATAACTTTTTGTAGGGTAGTAAAAAAATGACTTATAAGTTGCTACGGAACAAGTTTATACCGTCGTAACAACACGTATCAAAACTAAAAACCGACTTTAACGCCAAACTACACAACAGATTTTAATAAAATTTCTATGGGACCATCTTACTAGTATGCCCTTTCAAATAAAGAATTTTACGAGTTGGTCCACGTGTCTTCGAGCACGTAATCAAGACAAGAAAGAACATACAGGTCGGTTAAACAGGGCCCTGGGCTAAGGCCCTGGCAGCAGGCAAAAATGTAATAGGTTGACTTATCTTCTCCATGGAGACTCCCGGTATTCCAGGAGAGTTTTTCTTTCGAATTCCTCGTCCCCGTCCAAGGCTTCATCTAGAATCTAGAGAGATCTCTTGGAACAGAGAGGGGGTCCGGTTAAAATGTATTATTTATAAAAAATATAAAAGTATAATTTTTTTTGACAAAGAAATAAAAGAAGAAACCCTGGAAGAAGAAACAAAGAGATCACGACGAATTGACAAACTCCTTTTCAAATTATGAAGAAAGAAGTTTTTGTTAGAGTCAACCTATTACATTTTTTGTAAATAAAACACCCTTTGAGTTTCAAGATATGCGAAGATACAAAGGCATAATTGTCTTTGTGGTCCACTTTTGAACTGCATTATCGTAAGTACTTCACTGTAAACCGTACAGCTATTCAAACTTAAAGCTCGCATTGTTCCGTCCTATATTTACGTTTCATAACAGGTCAAAGTGATGTTGCTCAACACAGCACAATGATGATTGCTGTAACACGTAATATGCACCGCCATCTTGGATTTACCACATGCATTTAATGCAAGTACTCGTACAGTTTATTATACATATCTTATTATTACCACGTATGTTACCCACAGTGGTAGGCAGAGACTTTGGACCTCCACTTGCTACGATCCTGACATCATCATAATCATCATTAGGTCTTTTTAGTCTCCACTGCAGGAGCACGACCCTCTCTGTACTACTAGAGCCTTACTTGGCCAGAGCAGGCAAAGCATTTGGCCTACATTCCCACGCTGGCCAGACAGGTTGGTTGGAGAGATTTGCTGTACAAGCCAATTTGAAATAAAATCTTTATAGAAAACTAGCGGCGCCCCGCGGGTTTATTCGCGGAATAAGTAGCCATGTGTTAATCCAGGTTGTCAGCTTTCTGCATACCAAATTTTATCAAAATTGGTCCAGCCGATTTCGCGTGAAGAAGTAACAGAACACACACACTTACGCCTTGTAATATTAGTGTGATAAATTGCAACATTAGTGTGTGAACAGTGAACAGCATTCTCAAAATATAATCACACGGATTCCAACCGTAATTCCAGGAAAGAAGTCGTGATGACTCTCATGATTACGAAATGCGCATTTAGTACAAACCGTCCCTACAGCGACTTTATCAAACCGTACCTATATAGAAACGCATAAGGTCAGTTGTAATATTTGTAACAAAACGCTGCCTCTTCAAGATAATGCAGACCATGTATCGATAAGTGAGACATCCACTAGTCACACGAAATGATGAACTGCCTCCGTGATGTTGTGGTTAAAGCGTTCGGCTCATACCCGGGGGTCGCGGGTTCGATTCCCGGCGGGGGCAACGACTTTGTAATGTTCTGCTAGTTTGGTTAGGATTAGGACATTGTATGCTGATCACCTGATTGTCCGATAAATAAGATGATCCGTGCTTCGGAGGGCACGTTAAGCCGTCGGTCCCGGTCACTGTCTTTGATATTGGTCGTTACCTATAACCATGTCAGAGGCCTTTAAAGCGATTTAAAAACTCTGAAACTAGTGTTAGTCACTAACACACGAAAAGAAGAAGACGAAATGATGGGGGGTTATTCCATAAAATAATACAATGACGTCCTATTTCTATGACAAATCAAATTAGACGTTATCATATTACGTTATTATTACTCAATTTTGCTTGACACTCAAAAACGCAGATACGCAGTAACGTCAGAGTTGGTAACCCCCTGGATATAGACTGCATCTAAGCGGTCATTGTAGAAATCTTTGGAAATGTTGCAAACGAATTTTAAACTGCATTAATTTAGTAGGTATAGGTATTTAATTCTTTTCATGTATTGTTATGCGTATTTATTATCAGCATTGACAGCTTCAACTAGAGTTTCGATATTTGCACAGTTTGATAAGGGGGCAATTCGCGACCAATTAGCTGAGATAGTATTGCGGGAATCTCGGACGGAATACTCTGAACTCTCACCGTGACTGAGGTACATGTAGGTATTGTTATTGTTATGGTGGCTCGTCCACGATTGAATTAAAAGAATAAAGAGATTTATATTGTGTATAATGTTGTACATAGAGTTGCGAGAAAAATATGATTTTTTAAAGTTTTTATCTCTCATATTTCCACCATTTACACATCTACACATTCAAGAATGAAATTGGCTTGCAATGCACTTCTATATCTAAACATAAAGTTCAGTTCTAACGCGGGCTAAATTAAACCATATCGCTATCGACATTGAGTAGATACTTCTTTTAATTCCTTTGCTGAATGAGACTTCTGTACGTGATTACTAGACTTATTCTGTAGTAATATCTCTTTTCTTCTTTTCTTTTCACTGGTTACTTTTTATTTACTTTCCTTAATGTTCGTATGTACCAATTTTATAGCTTCTTCTTCTTCTTCTTATATTTAAGAGCTGGGCTCTTGTCGGTGGAGTGGTGAGTTTTTTTATAGCTTATGCATTTTATATTACTTTATTGTTCGTTTATATGTTATAGTATGTACTCCTTCTTCTTCTTATCGTGTATGTTAGTGACTAACACTAGTGTCAGAGTTTTTAAACCGCCTTAAAGGCCTCTGACATGGTTTTAGGTAACGACCAATGTCAAAGACAGTGACCGGGACCGACGGCTTAACGTGCCCTCCGAAGCACGTTAAGCCGTAAGTTTTATGTACTCCTATTATTTAATTGTATAGGTACTTGTATTTTTCTACACTGTAATACTCTAACTGCGCCAACTCCCCCACATCTTTTATAGTCTTCTTTACCCAAAGGTTGGCTGGAAGAAATCACTTTATTGATAAGCCCGCCTTTGTACCTACTATATTTGAAATGTACTTTTGATTATTGTCATACCTACTTAGTTGGTGCAGTAAAGAAATTTTATCTCATCTTATCTTAATACTTCAACAAGTTACCTCAGCCTGTTGCCATTTGCTGGGCCACCACCAGTGCAGCTTCTTCT
This sequence comes from Acrobasis consociella, assembly GCA_963555685.1. Classification (NCBI taxonomy): domain Eukaryota; kingdom Metazoa; phylum Arthropoda; class Insecta; order Lepidoptera; family Pyralidae; genus Acrobasis; species Acrobasis consociella. The sequence goes on from OY743128.1 coordinate 13,789,452, forward strand.
CAATCTCCACGGACACGTCCTTGTACGGAACCAGCACCCCGAAGTTCTGCCGGAACACCGGCCGCCAGGACTCGAAGTCGATGATGCCCACTCCTGGAATGTAGAAACCATTTTTTAAGACTGTAAGTTGACGTGCCGTGTGGTTTCCGGCAGAGTAGAATAGGGCCCGAAGTCCATGGATGTCGTAAGCGACTTGGGAAATACAAGCTAAACAAAGCTTATCCTCTCATCTGTGAGCAGACCGGAATCCGGTCGACATGCATTGTTTTACTATTGTGTCTGGAGTTTTTCGCACAGACAAAAGCTTATAAACATCAATGAGACCTCTCTAAGCCGTCTGGCCAGCGAGGAGAGTGTAGGGCAAGTCCTATGGCTGCTCTGACCAAGTATGTGGTACAAAGAGGGTCGTGACTCGTGCTCCTGCAGTGGAGACAAAAAGACCTGATGACTCTGTTATAGACGATGTCTAGGGTCTGATCACGGAGACGGAAGGTGGTCGATGGAAATCAGTAAAAAAAACGACGCTACTTCATCGAGATTTAGCTAATTTTGTTTGGTCTCATATTATAAGCTTGTACAAAAAATGAAATGTTTCCAAAAACTTATTTTCTAACAGCACAGAGTAATAATACACTACTCTAACAGTGATTGACCGATAAGATACAAATGTATATCTCTGTATAAACCACTCGAGTGTCTTGAACTTGATATAAATAGGTAAGGTCGGTGTTCTATTGAGACTTGTGTAGCGTTGACGAAAGGTTTAAATTTATCTTGGAAATAATTTCTAAAAGAATAATCCCTTTGATATTTTATTTAATACAATTGCATGAAGTGATATAAAAAATTATATTTCCTATAAGTTTATTGAAGTTTTATGTTACCTATTTGAAATGTAGTGTAGGTAGAGGTAGATAAGCTTTTATAATCAAATATTTATTATCAAATCTTATCATTTTGGAGCGATGCACTCTTGTAGTTTGGGACAAAAAAATCTAATTTTTTACTGAATGTAGGTGGCCTGCTTTGAGGAGCACACTCAAATCTTATTGTTTTAGAAAATCACAGGCAACGTAGCTTTATGTAAGTGGATCGCTAGCCTTACGTCGCAGATGTTCCTTCTCGAGTGGAATCATTGTTTATTTGGCAACAGCACAAACAAATCATAGCAGATGCATTATTGCTGATTGAAACATAATATTTCGGGGAAATTTCCATACAAACACGAATCGTGGCATTTACAAACGCATCTCTACTCTATACATGATTATCCACACAGAGCATTTGGGAGTTTGGGGCTTTAAGCAGACTTTTAGGCCATTTTCAGACGTGATAGTATGTATGTATGTTTAGGCCATTTTAGCGTGTCGGTAAGCGAGAAAGTGGAAAAAGGCATCAATAGAAAAGATTCCTACGTAAATTTGTTGCGTATAATTCGAGTCCTATCACACCGAAGTCCAGTCGGGGCAGGCGCCGGGCGAGAGCGACGCGTGCGCATGAAGACTTCGGCATGCCTATTGCCTACCCATCGTCATATAAACATTATTATTTCTTTTTCTTGTAACTAGATGGCGCTTTAAGGTAAAAATTGAAACATAAAAATCTTTTATAACTATTATTTAAATAAAGTAGTATTCTAATTAGTTAAATAAGACTTATATGAAATGCAATATATTTTTTACAAGTATATTCAACACTTTCTTTGTCACCTTTTTGGCTAGTCGAATGTGCTGCCATCTCTGAGAGGCCGCCCCGCAACTCCCGTTTTGCGTGCTTACGGGCTCTCCAATCGTTTCTATGGCGTTGGGTATCTGTTACGTTAGTAATTATATTATCTTTGACTTCGGTAAATGCTATCGAGTTGTATTGATGAGTGATAGGACTCCAATTCGTCATCATCATAATCATATTAGCCACAGGAAGTCCACTACTGGACATAAGCCCCTAAGGATATCCAAAGCGGCCTGCATCCAGCTTCATGCAACCTTGCACAGGTCGTCTGACCATCTAGCTAGCAGGTGGGGTCGCACGGTTCTTCGCGATATATGTGCGCCGCCCACTGTCACTTCGATGAGCTAATCAGCTTGGGCTATGTCAGTGACCTTCGTTCTTCTACGAATCTCCTCATTTCTGATGCCATCCGTAGAGAAACACAGAGTATAGTCCTCTCCATAGCCCGTTGCACGACCTTGAGCCTTTTTATGAGAATTATAGTAAGGGACCACGTTACAGAGCCATAAGTCATACTGGTAACAAACGTTGACGCATTAGGACTCAAATTATGTATATGCAACAAATTTCAAAGCGCGTGCGCGTGTCGTCCGTACGCGCCCTAAGTAAGTAAGTAATACTTTATTGTACAATAATTAAAATATACAAACAGAAAAGACTTTAAAATGTACACGAGGCGGTATCGCTAAAAGCGATTTCTTCCAGACAGCCGATGGATGGAGGGAATGTACTACGTAACAATTGAATTTAATTGCTAGCTGCATTTTCTTTTACATGATTCGCATTTCACCCATTACCTCGATTGGCTTTTACGATTGGTATTTTCTTTCTTTCTTTTCTTCCAAGTTTTCCTTTTTTAGGGTTCCGTACCCAAAGGGTAAAAACGGGACCCTATTACTAAGATTTCGCTGTCTATCCGTCCGTTTCGATAGCTAGACAGTTGAAATTTTCACAAATTATGTATTTTTGTTGCTACTATAACAAAAAATACTAAAAACAAAATATAATAAATAATGTTACGGAACCCTTAGTGCGGGAATCCGATTCGCACTTGGCCGGTTTTTCTATTTAAAGATACACGACACGATAAACCTAATCTTTTTGCATAATTAAAGCCCTTGCGTAATTTTTATTCAAAAGTACCCGTATAGACTTAGTTATTGAATAATCGATAAATGATCCGATTCTAAGGCCACCTACAATCGAGTATGGGATCTGCGGTTAAGGTCACACCCACATAGGTACTGTGCGGGCAACCTTGGGTCTATGGAATAGTTTCTTTATCATCATTATCTGTGGCATTATCAGCATTGTTCGATTTTACATTATCTATGGCATTCGATGAGTATTGCATTGAATCCCAGCATAGTGGTCCAACCAATGAGAATTTATATCTATACATATAATAAAACAGTAAAAAAAATGTTTCTGTACATTGAATATAATTCCAAAAAAATATAGAGTAAGAATTTAAAAAAATGATTGTCTGTTTGTCCACGCTCTTCTTCTTATATTTAAGAGCTGGGCTCTTGTCGGTGGAGTGCTTTCCATGTCTCTCTTCCTTCCGCTAAGTTCTTAACCTCTTTATATGTTTTCACGTTTAATTTTTCTTTTATTTGGACTATAAATTTTCTTCTGGGTTTTCCTACTCCTCTCTTTCCTTCTATTTTTCCTTTCATTATTATTTTAAAGAACGCATCGTGGCGTAGTAGATGACCGAACATTTTCCCTCTTCTATTTTCTATAATTTGTATTATTTGTCTTTTCTCTCTCACATCCTCTAGTACCTTCTCATTTGTAATTTTTTCTGTCCAACTTATTTTTTTCATTTTCCTCCAGCACCACATTTCAAATGCTTCTAATCTATCTCTATCTTTTTCGTCTTTTTTGTTCACGCTAATCTCCGGAAATACTGGACGGATTCAAATGAAACTTGTTTTGTTATATAGCTTTCAAGCCTGGGCATCATATAGGGTATAATTGATTTTGGGAAATGGAACACCTGATGCAGAACCATAATGGTCCAGCTAAACTATAAGAAATATAAAAATGAAGCCTTAGCAAAAGTTGTTCAGCCTGATGAGCATTTTCAGGAGTCATTAAGTCCTAGCATCCTAACAAATTCGCTGGCTTCGGCTAGTTGGGTTAATAAATAAAATATTATCCAAAAATAAATTATTCGTACAGTTTATAAAGAAACGTTACAAAATAGTTTTACTTTACATTGACCATATCCTTTTTAATACGCACTTCGGGAACTCAAAAAATCCACGAATAACAAAACGGCGATAACAGCTTACTATGCATATGCATATTCGTGGCTTACATATGGGGTTATACTCTGGGGAAATAGTACCGACGCGAATAGATTGCTAATTCTTCAAAAGAAATGCATACGTATCATAGAAAATATTAAAGACAGAGAAAGCTGTAGGCCATATTTTAAAAATTTAAAAATACTGACGTTGCCATGCATATACATTTTAGAAACTAGTAAATTTATGAGAAAATATCCCCAATATTACACGAAAAAAGACGATTTACCGCGACGCTATCCCACAAGGAAGAAGAATATGTTAGCGAGGCCAAATAACACTCGTAATTTAGAAATATTTAATTCTGGGCCGCTTGCAATGACAATTAAAGTCTATAATGCCCTCCCAGACCTGCTTAGAGCAGAGGAGAAGAATTCGATTTTTATTAAAAGATTAAAAGCCCTGCTTATAGATAAAAATTATTATACATTGGACGAGTTTTTTAATGATAAAGATTTGACAAAATATACAATAAATGATAATGACGAATAACATAATCTGCATTGACATTTAATATAATTGACATTTAAATTAAAACAACATTTGGACGTTATTAAATATTATAGTATAGTATCGACACATTAAATAAAATAAAAAATATGACCAAAATTAAATTAAATTTTAAGACATCAATAAAAAGAAATTACTTTTTTATTCATAATAATTTTAACATTGAATTTGATACATACTAAGAAATAATCCGCATGCCGTTCCGTTATTTTCTGTTGCAATGCCCTAACAGGGTTCATGTTGTACCTACTAACCTAAGAAGTGACTGTGTAGTGTAATCTAATATATGTATAATGTGAAAAGCAATAAATAAATTGAAATTGAAATTGAAATGTTATTTTAGATTTATGAATGCAGAAAAACTGATATTATAAGAGCATTATTTAACTCCAAAACATCAAGACGTCACACTTTTGTATTTCATGGATGTTTATCTATATATGTATTTGTTATAAAACATAGTATCATTGAGTTAGTATCCTATAACACAAGTCTCGAACTTACTTTGGGGCTAGCTCAATCAGTGTAGGTAATTTGTCCCTATTTATTTATTTATTTAAGTAAAACTCATAGAATATGTTTGTTTTTTCAAGATTTGATTACAGACAGACAGACAACGGGACAGGTGAAGCTAAATAAAAGCTTTTGATATAAAATTGGCACTGCTATCATCATACCAAATGTTGCTATGCGTGAACTATTAGCATGATCATCAATCTTACTAAATGTCATTTAACTATAAAGAGTTTTGCGTGGGTCGATACAACATGGTAGGTACTTTTTTTGTTTACCTATATTTGGACTGGACGCGACCAATTGCTGGGTGATGCAATCATTGAAGTGCTTCGGCAGGAATAGTTGGTATGGATTGATTGGCTAAGTGTGTAAACATTTTTTTTCAGCATGATTTTGTTTTTTTTTTCCTGTAATACAGAGATACGTACATTACTACTACAAAGTCTTTATCCTTAATGGGGCACACAGACCATTTTTGGTCTTACGGCTTTAAGCAGACTCAAAGGCCACATTTTGCTTGATGTGGGCTGGATGGTGGATGAAATAATCTATATAGTGATGGGTTGCTAGCCGCATCGCCTATTAACATGATTCGAATTTTCGCCCATTCCCCTGATCGGCTCTTACAATCTGCGCGGAAAAAGAAGCAGTTGGTATAATAGACGGGCCGGGAAGGCTCATCTTAAGATTTAAAAATTTTATTTTAATATAATATATATTCAATTTTAGAATTTCAATTTTAGTAAAAATTGATACAAATAAAAGGCAACGCGGCTAACAAGTAGCAACTCATCACTATTTTAATTATTTTTTTCAGTTTTTCGCCATCATCAAAATTCAAAATTCAAATGACAATTAAAAACGTGGCCTTTGAGTCTTGATTTTGAGGATCTGGGTTCTGTGTCCTTAAAACCGCAAGACCCAAAATATTATGTCTAAAAATAAAATAAAAACAATGCCCCTATTAAATATTTTTTTTAATAGTATACAGTTTTATTTTTATAATGGTAACCCTACATGTGATTTAAACGGTTGTTTTGTTAAACGTAATTACGTAACTTATTGACAATAGAGTAGATTTTTAGCCGTTTTACAAAACCCAGCTGTATTGCTAAAAAGCTAGAGATTTTGTCAAACAGCAGATTATATATTGCAACGCGCTATGGAAAGGGCTATGCTCGGTGTTTCTCTACGTGATCGAATCAGAAATGAGGAAATTCGTAGGAGAACTAAAGTCACTGACATAGCCCAGCGGATTAGCTCGTTGAAATGGCAGTGAGCGGGACACATAGCGCGACAAACCGATGGCCGATGGGGCAAAAAGGTTCTTGAATGGCGACCACGTACAGGCAAGCGAAGCGTAGGACACCCACCCACAAGGTGGTCTGACGACCTTACCAAGGTCGCTGGAAGGCGCTGGATGCAAGCCGCTCTAGATCGGTCATTTTGGAAATCTTTGGGAGAGGCCTATGTCCAGCAGTGGACGTTGTGCGGCTGAAATGATGATGATGATGAGCAGATTATACAATCCAACTGCGACCATATATGATATATTTTAGTCTTCATCTTGTGACATTTTAAAGAGGTCGACTCCATGCCAAAGCAAGTGTAACTCATTGGCATTTGAAAAATGTGTGCGATGAAGATTGATCGGGTCTAATTCGCGGTTCGCGTTAGCTTTATGGGCTTTCGGACCTTGGGATTGCTTCCTGGTGATTAGTTTTAATGTTAAATTAACTACTTTTATATCTTGGGTAGATGAATGGGTCAAAAATAAAATATGACGTCATAAAATAAAATATATTCTGTCTTATACTTATTACACAGACTAACTTTGTTACTAGGTTTAAACCATTGTGAAACTAAATCGAGTTGACATCTAGTTATATGCCATTGTCTCATCTGAAAATGTCAACTTGATTTGGTCTTATAAAGGTTTGAACCTAGTATAGTCTGCGTTTTAAAATGAGACAGATAAAGATCAATATAATTGGCCAAGTGCGTGTCGGGCCACGCGCAGTGTAGGGTTCCGTAGTTCCGAATGCCAACTTTAAGTTTATGTCACTAAAGACGTTTAAAAACTAATTATCTATTGAATTTGTATGAAATTTCTTTTTCCGAGTACATTTTATAAGTTGATCGCCTATAACTTTTTAATTTGTATACCCTACTTAGCTCTGATAGTTTTTCTTTAAACTACATTATATATACTATAGCTGTGACTTTTTTCACGTGGCCATATATAACCGTTTAGCAGATAGAGGGGGGGGACACTTGCCTCCAACAAAAATTTTCACTTTAAACCCAAATATTTCAGAAACGGATCCCTAAATCCAAAAATGGTGTTAACAAGCTCACAATGTTTTTGAAAGACCTATTCAACGACACCCTACACAATGTGTTTGTCGAGAAAAAAATATTGACTACCTCTTTACTTGTATGGCAGCTAACCTAAAAAAAAAATATTTTTCCAGATTTTATTTAACAACTTTTTCGCCATGATTAATATACATATCCATGTCAAATTACAGCTTTCTAGTACTTGTAGTTTCTGAATAGACAGACAGACATGGCGAACCTATAAGGGTTCCTTGTTTACTACGGAACCCTAAAAAAGTGACACTATTTTGTGACAAACCATTTTCAATATGTTTTCAGATTTATTAATGTAGAAAAAAGCATGACGTCACGCTTTCGTGTCCCATACAAACTATATAGAAAATGTTTGTTTGGACTATTAGAAACAAGTGTTTGACTTGTTGTCATCTAGCGGATTTTATGAGAGTGTTTACCATGATTGTTTTACCCTATAACTTATGGTGTTTACACATGACCCCGCGCATTGTAATATGTCGCTGGAAATATGCCAAATTTACGGATAGTTTCCCATTGTAAATTTACGGGAAAATTTACAATATTTCCATAAATATTCCCCTGAATTTCCATTTTTAGAAATATGGCAGGAAACTTTAACATTACCACGTAGTTGAAAGAGCAAACATAAAAACAACCAATACATATCAACAACTACTTCCATGCTGGTCTGGGAGAAAAGAAAAAACCTAGAATGTACCAGCTGCTTCTCTTCCCGGGCAAATCGTAAGAGCCGATCGAGGGAATGGGCAAAAAATCGCATCATGTTAATATAGGCGATGCGGCTAGCAACCCATTTCTATTTTGATTTCTTCATCCACCTTCAACTTGCCCACATCAAGCTAAAAGTGGCTTTTGAGTCTTGCAGCCCTGGGCTCTATCTGCTTAGAGCCAGTCTGCCTCATTAGGGATAAAGACGTGATAGTATGTATGATTTTTGATAAAAATATCAAATTTATTTAGAGTAAAAACTAAATTCAAATCTAAATTAAACTAAACACATCATCATCATCATCATCATTTCAGCCGCATAGCGTCCACTGCTGAACATAGGCCTCTCCCAAAGATTTCCAAAATGACCGATCTTGAGCTGCTTGCATCCAGCGCCTTCCAGCGACCTTGGTTAGGTCGTCAGACCACCTTGTGGGTGGGTGTCCTACGCTTCGCTTGCCTATACGTGGTCGCCATTCGAGAACCCTTTCGCCCCATCGGCCATCGGTTCGTCGCGCTATGTGTCCCGCCCACTGCCATTTCAACGAGCTAATCCGCTGGGCTATGTCAGTGACTTTAGTTCTCCTACGAATCTCCTCATTTCTGATTCGATCACGTAAAGAAACACCGAGCATAGCCCTCTCCATAGCGCGTTGCACGACCTTGAGCCTTCTTATGAGACCCATAGTAAGGGACCATGTTTCAGAGCCATAAGTCATCACTGGTAACACACATTGGTTGTAAACTTTAGTCTTAAGACACTGAGGTATATTTGACGAGAAGACACTTCGTAGCTTCCCGAACGCTGCCCAGCCGAGTCGGATTCGTCTAGAGACCTCTTCCTCGAAGCTGGAACATCCTGCCTGGATCAATTGACCCAGGTAGATATACTGGTCTACAACTTCGAGGGTGGAGCTCCCAACACAAACAGGTAGGGGCGCAACATGGACATTCGACATTACTTTCGTTTTGTCCATGTTCATTTTAAGCCCACTTGTTGGGAAACTCGATTAAGATCTCCGAGCATAGTACTTAGGTCTTCCATCGATTCTGCCATGACAACGATATCGTCGGCAAATCGAAGGTGAGTGATATACTCGCCATTGATGTTGATGCCAAATCCTTCCCATTCCAGAAGCTTGAAGGCATCTTCCAGTGCAACGATGAACAGTTTCGGAGATATAACGTCTCCCTGTCTTACACCTCTATGCAGTGGAATTGCCCTCGTGCACTGCTCCTGTACTCGGACTGACATAGTGGCATTACTGTATAAGCACTTCAACACTTCGATATACCGATAGTCAATACGGCATCGCTGGAGAGACTGAAGTACGGCCCATGTTTCGATCGAATCGAAGGCTTTTTCATAGTCCACGAACCCCAAGCATAACGGCCGGTTATACTCCCTCGTCTTCTCTATAACCTGCCGCAGCGTTTGAATATGGTCCATGGTACTAAAACCTTTACGGAAACCGGCTTGTTCGGGAGGCTGGAAGGCATCGAACCTGTTTGCGAGACGATTCGTAATGACCCTCGAGAACAACTTATATACATGACTCAGAAGCGTGATAGGCCTGTAGTTCTTCAATAGGGTGCTATCTCCCTTTTTGAAGAACAGGACCACCACGGCCCTGCTCCACGCTTCTGGCGTTACGCCCTCGAGCAGAACGGAATTAAAGAGCCTCTGAAGGACTTTCAGTACCGGCGTTCCGCCCGCTTTCAGAAGCTCTGCTGTGATTCCATCCTCGCCCGGCGCCTTGTTGTTTTTAAGCTGTTTGAGGGCCATCCTAATCTCGTACAGGCTGATGTCCGGGATATCTTCGGTATAGTGTCGGGTTAACTTGGCTCTTGGGTCTTCAGCCATTTGTCCGCTGGGTTGTGAAACTGAGGTATACAGCTGTCCATAAAACCTCTCGATCTCCGCCAGAACCCCTTCCTTTGTCGACACCACGCCGCCGTCCTCCGTCTTCAGCTTCATCAATCGGCTTTGCCCAACCGACATAGCTCTTGCGAACACTTTGGAGCCTTTATTCTGCTCTATCGTCTCCTTAATACGCTCAGTATTAAAGGAGCGGATGTCGTGTCGCAAGGACTTTTGTATACGTCTGTTGAGCTGCCGATATGATTCAGCATCTTCGGAGGTCTGCAGCGGCCTTGATCGTCGCTCTGCCATTAAGGTAAGGGTCGCAGCAGAGATTTTCTGAGGTCTTTGTTTGGGGCGGGACCTAAACACCTTCGATCCCACCGCTTGGACAGCTTGTATAAACCCTTGGTTTATCTCGTCCACTGTAACGCAATTCTGAAGGCCTTGAAAGCGATTTGATAGTTCAAGCTGGAAACCCTCGGAGTTTTCGATTTGGATCTGCGTCGGTCGGAGCGTCGACTTCATCAGCCGCGATCTTTCGACCTTGAGATCAATATTCACGATGCCTCTTAATATTCGGTGATCGCTCCCGGTTTTGATCCGATTGATCACTGAGACATCGTTGAATATTCGTCTCTTAGTCGTTAAGATGAAGTCGATTTCGTTTTTGACAGGGGGCTGGTTCTTCTTTGCTGGACCTATCCAGGTCCACTTCCTTTGTGGCGGCTTCTTGAAGAAAGAGTTCATCGCGAAGAGTCCCTCTTGCTCCAAAAAATCAGCCAGCCTACGTCCCCTGTTATTTCGCACTCCGTATCCGAAGTTTCCCAGCCTAATCTCTCCATCGCCTCGTTTGCCCAGTTTCGCGTTAAAATCCCCCATAACAACCGTAAAATAGGTTTCAGAAGTATGTATGGCCTTACTTATGTCCTCATACACTTCCTCCACCTCTTCATCGGAGTGATCCTTTGTTGGCATATATACCTGTATAACCTTCAGCGAGTATCTTTTAGATACTCTGAGTATCAGGTATATTACCCTGCTAGAGACACTCTCGATGGTTATGACGTTGTTAATGAGGGACTTGTGGACGAGAAACCCGACACCATGCTGGGACTTCTTTATGTCCCCTTCCCGGTGATAGAGTAGGTTACCAGACTCTAGGGTTGTCGTGCCCTCGCCCTCTCTTCGGACTTCAGACAACCCCACAATGTCCCATCGTAACCTACTTATTTCCTCTTCCACCTCATCTAACCTCTCGTCAGTCCTCATTGTGCAGACGTTATGTGTTACCAGGGCCAGTCGTCGACGGGAGTGGTAGCCGGATCTCTGCCGGGGATTCTTAGCACCCCCTGCCCCGCCGTTACCATGACCGCTACCGGAGCCAGGAATAGCGGGGCTGCCGGGGACTGGGGGCCTGGTCTTTTGTTGTACCTCCATTGGGGGGGTTTTGCCATACTCGCCACGCTTGGCAGGCGGGTTGGCGAGCGCAGTATTGTGTTACTATCGGGCTTCCAACGCTGCTGCCCGTCGGATGCCTCTTTTGGTGTTCGTGTCAGATTTATCCTTTAGTCGCCTCTTACGACATCCACAGGAAGAGATGGAGTGGTCCTATTCTACTCTGCCGGGAACCACACGGCACGGCAAGGCAAACTAAACACAAAACAATAATAAAAAAAAGAAAACCTTACAAATAGAAAACGCCTTGCAGATCATTGCCCTGCGGTAGAGTGCCCAAAAGGCTTGCAGCATTGCCACGTAAAGTATTAGATTCCACCGTCTTAAAAAAAGGAAACTAGGGTCATCTAAAAATTAATAAAAAAAAACCCTCACCATTAAAACCTTCATCAGGCACACTGGTCTCCAAGATGTCCCTGAACGCCTCGACATGCTTGTCCAGGTCCCCCTCCTGCGGGACCCCCCCGTTCCTGAACCTGTACTTGCCGCTTGTCTCATTCTTCAGGAGTGCCGGGAAAAGCCCCGGATCGTACAAGATGGCTATCTTGTCACCGCGGAAACTGTCGCCTTTGTTTTGGTTGATACCTGTGAATAAGTAGTCCAAAAATGACTTTTTAGTTCCTTACTTTCCTTTTTAGGGCTCCGTAGTAAACATCACCACATCTGTCTGTCCGCCCGCGGCTTTACTCAGAGACTATAATACAAATTATGCCATAAAAGTGGTAGAATAAAATCATGAATAATTTTTTTAGGGTACCACCCATACAAGTAAAGAGGGAGTAAATTTTTTTTCGACTAACACATTGTTTGGGTTACTGTTAAATAGATCTTTCAAAAATATTTTGAGTTTGTAAACATCATTTTTCGATTTAGGGATTCGTTTCTGAAATATTTGGTTTTGAAATACTTGTTAGAGTCAAGTGTCCCCCCCTCTATCTGCTAAACGGTTATATATGGACACGTAATAAAATTCACAGCATATAATAATAAAGTTTAAAGGAAAACTATAAAAGCCTAGGAGGGTTCAGGTACAAATTAAAAAGTTATAGGCGACCAACTTATTAAAAGTACTCTGAAAAGGAAAATTTCATACAAATTATAGAATATTAGCTTTGAGACGTTTTAGTGGCCTGAACTCAAAGTCGGCATTTGCTACTACGGAACCCTACACTACGCGTCGGCTGACACGCACTTGGCCACTTATTTTAAGTGCCGTTTTAACTTAGTTTGCCGTGTGATTTCCGGCAAAGTAGAATAGGACCATTCCAAGTCTGCCAATGGATGTCTTAGAAGACGATTTAGGGAATACTTTACAAAGCTTATAAACATCATTAGACCTCTCCAACCCGTCTGGTTAGCGTAGAGACTGTAGGCCGAATCCTCTAGCTGTTCTGACCAAATACGGCTTTGGTAGTACAGAACTATTGTTTACAGTTTAAAGTGAACTACTGTTTAAGTGAAAACGTGAAGCTTTTCTCAGCATTTTTGCCAAAAGTCCTCATAAATGCTAAAAATGCTTCACTTTAAGGATTATCTAGAGCTGTATGAGCCGTTTCCTTTCAAATAACTAATTTCAAATAGGAGCAGCACTGGACCTCTAAAAATGCATGTATTCAAAAAGTGCTAACCGAATCTGTCAAGGTTGGTGAAGGGCACCTTCTTAGAGGTGCACTGCATGGTGGGCACGTTCCAGTACACGCTGAAGGGCCGCCGGCTGTCTGACAGCTTGGGCTCGGCGGGCATCTCGATGACGTAGTAGCTGCAACAAAAAAAATATTTTACGGCTCTGGACCTGAGAGATCTGACGCTAGTGTTGGCCTCTTATACACACTGGCTAATTACACGAATAGCAAAGGACGGCTGATAGTGGATACTAGTCCTTTAGAGCTCAACTTTTTTTTTACTTCTTTATTCCTAAACTAGCCGAAGCCCCGAAGTTCGCGACTTCGTTCGCGTGGACTTTATGTCTCTGGAAAATGCTCATCAGGCTGAACAACTTTTACTAAGGCGACATTTTTATATCTCATAAAGTTTAGCTGGACCATTATGGTTCTGCTGCATCAGGAGTTCTATTTTCCAAAATCATTTATACCCTATATGTTGCCCAGGCTTAATAGCTATATAACAAAAAAAGTTTCATTCGAATCCGTCCAGTATTTCTGGAGATTAGCGTGTACAAACAGACAAACAGACAAACAGACAAACAGACAGACATTTTTTTTTAATTCTTACTCTATTACTACGTCTCCATCGCCCCCAATATTTTTTTTGGAAATATATTTAATGTACAGACACACTTTTTTTACTGTTTTATTATACACATATATGTATATGTATAGATATAGATATAGACTAGCTGCGCCCCGCGGTGTTCCCCGCGGTTGCAATGCGAACATTCAGCAATGAGGATCCTTTGCTTTGAAAACTAGTCGTTTTAAATTGAGGACGTTTTGCTCTCAGAGCTTTTTATATTGCAGTCGATGTGCACCCAAGGTCATTTTGCTTCCAAAACCTTCTGATCCGTAAAGAATTAGTCTATGTGTCAATCCAAAAGTGTCAGTTTTTTTCAAATTTCATCAAAATTGGTGTAGCCGATTGCGCGTGAAGAAGTAACAAACACACACACACACACACCCTCACTCACAAACAAAAGCCTTTACAATATTAGTTGTAATCTAACCCTAACTATACAATCAATAGGTTGGTGTAGGTCCTTTAATTGCATTAAGGGAGCTTATGGCGACAAATCTATACGAGTCCATTGGTTATTATAGCCAATTGAGTGGCAGACGGCGACTGACGATGCCCAACACAGTCCGCAAATAAATATCACTACAGCCGCACTCTGACTGCCAACTTTAAACATTTCACATATTGTGCATGAGAGACCGCGAGTACCCTCGCAGCTCTACCCTGAGGTGCGAGGATGGGGGGGGGGGGGGGGGGGGGCGGGACGTATATTACGAGGGACCTTAGAAGATTAGTTCTGTATGTAATCATCATCACAATCATCAGCTCTTTTAAGCCTTCAGTGCAGGAGCACGACCCTCTCTGTACTACCAGAGCCATACTTGGCCAGAGCGTTCAAAGGAATTGGCCTACACTCTACTCTGGCCATGGCCAGACGGGTTGGAGAAGTCTCACATATGTTTATAAGCTTTGTTTAGCTTGTATTTCCTAAGTCGCCTTCTACGACATCCACGAGAAGACATAGAGTGGCCCTATTCTATACTCTGCATGTAATACTAATATTGAGTAATTCCGTGCCCATAGTAGCAAAGTCCAAAAATAGATGTTACTACAACACAACTGATGAGTCATTTATTCCAATTCCATCAATTGTCCGTTACATAACAACGTAACACACTTCACGGTCAATGATACGTTTATTTGTAGTGCTAAAAGTGATAAATCAACATATTAGTTCGTTGTAGGTAAACTAGAAGACTTTAGAATTTTATTATTAAACTAGAGGAAGCGCGCGGCTTCGCCCGCGTTAACCACGCGAGTGAAGTCGCGGGCGTGATGCAATATAGCCTATAGCCTTCCTCGATAAACGACCTATCTAATACCGAAAGAATTTTTCAAATCGGACCATTGGTTTCTGAGATTAGCGCGTTCAAACAAACAAACAAACAAACTTTTCAGCTTTATATATAAGTATGGATTAAGAAGTGTACTTTACCCAAAATATTTTAAAAGTGGAACCGAAACCTTACAACTAAGTAACTCGATTTGAAAATTTTCAAGAATGGGGAAGGGATGAAAATTTTAAAAACTCTCGAATATTACTGTAATCTTCTGTTAGTTATAATTATAACATTCCTCCAGTGAAGTGCATAGAGATTTCTGATTGGGTAGATTAAAATTAGAGAAAGTCTAGGCTACAATAATTGTCCTAACAAATCTGTAGCCATTTTAGATGATTACATTGTCTTTGATAATAAACAATCACTAATAGTTTGAATAAATAATTACTTTGTCACACAACATTCGCAAGAAAAACTTTGTACTGTTTTAGTAAGTTTTAATTTTAAATAAAACTTTTGTACTTTTGCATTTGTAAACAAACTCAGTCACAAATTTAATATGGCCGAAATAAAATATGGTTAAAAATATAGCCTAACAATGCAATCTTATATAATGCTTACGCGATTTAATCATTTGGAAACATAACACCCGTAGACAATAGGATATGCGTAAATATAGTAAAAAAAACTTTTTCTTCCGCATCATTATCAACCTATACCAACCAGTCCTCTAGACTAAAGGCTTGCAGGTGGTATGGTAAGTATAAAGTGGTTGCGTAACGGGCACTGAAGCCCATGTGTATTTTTTGGATCACTATCTATATGCATACAAATTTAAGTTATAATATCACATAGCATACTGGTTTAATGCACAATCGTTTTTAAGCATAACGTCCTTTCGCATAATGTAGTATGCATAATAATTTTAAGCATAATGTACCTAAGCATAGTCATTATTTAGCCCTAACATTTTAAAGCATAAAAGGATGTAAGCATAATGTTATCAAACCATAATTTATCAAGACATAACATTACTTTAAGCATAAAAATGATTAAGCATAACATTTTTATTCATTGTATATAAATTGTTTATTAATTGCTAATAAGTTGAATCTAACTTCCTTTCTGGTCTCAAAGTTGTTCCAGGTGATCATAAAAAAAAACTTAAACCTAACTTCCCTTTTGCCCTCACATTTGTTCTGGGTGGTCATATTATTTTTTTGCATTAGATAATTAAAAATAAACACTTAAATAACTTAATTTTGTTTTTGTTATTTTTAAAAATATTATGCCTAAATACTATTAGTCTTATAGTTATTACGCCTAAAGAGATTATGCGAATTAGTAACAAATTAGCCTAAAATATAATTATGCCCAACTTAACAGTATGCCAAAAAACAACTTATGCCTAAAAACTATTATGACAAAATATTTTATGCCAAACCCAGTATGCCAAAGCATATAAGGACAAAAAAAATTATGCAAAAAAAGGGTATTTTTTTAATTGCCACCAGGATTTCAAGTTTATCTTTCATTGGCCAGACTCCATCATAGATCCAAAGCCACACACACCCACAGAGCCGTGAATGAAACGCTCAAAAGTGTCGCGTAATGCAAAACTCTAGTGCAAAGTCCACTCGCCACACGTGAGTAAGTAAATGTTCTGACTTCTGAGAGAACGTGCGTATAGAAGGTCGATGTGCGGAACTAAACACTAATAGGTATGCGCGAAAACAGCTGATTTCAATATTCATGATGATGACTTAGGCCCAACGCAGACGACAGACTAAACCGTACCGCACTTTTTAGTCTGTGAAAATAGAACCCATGGGGCCATGGAATCACATGCAGTGACGCACACGACGTGCAAAAAGTCCGGCGAGCATCGTGTGCGTTACTGCGTATGATTTCATAGATCCAATTTTCACAGACTATCACAGACTAAAAAGTGCGTCACGGATAGTCTGTCGTCTGCACTAGGCCTTATTCATTCAACAAGCGAGTTTAGTTTTTCGAATCTCCTTGAACAATCTGGCGTTTGGGGGAAAGAAGGTTTTTGCCCAGCAGTGGACTTCCTGTTGCTGATATGATAAGTGGGCTTAGTCATTATATTATCTTTGCCCCAAGCAGTGGCAGCTCAGTAAATAGCCGTCATTAATATCGAGCAAGAAACGGCAAAAAAAAACACGTTTGTTGTATGGAAGCCCCCTTAAATATTTATTTTATTCTGTTTTTAGTATTTGTTGTTATAGCGGCAACAGAAATACATCATCTGTGAAAATTTCAACTGTCTAGCTATCACGGTTCTTGAGATACAAGCCTGGTGATGCTGACAGACAGGCAGACGGACAGAAAGACAACGGAGTCTTAGTGATAGGGTCCCTTTGCGTACGGAACCCTAAAATATCGCTGAATCCATACTACGACCGGCGACGGCGACGTGGCGTAGTGGTCAACATGCTAATCCACCACCCAGAGATCCCGGGTTCGATCCCCGGTCAGGGCAAGTTGGAAAATGGCCTTTTTCAAATTATCCTGGGTCTTGGATGTGTATCTATATATGTACTTGTTATAAAATATAGTATCGTTGAGTTAGTATCCCATAACACAAGTCTCGAACTTACTTTGGGGCTAGCTCAATCAGTGTAATTTGTCCATATTTATTTATTTATAAGGTAAAACACATTATTTTAATAACAACAATATTTATCATCAAAACATGTGAATCTTAATTTGTATTTAATGCGTGTTTTCATTACTTTACGAAATAAACGATTTTTAATGGCGTTTTAATAAAAATAATAATTAAGTTTGATGATTGTAGGCCGGTTGGGTTAACCACTGATTTCATCTGAAACGTCAAGGATTGTTTGTATGTAAATAATGACTTTATTTTAGGTATCAAAAAAAAACAAAAAAAAAAGCATATATAGGCTAACAAAATATACTGAAACTATTTTAAGATAGAGTCCATGATACTGAAAAACTTTTTTCAAGAAAATTTAAGAAATATGAATAATAATTTTAGGCCTCCCATACAAATTGACCGTTCAGACTGAATTTGTATGGAGAGCAAACATTTTTTCATATTTCGATATATGTTCCTTGGGGAAAGTAAATTTTGATAGACCCTGTATACAATTGCGGATAAGTCTATCAGTTTAAAAATATACTGTTAAAATTAGGTATGGGTCTTTTTTTTAAGCTATTGCATAGCTTCTATCGCGGGCCTTGAGCGCGGGGACCGAATCTAAAAATTCCGTAACGAAAAAACCTCACGCTCTCCCCACTCCGCCTACCATGTAGGTTGCCGCTTCGTCTCCGTCGTCCGTTTGCGACGTTGCCGTCCTTCCTTGTTTGCAATAGCTTTACCGCGGCAGTCCCCGAGTGCCACACGTCTTTTTTTTCTAATCTCTAAGCTTTGTTTTATTAAAATCTGGAGGTCGTCATTTTTAGGGATCAGTACCCAATGGGTGAAAACAAGACCCTCATACTAAGATTCCACTGTCCGACTGTCTGTCTGTGACCAGGCTGAATGTCATGAACCGTGATAGCTAGACAGTTAAATTTTTTACAGAAGATGTTGCTGCAACAAATACTAATAAATATTTAAGTGTTGCTCCCATACAACAAACATGTTTTTTTTATCTATCTATACATACATACATATAATAAAACAGTAAAAAAAGTGTGTCTGTACATTAAATATATTTCCAAAAAAAATATTGGGGGCGATGGAGATGTAGTAATAGAGTAAGAATTAAAACAAAATGTCTGTCTGTTTGTCTGTATGTCTGTTTGTCTGTTTGTACACGCTAATCTCCGGAAATACTGGACGGATTCGAATGAAACTTTTTTTGTTATATAGCTATTAAGCCTGGGCAACTTATAGGGTATAAATGGTTTAGGAAAATGGAACGCCTGATGCAGAACCATAATAGTCCAGCTAAACTATAAGAGATATAAAAATGCCGCCTTAGTAAAAGTTGTTCAGCCTGATGAGCATTTTCAAGAGACATTAAGTCCACGCGAACGAAGTCGCGGGCTTCGGCTATTAGATAATAGTACGGAACCCTACATTTCGCGAGTCCGACTCGCACTTGGCCTTTAAATTTTAAGCGAACGAAGTTGCAGGCACCAGCTAGTAAGAAATAAAATAAAAGTTATAAAAGAATCTAGCACACTGCTTACTGATATGTAAAATACCCGGAGGTAGGTACGTATGCAGAATTTTCTCATCGCCTCTCGATAAACCCTCGCCTTCACCTTTTCTCGGTAGGATGAGCATTCGATTACAGGCAGTGCATCCAACGTCTACCTACCTACGATATTCATACGTACCTTTAAGTGGAATTTATAGATTATCGATTACGGCTGTTGCATCGTCGATTATAGCAAAAGAATGCCATTTATTTCATTTCAGTTGTCATATTTTTTCAAAACTTAAAACTGACAGGAACTGAGTGTCCTTTGCCCAGCAGTGGAACTCATCAACAAAGGCTAGAAAAAAGAACAGTTTCACTGATTTTGATAAAATTCTATCTTTTGATTTTGATTAATCTATATAGCCGTCTCGCAAGTATACCCTTGCAAACAAAAAAAGAATTTTCCGAATCAGTCTAGGCGTCTTCAATTAATCGGAGAATATATGTAATTATTTTTTTAAAAGATCGCAACAAATTGTTAGCCTTCTCCCTTTTGAAAGTCGGTTAAAAAGAACAAAATCTCAGTGTAGGTACATGCTTACTTGTCTTACGTATGGATTCCCAGGTAGCATTTATACGTCATTATGTCGTCCGTTTACGGTACTGCTCGACGTAAGAGACGTCAACTCTTGACGTCGGGGGGTCCCAACAGATGACGTCAATTTGTCACAGCCTCAAGACGTCAGTTTACAGACGTTAGAGAGACGTAATATAGGGACGTTACTGGGCCGTACATATTAGGGCAGCCACTGACGTATGAGTGACGTCATATACTGAATTCATAGGGACGTTACTGGGCCGTACATATTAGGGCAGCCACTGACGTATGAGTGACGTCATATACTGAATTCATAGGGACGTTACTGGGCCGTACATATTAGGGCAGCCACTGACGTTATACACAGACGTTACTAAGACATACAAGTCAGGAGTAGGACCTACGGGAGCTCATGATATGTACAGTGTGACTTGGGTGTCGCTGCCGTCGCACACCGATATGGAAATTAAACCACACACTACTGCTGAACTCAATTAAGGCCATACCAAAATTTTCCGGAGTCCAGTGGCGCCGCCATTTGAAATAAATCATTTAAAAGGAAACGGAGATATCATTCAAAATTGTGTCTTGGTCAAGCCCTAGATAACCCTTAAAACTATTTTATGAACTACTGTTTATAATTTAAAGTGCGAACGTGAAGCTTTTCTACGCACATTAGCTAAAAGTGGCCGTTTTTCGCAAATGTGCGTAGAAAAGCTTCACGTTCTCACTTTAAACTACAAAAAGTAGTTTAAAAAATACTTTGAATGGGTATCTAGAACTTGACCAAGACACAATTTTAAATGATATCTCCGTTTCCTTTTAAATGATTTATTTTAAATGGCGGCGCCACTGGACCCCGGAAAATTTGGGTATGGCCTTAATTGGAAATATGCACCAAGTAATAAGAATGTACATAAAAGAAACCATAACCAGTTTTAATTTTGAACAGCGCCATCTAGGGATTTTCTAAGAAACTAACACTTGCATACAATATTACTCAAAATAAAAGGTTTTATGGTTATGATTAGAACTATTACTTAATGCTTTTTACGTCTTAATTTTTTACGGAATGGACGAAGTCTAAAACTGCCTAATTTAGAGGAAATAAAATTAATTAACAAAGACTACACGAATTTGGACAGCGGGTATTATATAGATTGTAAGAACACACTTACAGCTGATATCGTTAGCATGGCAATATGCTCCCCTTAGGTAGTTTGTTAAAAAAGAGAACCGCCCTGGCTATTGAGTGAAATAACGTGCTGGCAACACTGGCTCTAAAGCCTGAGCTGCGCATTTAAGCTCTACGACGGTTCTAAGTTATTGGTCAGGGGCCCTAGATCAAAAGACTACAGTACGTGTTATATTCTATCCCTTTTCACTCCATCTCGCAAATCCTTACGCGTGATAGTAGGATAGAATTTAGTGCTTAGCATGTAGCATTTACGTTTGCAGGCATCTTACTTACGTATCTTGAAGAGACTCAAGAACTTTTATGGATGAAACTAAAAAAACACAATGTAAGTAGTATAATATATATTTAAGATGCAATAAAGGACAGTGGGACACAATTGCCAGAACAATGATACAGGGACCATGTTTTTTAAGACCATAGACTTAAGGACATGGAAAAATGATTTAAACCGTACTTTTACTTAAACTTAATAGGTGGCCAACTTCACAATGCCTTGGCGTCTACCACCGATTCGGTTCCGCAGTTTTTTTCACTTAATTGTATCACTGAGTACATGTTACTTTTACCTTAAAAGTCTTGAACAAAAAAACGTCCACGTTGGGACGAATATGGTAGGTACTTACGTCCATATACTGACCCTAAATTTACTTCAGTAAAACGTCCTCGTGGCGTCGTACAGGTACGTCCTGATATTGACCCTAAATATACGTCAGTAAGACGTACACTTTGTGGCGAATATGGTACGTCCAAAAACTGACCCTAAATAGACGTCAGCAAAACGTCCTCTTGGCGGCGTATACGGTACGTCCAGATACTTGCCTTTAATTTGACGTAAATACGACGTCCTGCTCAACGCTGACCCTAAACTGACGTCACTTTAACGTCTGCTCTCGACGAATAAATGACCGACCCTATTATGACCTATAAGTGACGTCGCTTATACGTCGCTGACGTCAGTTTGCTACCTGAGTTTGGGCTTTGATCGTTTGGGAAGTCTCGAGAGTTCGAAGTCTCGGGACCAGTGATTACTAATACAATAATTCCCGAGAGTTCGAAACGTTTGGGTCCCGCCCAAACTCTAGGTTTCCGAAATTTCTCGTCAGTTTTAAAGTCCAGAGCAGAGATCACTTTAACAATAAGTCCGGGGAGTTCGAGACTAGGCCACAGAGATCGTCATATACACGCTGACTTTTTATTGGTTTTGGAAAAAGAAATGATGTATAGTAAATAAATTCCTCTATCCATATGTAATTCAAATTTGTGTATGATTTATAATAAAAAAAAACGACGGGTTGCACTCTGGGAGTGCCGGCAGAAGTGAAAACTTGAATATTAACGTTGTGCATTTTTGATATACGAAACAGCAGGCGCAGGCATACATTTTCGCCGCGCCGTAGAAAGAGAGGGGGATACTCCCTCTCCTACGCCGCGCCAGCTGTCTACTCTCCATCCGTCTTACGAATTTTCGATCAGGTCACGTGTCCTGACGCGAGCGTGTCCTGACGCGAGTTTAACATTCCAAAAAAAGTGCACAACGCCGCTAAAGAAGTTTTCACTTAAAAAATTACGAAAATGATTTTTGATTGAGACCACGTAAATAGTTTTACCCGTCCAAACTGCCGCGCGTAGCGTCGGCACTACTAAATGATCTCACGATTTACTTTCGAGTTTTAGTCAACCTTTTTTTTTTTTATTTATTTTGACTAGCAAATTAGGTATTACTAACGATCCTTATGAATTGGTCTCCAGCTCCAAAACCAATAAAAAATCACCGTGTATATTTACACACATACATATATACATATGTATGACTCGCCTTTTTTAAGTAAAGTCGGTACCAAACGTTAAATAGTGCCCTAGTACGTGTCCAGTCCATATATAGTTTGTCATTAAACGGGTATATTTGTTATCTTTACAGACCGAAATAAGCCCTGACTCATCGCTGTTTGACCTGACCTGACCTAGACAGTGACCGACTCCACCCAGCTAATGACCGCGAACCTATAAATAAAAGTATATATAGCAATGCCAGTAAAGGCAATAACTATAAAAATCGCCGCACGCCACGGCTGCTCGTAAAGGATCTAATATCTTCGTGAAAGAGTGGTGATATCGGTAGGCATGAGTTATATTACGCCTACTATAACTTTGCCGTGTGCTTTCCGGCAGAGTAGAATAGGGCCACTCCAAGTCCTCCCGTGGATGTCGTAGAAGGCGACTTAGGAAATACAAGCTAAACAAAGCTTATAAACATCAATGAGACATCTCCAACCCGTCTGGCCAGCGAGGAGAGTGTAGGCCAAGTTCTCTAGCTGCTCTGGCCAAGTACGGCTCTAGTAGTACAGAGAGAATCGTGCTCCTGCAATGTAGACGAACAGACTTGATGATGTTGTTGTTGTTTTATATATCTTTATTGTACATAAACAATTTACAAACATAGGAACAATAACAAACCATAAAATTTGTAGGTGCAAAGGCGGACTTCCCAGAAATGGGATCTCTTCCAGTCAACCAAATATCATGATGATGATATTACACCCTATCACAAAGATTTATAAAGGCCCATAGAGTCGGTGTAAGTTACTATGGGTCTCATAAAAAGGCTCAAGGTCGCTCAACGGGCTATTGAGAGAGATCTATGGCCTAGTGGTCATTATGCTACGCTGTCACACGAGGTCCCGGGTTCGATCCCCGGTCAGGTCATGATGCAAAATGATCTTTTTCAGGTTGACCCGGGTCTTGGATGTTTGTCTATTTATGTATTTGTTATCCTACTAATATTATAAATGCGAAAGTGAGTTTGTATATTTCTTTGTTACCACTTCACACTTCAACCACTAAACCTATTTAGATGAAATTTGATATGGATATAGTTTGCTACCCAGAAAAGGACATCGGATAATTTTTATCCCGAAATTCCCAAGGGGAGCGAAGCCCACGGGCACACCTAGTAAAATATATACCGGAAATACATCATCTGTTAATTTCAACTGTCTGGCTATCATAGTTCATGAGACACAGCCTGATAACCTGTCGTCTGTGGAAAACACCAGACACAATAGTAAAACAATGCAGGTCGACCGTATTTCAGTCTGCTCACAGATGACAGGTTAACAGACAGACGGACAGTGGAGTCTTAGAAATAGTTTTTACCCTATGGGTTCAGACAGAGATCTAGATCTCTGGGTACGGAACCCTTAAAACGGTCCCCCAAATTTATAAAATGGCTGTCGCATGACACAGCGTCAACTGGCACCAATGTCCGCTATGACGCAGCAATACACAGCAGACAATGATATATAGGTCCAGCAAGCGTGAAGTTACGTCTATTAATTGTATTGTTTAAGTATTGTTGATGTTTATTTATATATTTATTTGTTATAGAATATAGTATCGTTGAGTTAATATCCCATGACACAAATCCCGAAATTACTTTGGGGCTAGCTCAATCAGTGTAATTTGTCCCTATATATTTATATTTATTGTTTACTTGATTTTTGCGCTTAAACGTATCGTTTGCTGGTATAAGTAGAGAACAATCTAGGTCTATGGTACAGTCATCATCATTATCTATTTTTAGACTCCACTGCAGAAGCACGACCCTCTCTGTACTACCAGAGCCATACTTGGCCAGAGCAGTCAAAGGACTTGGCGTACACTGTCCTCCAGATGGGTTGGAGAGATCTCATTGATGTTTATAAACATTGTTTAGCTTGTATTTCCTAAGTGCAGTCTTTACTATGGTACAGTCTTTTGATCCAAATACACAATAATTACTTTACACATAATAGGGATAGGGATGTGGATTTGTTAAATATATTATTTAATTTTATTTAGCAACGTAATAAAATTCAATAATTGGCCAAGTGCGTGTCGGGCCACGCGCAGTATAGGTTTCCGTAGTTGTAAATGCCAACTTGCAGTCTAAAACGGCTAAGTATTGAATTTGTATGAAATTTTTATTTTTGAGTACATTTTATAAGTTGATCACCAATAACTTTTTAATTTGTTAACCCTACTTAGCTCTGATAGTTTTCCTTTAAACTTCATTATATATACTATAGCTGTGATTTTTTTCACGTGTCCATATATAACCCGTTTAGCAGATAGATGGAGGGGACACTTGACTTTAACAAAAAAAATTACTCGAAACCTAAATATTTCAGACACGGATCCCTAAATCGAAAAATGGTGTTTCCAAGCTCATAATATTTTTGAAAAACCTATTCAACGATACCCCACACAATATGTTTGTAGAGAAGAAAAATATTGACTTCCTTTTTACTTGTATGGCAGATAACCAAAAAAAAATATTTCCATATTTTATTTTACGACTTTTTCGCCATGATTGATATACACATCCATGCCAAATTACAGCTTTCTAGTACTTATAGTATCTGAGTAGGACCGCGGACGGACAGACAGACAGAACGACAGACATGGCGAAACTATAAGGGTTCCTTGTTTACTATGGAACCCTAAAAAGATACTGCGCTTAGAACTTTTGGAGTGGGGGTGATTTACGACACTTTTGGCATAGATAATATAGTTACTAACGTAACAGATAACTAACGCCATAGAAACTATTGGAGAGCCTGTAAGTAGGCAAAACAGGAGTTGCGGGGTAGGCACACAGAGATGGCAGCACACACGACTAGCAAAAAGTGACAAAGGAAGTGTTGAATATACTTTAAAAATATTTATTGCATAATATAAGTCATATTTAATTAATTAGAGTACTATCTACTTTATTTAAATAATAGGAATAAAAGATTTTAATGTTTAAACTATTACCTATAGCGCCGTCTAGTGACAACAATCAGAGAAAAGAAAAAAAAACACGTGTACCATACTTTTTAATAATAACTTATCTAATGAGACTAACAATAAGTATGTTTTTTGTCTATACGCCGATTACGTACAAGCAACCGTTTTTTTAAATCTTGCATGTATAATTAATAAATTAATTTGGTTTTTTTTCTTTTTTTTTTCTTATGAAACCACTGTCTGAAATGTTATTAGTGATTGTTATCTTAAAATAGTTATACTTAGAGTAGTCTCAAATGGTCTTAAACGCAAATAGGCTATGTAGCAACTAGATATGAGCGCCGATGGCAAATACCACGGCGGCGGCGTGGTCTAAAAATTTTCATGGCGGCGGCGGCGCGCCGGCGCGGTTTATATTTTAATAGAGGGGGGGGGGGATTTTTTAAAAATAAAGAAAAGAAAACCATAATCTAAAGAAAACGATAATTTAAATAAAGGAACAGAAGGTATATTCGTGAAAATTGCTTATTCATATTACATAAATCACATTTTTGTTTGTTTGTAAATTCTTTATTGTACAAAAAGGACACTACAAAAATACAGTAGATAACAATACAACTTATCCCTTTAAGGGATCTCTTCCAGTCAACCCAAAGCCAGAGGAGATAATGCCATTAATTAGGGTAGAACACTGTACAATACTTACAAGCTTTTTATTTTTTTAATTTTTAATGATAAAACTAACTAGCATCAGTCACTTTAATGAGATTGACTGATATTACTCCTCAAAATTGCTTGTTTTTAATTTTTGAAATTTTTTAGTAGTACATACTAAATAAATCACAATTCTAATCGATTTCCAAAAAAGAGGCGGTTATCAATTTTTTCGCGATAATTTTTTTTATGTATGTTCACCGATTATTCCAAGACGACTGGGCCGATTTGGAAAAATGTTTTTTTGTCTGAAAAAGCATACTTGTCAGGTGGCCTCATAGAAATTATATCAAAATTAGTCGTGTGATTTGTGAGTAAAGTCGGTTTTTAGTTTAAAAAAAATATAACATACTAAGATCGACCGAAATCAACTCCTCCACATTGTTTGTTTTTAAATTTTGATTATTTTTAACAGAAATAAAATAAATAAATCACATTTATAAAGACAAAAACTAGCATCAGTCATCTCGACTAAACTCGCATAGCGCAGACGCGGTTCGCACGATCTAGTAGCGATAGACTGCAATGGGGGTTACTTTATAAAATAAAACGTTAGTCGTACGATAGTGACGTCCTATTTCTATGTCAAACCAAATTAGTCTTTATCGTCATACATTAGTAGTCAATGTTCCTTGACACTGAAACGCGGATATGCAGTAACATCCACCTTGCATACCGCTTTGAAGTAAACCCCCTGGTCAGTACACGCCGCGACGGCGCGCCGCGTGTTTTGCTCGGCGGCGGCGCGCTGAAGCTAAATCACGGCGACGACGACGCGCCGGCGCGGCGCTCATATCTAGTAGCAACTCGTCTAAAACGCTCAATAACTAAATTGTATGACGTCATAATAGGAAGTGGTCTGAAGAATTATCTCCTCCGAAAAAATCTAAATATAATTAATTAATTTTTAATTTTTAAATAATAGAATTTTGAATTTTTGTGTGTCTGTCTGCGCAACGTAACTCTCGAACGGATGGACCGATTCCGAAGCGGTTTTTTACATCAAGTTTCCTTGCGGTAGTTCTTAGGTATGTTCAATGGAATTCAGTTCATTGTTGTTCATTGAATGAACTTGTTCTAAACTGTACCTACTTTAATTGTATTGTATGGGCACTACTGTTCAAGTCTCCACTATCTCTTATCTACAAGTCAAATCAAAACATACCTACAACCACACATTGTCTCGGATACCAAACGAGTTCTGTTGACTCTACACCTATTTTTAAACAATCATTGCATTATGGAGTTTGTCCTATATATTATGCAAATCAATTGTGACCCTATTCTTGAAACGATAGAGTTGGTTTTGTGACCCACTGATATGTGCTAGTTTTGCAAATCTGTTGTAACATGTCGCCTGGTTACCTATTGTAAACAAATATATCCAATAGGTACATTATCGACAAGTTTCTTGGCAGGCAAATTTAAAAAAAACCGACTTTTAAGAATGCTATCTAGTAGCAGAGCTTTTTGCAAATTGAAAAAAACCCGACTTGCAAGAACGTTATCTGGTGACGAGTAGCAGAACTACCGATACGACATGATATACGTAGCGCCATCTATTATTTGCTAGGGAAAGCCCTGACTTTCAAGCGAAAACCCCCCAAAAATGTTCATCAAACATAGCTAAGAACCACCCACCGCCAGGGAACTAGTTTTCGCGTAAAAAAGCCGCATCAAAATTGGCCATCCATTCTAAAGCTACTTCTTCTTATCGTGTGTTAGTGACTAACACTAGTGTCAGAGTTTTTAAACCGCCTTAGGCCTCTGACAAGGTTTTAAATAACGACCAACGTCAAAGACAGTGACCGGGACTGACGGCTTAACGTGCCCTCCGAAGCACGAAAGCTCTAAAGCTACTATAATTAATGCTTCTTAATTTAGTGTCATCATATTTATTAAATAAGGAATGCAGATTTTTATGAATATCCCAGTTAGTCTCATGGACCAAGAGAGCGAAGCGAACAAATGGGGCGAAAAAACATTGTTTGTATGTGTTTGTTTGTATAACGCATATTTGTTTGTATTTGTATGTTCCGCGATAACTCTCGTACCGTTAAAATAATTTTGATGATATTAGGAATTAATGTAGCAACTATTCATAAAATTTTCAAGGTCGTTGGGAATCAAGGAATGAATGTAGCAACTGTTCGCAACAAAATCAGTTCATCATTTTGCTTGGTAAAAAATAAATATTGCTCTTTTTTGAATCGTTAATCCAGATTTGCATAAAACTTTAAAAAAATAATATAATATATAGATAAACATCCAAGACCCAGGACAATTTGAAAAAGGCCATTTTCTAACTTGCCCTGGCCGGGGATCGAACCGGGACCTCTGGGTGACGGACTAGCTTATTGACCACTACGCCACGGAGGTCGTCAATTTCAGTATTTTTTGGAATAATATGTGTGATTGTGTATGTGTGTTCGTCGGCAAACCGTTGAGTCATACATAATAATTGGCGTAACGTAATGTCCAAAAGTTATAAATTTAAAAATATCTCCTTTGTCTGCTTTTGGCTGGGAATCAAATGAAATATTTCCATTTTTCGCGTGTCAATGACTTGCTTTGCTTTTGAAGTAAGTGTGTTTGCTTAGTCCTCCGACTAGACTTTCTTTTTCTTATTTAACTATCTAAGTACCTTGACTTTCTGTTTTCTTTTCTATACTAAGTCTAAATATCTGATAATATTTGTGTCTTTGATAAAAAGATTTATTTTAATTCAAATATTTGGCATCAATAAATGATTAAACTAAAATATAACGTAGTATTTTATCACTGATTTAAGTTGTTGAGTGTTAATAAATAAATAAATATATAGGGACAAATCACACTGATTGAGCTAGCCCCAAAGTAAGTTCGAGACATGTGTTATGGGATACTAACTCAACGCTACTGTATTTTTTGTGTAAAACACTGATGTTTTTCTTAAAAGCTGGTTTTTATCGTGAAAGCAATTAACGATATTTTAATGAAGCCTGAACCAATGGAATATCAGGTATTTTCTTTGTCACTTGTTTTCACGATAAAAACCAGCAAGTACTTACATTACTTCTACTGGGCCACTAAGCCCTACTTATGTCAATATGTATTTAATATATATAGGATATAGGTACAAAATTTAAGAATACCTATCCTTTCACTTCGTTCCAACACTGTGATATTGCTTTTATTGTATTGTATATATTTTTGTAAAAAGACAAAGAATAAAACTAATAAAAAAATTGGGTCACCGAAGTGTGTTAAGTGCTTTATGTAATAATTATCAAGTATAATGTGTTTTGTGTGTTAATTATATTATTTGTCCTAGTAAATGTTCATTTGGGTTAATTCACAATTTTGTGTTTCTGAAAAATTGCGGTAATTAAACAAAAAAAAATTATTTTTCAAAAAAGTTTTACAATAAATCTTACGGCTTTTCTACAGAGACACACTATCCAAAACACGATTAAGCATTTTTGGCTTGATAAAAAAAATAAAAAAAATATATGTACCTACATCTAAATTTACTTTAAAAAAATATAAATATTTTATACAATCATATTTTTACATGAAAATTATGCCAAAAAATGTATTATGCCTAATTTAAATTACCTACAATAAGTTATATATTATCAAACAATACATTGCCTTTTTTAATACTTTATTACTTTAAAAAAACAATAACTTACTTATCATCACATCTCACAGCATAACCGGCCAAAACAAAAAACAAAAACGACCGCATATTCACTTAAAAAATATAAAAAGTTCTATAAAAAATAATACTGGCACTGAATACTTATTCAAATTAAAATAAACACATCTTTAAGTCATTTCAGAATTTAAATTACGAACGTAATATTTCCCGCCAATTCAGAATGGCGCGCGATACGGCGCGTGTGTGAGGAATCGTGTTAAATACTGGCGAGTAAACTGGTGTAGTAGTGTGTAGTATAGGAGCCATGATCGTATTTGTTATGATAATTTTCAAAGACAAACAATTTGAATAGCGGAAGAATTTCGCGCATTTATTGATTGAAAGAATAAGGTCGCTTTTAATATTTATGTAAATGCCACGTCTCACATCTCACTCACGTCAGTTTTGTGACCTTTAGTGATTCTATTTTAAGAAGAGCTAGTAGAATAAATTAACGTTTAAAATATTTGTTTCTTTTATTTTGAAATTGTCTGCTTGTAAACACATAACATCAAAAAAACATTAAAATAATATCTATATTTTCGAAAAAAAACCCCATAATAGTTTTGTTTCTTCTTGGCACATGCTGCACGGTCAAAATCTTTTAGATTAGGTTCTAGATTTAGAGTTAAGTTTAATTTTTATTTAAGAATGATTACTTAAACATATTTATAACAAAAGTTAATTTTAAATTTTAGAATACAAAAATATGTATTCATAAGTATTCAATCATAATACAGCTACATAAAATACTACGTGATTATAACCATCGTGTAATATTACTCGTATGGTTTATAATCCCATTTTATACTTTTTCGTAATCGGCTTAGTGTCTCAGTGTGCAGTGTCATAATGAGATATGGCGGAACAACATGATAATTTGTTTATCATGGTACCTAGTTACCTGATCTAATTAGATACAATTTATGATTATCCTTTCTTACGAGTGTGTCAGTGTTTCTTAGAGCGTTTACACATTCTGCTGCCGCGCCGCGGCAGCAGTGGAAGTTTTTTCCCCCAATCATATCAATTAAGCTATTTAGTAAAGGTATGCTGCCAACATTTTGGACATATTGCTTCGATGAACTTTAAACAAAATATTATATTTATAAGTTTTTATTAAATTTTTAGATTAGTTGATGGGTAATTTTATCAGCTTTTGCAACAGATTTAATTATATTAATAATACGGTCGCAGAGCGAGAAACCTCCTGAAAATTGACATTACAATAATTAAAATTAAAATTAAAATTATAATAACAACACTGGACTGAATGCTTTCATCATAAACGAAGCTATTTATTGTACCCACAATATAATTTCTTTATAAAACAAAAGCGACAATCAAGCATGGTGTTTTGTTTTCTAGTACACGTGTGTTGAATACGTGTTTACATGAAATTATACACCACGATTGTGATTTAAATGAAAACGTGAGCCATTGTTTTGGTGATTTCTTCGGAGAAGTCATGGAATTGCCGTAGGGCATAAGTATAAGTACGGGTTTCCTTGGTATCCGAGGTGATTATTATGATAGCTGCATGTTGCGTGTTAGTAACTGCCACCTTTCTCTTTCCAGGAATACATTAAATATTAAGTAATAGTTTTACTATAGTTATCTACTAAGCTTAGATGTAGTTTTCTTACATAATATCAACAAAGGTAACTTTTGATTTTAGCTATGGGTAGGTACCTATTTAGAATAGTGGGAAGGGAGTGATTAGTGTGAGTGAATTAAAATATACTTAATTTGTTACTTAGTTTTTAATTCTCATGTAATGCGAAAAATAGATCGTTGGAGAGTCAATCAGAATTTACCGCATATAATTATATACGTTAATAAATAATTATATTTTAGAATATTGAGCACCCGTCACGTGACGCATATCGAACAGACGTGTATCTTGTTACACTCGTAAAATAAAATTCTAAATTATTGTTTAAATCAGTTTTTAAGCTAAAGTTTTCGTATAGTTAGCAAATTAAGTGATCAAACTTGCCATAATTATTATTAAAAATCATTTTTGTTGTTACAAAGTGTGTCTATTTTACGACAAACTATTTGGTTTATGTGATCTACAGTGAACTTTTTTACATTCTACCTGAACTTTACAAGCTTACTACTCACACTGTGCCATACTATTATTGCTGGGCAGTTGTGAACGCTTATTTCGTCGCGCACTGTAAGGTGATGCTGGTGGAACGTACAGTGCGATTGATTTTTATCGCTGGTTTTTGTACACCACCTGCCGACCCCGAGTTCGATTCTCAGCTCGGCCATCGACTTTTAGTTATTTTTCAACTAAGATTTAAAATTACAATATGAAGTACACATGCTGCAAAGCGACTACAGGTGGCGCCACTAATACAATTACTTGCATAAAATGCGATAATAATTATCACATCAAATGTGTATTTCCGACTGATAAGAAAAAAGATATTAATCAGGATTTGAAAAAAGGATGGGTATGCCCGGAATGTTCACTTGCTCAACCCAGAAAACTTATTAATGATAACACTCCTATTAGAGGGAATCCAGCCAGTAGTGCAGCCTCATCCTCGGCGGGCGGGAGCCCTGACGTTCAACCTTCAGTTATATTTAGTGCTGATCAAGTCAAGGATATGATTACGGCTCAGATTAATAAATTATCGGACGATTTAACTAAATCGATCATGGAGAAAATCTCTAATGAGTTAAAAGTATTTAAGGAAGGCATTTGTGAATCATTGAATTTTATAAGCAACAAATACGAAGAGTTGAATAATAGGGTCGATATTATAGAAAAAGATGTAAAATTAATGACTTCTAAATCATCTGAGATAGTAAGCATTAAGGAAGCATTAAACAACATGGACAATGAAATTAACACTCGTGAGCAATGGGCTCGGAGATCGAATATTGAAATCTATGGCATTCCACAAAAAACTAACGAAAACCTGATTGATTTACTGAAGAAAGTAGCCGACCACGCCGAGGTGCCCCTGGACCCATCTTCAGATATTGATTTTGTTACAAGAGTAGCACCTAAAAATAATAGCGACAGCAAAAGAATTAAGCCTATTGTAGTCAGGTTTTTGTGTCGTTGGAAAAAGGATGACTTCTTGGCAAAAATTAAAAAAGCTAAACTTAAGTGCAGCGATATTGGCTTTACAACAAACCATAGCCCAATATTTTTTAACGATCATTTGACCAGTTTAAATAAAGCGCTATTGCATGAAGCAAAGAAATTAGCCATTGAAAAGAAATATGCATATGTCTGGGTAAAAAATTGCACTATTATGGTACGTCAGTCGGATACCAGCCCGGTTATTCACGTGTCGAAACAAAGTGATTTAAAAAAAATTACTTGAGAACTATATCTTTATTTTGTATTTGTCTGAATAGTTTATTTTCTAAAAGTTGTATATTTTTAATATTGTGTAAAATGATAAGTTTTGTTGTTCATGTTGGCATTTCAAATAATTGTTTTTATGAAAAAAATATATTTATGTATCATTTCCGTGTGGCAGCTAATTTTGATGTGGTGATATATTATGTTTTGTTTCGTATGATCTTTTTTATAAATGAAACATACTGCTTTCCGTTTGATAATGGGTAAAGATTCTTTAATAATTTACTACCAAAATATGCGTGGATTGAGAACGAAAACAAAAATATTTTTTCGAAATCTTTTACAATCTGATAATGACATTATATGCTTGACTGAAACATGGTTACTAAATGGTATTTATGACGCAGAGCTTTTTGACAATCGTTACAATGTTTATAGGTGTGATCGTAACTATGATCTTAGAGATGATGAAAGAGGAGGAGGAGTGCTTATTGCTGTCAAAAAGGAATACTCAGTACATTTATTTTCCTCCATTCCTCTTATTGACTCTGTAGCTGAGGTCATCAAGGATTCTGTTTCTGTAAAACGTTCAATCTCATCACGTCTTTTGCATATTTACTGCTGCTACTTTCCACATTGTCCATTACACCAGGATGCTCTTTGTAGCTTTTTCGAAAGTGTCTCAAGTGATGCATGTGGCAATCCAACGGATAGCTTCCTTGTAATAGGTGATTTTAATGTAACCAAAGCTAAATGGATTCAGTCTGGACATGAGATGATATTGTCTGATAATAATGAGGATGAGCAATTGATTAATACCCTAAAAGATTTTCTTGAATTGACCGACTTCAAACAGTATAACCCGGTACCTAATTGTAATAATAGATACCTCGACTTAATAATTAGTGATAACAACTGCCTGGTTAGCCGGGACCTTGCTCCATTAGTTCCAGAGGATAAAAATCACCCTGCGTTATCTGTCGATTTCCAATTACATGTAGAGAAAAGATTAAAACCGTTAGCTCAAACTATTAAACTTTTCCATGCTGCTGATTACGCAACCATTAATGACCAAATAGAAGCTGTGGACTGGGCTATATTAAATGTAAGTGATGTTGATCAAGCCGTGGATATTTTTTATGAAACAGTCAATAAATTAATTGAATCTCATGTACCTAGCAAACTAGTAAAAAGAAATACCCATTACCCGTGTTGGTACTCTAAGGCACTAATAAAAATAATATCCGAGAAATTAAAATACCATCGAAAATGGAAACGATATGGTCGGCAGAGTGATTATGATACTTTTTGTGTTTTGCGAGATAGGCAGAAGATCGTTCAAGTTGAATGTTATGATAAGTTCATTAAAGATTCGGAATCTAAGATTAATAGTAACAGCAAGCATTTTTGGACCTTTGTTAAGTCAAAAAGAAATTCTGGTGAAATTCCGGAGACTATGCAATACAATTCAAAATGTTCGACTGACGGTAATGAAATCTGCTTAATGTTTAACAATTATTTTAGTTCTGTTATTGAAAATGATGCTCCCAGCACAATGTCTAGTAGTAGTGAAGCGAAACCTTTTCTAGGAGGCACATCACTTAGTTCCATACAATTGTCTTCTGAAATGGTTGAAAAATACTTGAGGAATCTCAATATTCATAAAGGTTGCGGCCCAGATGAAATTCCTCCTATATTTTTGAGATCATGTAGTAAAAGTCTTGCATTCCCTATATATATCTTGTTCGATAAGTCTTTAAGATCTGGAATTATGCCATTAGTTTGGAAACGGTCATTTATCACACCAGTATTTAAAGCTGGTAATAAACATGATGTACGTAGTTATAGAGGAATTTCCAAGCTAAGTACTTTACCAATGTTGTTAGAGAAGATTATCTATGATCAGATTTTTCCTATTTTAAAGCCCAGTCTTATTGAAGAACAGCATGGTTTCACCACTAATAAAAATACTGAAACCAATTTAGGTGAATTTGTTCATCGTGTTAGTACAGCAATGAACGATGGTTATCAGGTTGACGTTGCGTATACAGATTATTCAAAAGCATTCGATAAGATACCACATTCGATGATGATTAATAAACTGGAAGCCAGTGGTATACATGGTGACCTTTTGCGTTGGTTTGAATCTTATCTTCGTGATCGTAGCCAAGCTGTAGCAGTGAAGGGTTATTGTTCATCATTTGTTCCTGTAACTTCTGGCGTACCACAGGGTTCTCATGTCGGGCCACTGTTATTCAATTTATTTATTAATGATATTAGTACTGTTTTCAAAAATTCTAATATTCTACTATTTGCGGATGATATGAAAGTTTTTAAAGTTATAAAATCACCGGAAGATTGCGTGTTAATGCAGGAGGATCTTGATGGCTTAATCCGTTACTGTAATAATAATTTACTTCAGCTTAATATTGCAAAGTGTAATGTCATGTCATTTTCGCGGAAATTGAAAACTATAAAATACGA
This sequence comes from Acrobasis consociella, assembly GCA_963555685.1. Taxonomy (NCBI): domain Eukaryota; kingdom Metazoa; phylum Arthropoda; class Insecta; order Lepidoptera; family Pyralidae; genus Acrobasis; species Acrobasis consociella. The sequence continues at coordinate 13,825,376 of OY743128.1, forward strand.
CTATCATTTCAATAATGTCCAAATACAGCGAGTATCTGAGATACGAGATTTAGGTGTATATATGGATAGTGAACTTACTTTTAATACACACATCAATAAAATTGCATCTAAAGCTTATAAAATGTTAGGGTTTGTACTTAGAACAGGAAAAGATTTTAGATATAATTCCACGCGACATTATACGTCGGGCATTAATTTCAGCAAATATTCCTTGCCAATTAGAGCCTCCAGGTCTATCAAGGACGGATGGCAAAAGACCCGATGGACTAACGTTGATTCCGTGGCAGAGAGGACGGAGTCTGTTATGGGACGCAACATGCGTCAGCACTTACGCGGCGTCCTATCTCACTAGCACCACGCGTTCACCCGGGGCGGCTGCGCAGGCTGCTGCTAGCCAAAAGAAAGCAAAATATTCAATGTTAAGTACACATTATGATTTTGTGCCCGTCGCCGTAGAGACTGCAGGCCCATGGTGTCCGGAAGCTAGGGACTTTGTTGGTGAGATAGGACGTCGTTTGAGAGATAGAGGTTATGACTACCGCTCCGGCTGGTACCTGGTTCAACGGATATCCATTGCTATTCAGAGAGGAAATGCAGCTAGCATCATGGGTACCTTTGAGCCGGGTACAATCCGTGGGGGCATTTTTGATTGATTTTTTTTTTTATTTTTGTTATTTTAATTTTTGATAGTATAATGTTTTATAGAATAAATGTATTACAATGTAAACTAATCAAACTTCATTTGAAGATAAAGTGGAAAAAAAAAAAAATTCCACGCGTATTCTCCTATTTAATTCTTTTGTTCGTTCAAGCTTAGAATATGCTTCAACTATTTGGAATCCACAATATAAAAAATATATAGACATGTTGGATAAGATACAAAGTAAGTTCATCAAACATTTGCAATTCTATAAAAATTATTGTCCTCAGAATAAATTAAATCTACTACCTTCATTATCTGCTCGCCGCATGGAAAGAGAACAAATGTTTCTTTATAAAATTTTACATAATTCCTTAGATTCTTCTTACCTTTTAAGTAATATAAGTTTGAGATGCCATCGTCCTCGCTCTAGGAATAAGAAATTGTTTTTTGAACCATTAATTAAAACTAACTACACAAAAAATACACTAATATATCGTGCTTGTCATAATTATAATTCACTGTTTAATGACCTTGATATATTTATGTTGTCCATTGGTTTGTATAAAAGGGGTATTAGGTCGCTGAGTGCTGACATTTAAAATTAATTTGTAACTAATATGTAATTTTCGGTTAAAATTTAGTTTTTAGACTACCCAATTCTTATTTTTTCTTTTTTGATTTGTTAACACTCTGTTCGGTATTTTCTGTATAACTTATAGGAGGAAACTTGATTGGTTTTTGCATTATTTAAGTTAATTACTGTTAAAAATTTATGTAACTGTTTGTTTCCCAAATAAAGTAAAATAAAAAAAAAAAAAAATATAATCATTTATTTACGTTTTATTCCATTTTGACGTTAAATAGTTTCCTACAGAATGCGCTGAATTTGTAAGTCAGTAGGTATTACTTGTACGTATTCTAAGTAATAAAAGGTGACTCATACACAATGATTCATTCATAAAAAAAACGTCAATAAATCTCAATCGATGTTTTCGCTTATTAGGAAGGATTTATTTGTTCAGTATTCCGAGTGTTACACAACACAAACATATCGATGGAAAACATATATGAATCATATCTATTATTTTCAAACCGATTTTTTTTTAAATATCAAAATGTCATATTTACTAAAGTTCTATTCAACCATTTATACTAACTTACTATGTGACTATATGATGTTAGATAGTTGGTTATAATAGTTTCAGTAACTAACGTTATAAAAGTAAATTTTAACATCAGTATTTATAACAATTTTTTCTGTGATTCACTTAAGTATTTGTCTTTTTCCCAAAGGTTATGTGGAAGAAATCTTTACTTATAAGTTGTTCTTATGGTCAAAGATTCAAAAATTCAAATTTTTATTCAGTAACTACAGACACTTTTACAATAAGTATAATTTACATCACGTGTAGTGTGTATATTAAAATTAAATATATTCTTTAAAGAAAAGCTACCGATGGTTGCTGCAATGCAAAGTTCCATCCTAACTTATATAATATAATTAAATCATTTAATATTATGTAATTTTATAACTTAACGTGATACTTAATACTTATATCAGAACATATCATACATTTAGGTAAGGTCTATTACACAGATTATTTTTCGAAGAAAGTTAAGTAAAAATACAACTACAAAAAAAAAATACTAAGTCAGTAACAAATAGTATTATTAGTAATGAAGTATTTTTAACCCCCGACAAAAAAGAGGATTGTTATAAGTTTGACGCAGTGTCTGTCGGTCTGTCTGTTTGTCTCTCTGTGTCTCGTAGCTTTCGAACGGATGGACCGGATAGTTTAAAAGTTATTGGCGGTTAACGCTTGAAATTCAGGGTTTTCGCTAGCAAAAATATATAGCACTACTATAGAACGAAGCGTCATATAAGTATTTTTCGTATTGGTATCAATTCTAGTTTCGCTACTCATAACTAAATGACGATCTTGACAGTCGGGGCTTTATAATTTGCCTAGCGAATAAACTTGTCTCAAAAAAAGTGCTTTAGCTCTTAGTCTAACTGAAGCGGAAACAAAATTGGAATAGATAAGACATTCGGAAGATTATAACCTCACTCTGAGTGTACTTACCTTATCATTTAATTACTTTTTAATATCATTTTCATGATAGAAATGTAGCCTTTAACCAGACATTATCCAAACAAGTGTCATTTCACTTTCAATGAAGTTTTTCCGTTTGATAATTACTGACAAAGATATCTTGTAGCTGTTTTTTGTAATATAGTCTTTATGTGCTAAGGAATAGAGGTTGTTTTGTAGGCAGACTTGTTTTGTGTTGGCAATTGAGTCGGGAGGCAATTCGTACTGCGATTATAATTAGTGCGATAGTGTTGTTTGGATGTTTGTTTGGTTGTTCATTTGTATATGTTGATGAGAAAATTTCGATTAATTGAAGAGTAATCTTTGTAATTAGGTCTAAGAATTATAAAGACAAAAAAAATTAAGTTTACATACGCAGATTGGGAAGGAACTTTCTCCTAACATACAGGTTTTGCCTAGTTTAGGAGACAGGACTGTATTTTATCTATGTAAAACAGATTTTTGGTCAATAATGTTATTTATTAATTTACAAACTTCAATAATAATGTAAAACAATATACATATATATAAGCAACCTTTTTTTAGACCCCTCATTTTTGGACGAGATTAATCTTTAGACCAATTCCTTTTTCAGACTTCCTCTTGTAACATTTATAATGACATGAGATTGCGATACATTGAGCGTTTTAACGAGTTGCTAAATAGATTATTTACGTCTTATTAAAAACGCAGACAACCTTTGTACCAGGTTTAAACCATTATCCCACCAAATTAAGTTGATATCTAGTAATAAGCCAATATCTCATCTGAAAATGTCAACTTGATTTGGTCCGATAATGGTTTAAACCTAGTAACAAAGTAAGTCTACGTTTTATAATAAGACGGTTTGCGAAAAAGTTAACGTAAGGATGTTTTTATTTTTTTAATTTTTTTAAATTAAATTTTAAAATTTTTAGATTTTTTTAGATTATAAAAATATTTATTTCATTTATAATTATTTACTTGGATATGATGGGTTTGACGCTTTCTGGGCGTCATGCGGCAAGCAGACTAATAATTAACCATATACATTTTTTTTACTTTTTGTTTGCAAAAATGGTTTACAGCAATTTATGAATTGCTACGTGAAAACTTGAGGGGAAGGGTCCTTGGCCTATAACTACGGATGGTCACCGAAGGGGGGAGGGGAGGGGGGTAAAAGGTAGAAAAAATGTATCACATAGTATATTCCCTAACCGCTTGTGTACCACCGACCGCTTCCACAAAGTTTCACAACCCGACCGTACAACTTTTAGCTTTTTATACAAACAAAAATAACTTATTCTTAGCTTGGAGTTTACTTAAAATGAACTCGAGTTCATTCACCTATTTATGTATTAAGTAATAGACGTATAGTAGCAGGCACCATACCGTCTAGTTGTAAACAGAGGATTATTAACGGCATTGAGTTGTCTATGATTGCTTCCTTAAAAAAGGTGATAAGTAGTAAGAAGTTCGTAAAATAGTAATAATCGGCAAAGTTCGAATCGGATACGCGCACCATTATCCGTTCCGTACCATTATCTATAAAAAATCGCGTTTGTTGTATGGGAGCCCCCCTTAAATATTTATTTTATTTTGTTTGTAGTATTTGTTGTTATAGCTAGCTATCGCGGTTCTTGAGATACAGCCTGGTGACAGACAGCGAAGTCGTAGTAATAGGGCCCCGTTTTTACCCTTTGGGTACAGAACCCTAAAAAGGAAGATGGAAAAGAGATTTAAATAGTGACGGGTTAATAGCCGCATCGCCTAGTACACGATTCACATTTTCGCCCATTCCCTCGATCGGCTTTTACGATTTGCGCGGGAAGAGAGTCAATTCTAATCAATTCTAAGTTTTTTCTTTTTTCTCAAACGAGCGTGTAAAAAGATTTTTTCAATGTTGAAAATTATCTTCTTAATAATTCTTAAAACAAAGTCGTGTTGGTTACAGTATTTATAACTCAAGAATGGCTAGACCGATTTAGATGAAATTTCGTATAGATATAGTATGATACACAGGAAGGATATAGGATAGTTTATATCCCGAAATTCCCGCGGGGAGCGAAGTTTACCCACACAGCTAGTAATGTATATATATTCAAAAAACTACCTTTATCTGATACCGTACCTACTTCTGGTAACCTACTTCTGGTCATTTTTATCAGCTTGGAAAATGTCCACTCTTATCAAGACATCAGCTCACGGCCAAAGCAGTGTGTTTTGCATGGAAATATTTATCGGGGACCTTATGTGTCAACTGAATGAAACAAATATAAAAAAAAACAAGGGCTGTAGGAATAACTCCCATGCTGGTCTGGGAGAAATAAAAAAACTTAGAATGTACTAGCTGCTTCTCTTCCCACGCAGATCGTAAAAGCCGATCGAGGGAATGGGCAAAAATGCAAATCATGTTAACAGGCGATGCGGCTAGCAACCCATCACTGTATTGATTGCTTTTCCATCTTCTCGCCCACCATGACGCTAAAAGTGGCTTTTGGGTCTTGCGGCCCTGGGCTCTGCATAGAACCGCAAGACCCAAAATGCTCTGTCTGCCCCATTAGGGATAAAGACGTGATAGTATGTATGTATGTATGTGTAGAAATAAAAGAGATTATGCATTTGTGCAAAGTTGTACAAGCGGCCGAAGCAGAACAGCTGCCAATACTACCATCAAAGATAATATAATTTACTAAAGTAACAGATACCCAACGCCATTGAAACGATTGGAGGGCCCTTAAGTAGGCTTGCATTCACGTAAAAAACCACATCGAAATCGGCCCATCCTTTCGAGAGCTACAATAACACAGACAGACAAATAGACATTGGCGTGAAACAAGTATAACATCCCTCTCTTTTCTTCGGGGGTTAAAAAGCAAAAGATAATTAGTATTAATTAGTAAGACAATAGTCTTTCTAATTTTACGTGATAATTTCTCTTCCATTTTGTACAACATATGTTATAATATAAAAATAAACACGTAGTAGCGTAAACGATGGCCTGTCCTGCTGTGTAGACAGAAACGAGCGTTGTTTGTTTGTTTGTGGAAACCTGACCCTGAAATAGTATCTATACTTTGATCAGCATTTACGTACTGTCGCATATTGTAGGCCAGTATTTTTGTAATCACTCTAAGAACTTAAGAGGATGGTGTACTGACTGTAGTGTACTAGCTGTAAATTTCCATACAAAAAGCTATAACGTTCCCCCCTCCCCCTCTTAAACATAAGCCAATTTTGATATTTTTTAATATGATGTTAATATATTAGATTTGTAGGGCCGTACGTTTGTAACCGGTCAAGTATTGCATGACATTAATAAATGCTACGTTCATTGTTTTACTATTGTGTCTGGTGTTGGTGGTAAAGGAACGGTTAATTTAAAGTAATATTGCTTACGACAAAGTTATTAGCATCTATCTCAATATCCATTCTTTTTAATACATAAAACCGAAACAAATAGGCAATTGTCTCTAGGACTTGCAACTCTCTCTATCGCACAATACGGGTCGGGAGGCAGAGCGGCGTGAATCAGATATAATTTTTACAAATACCTATCGCGACGCGTATCGGCACTGCACAATCCTCTTCCTGTGTGTGTACGTGGCCAACATTAGTGTCAGATTTTTCAAACTGCCTACAGGCACTTGAGGTAGCTTGACGGCTTACCGATACGTGCCTTCCGATGCACGGAGGAGTTCGGGTAATTTTAATGCCACTTTTTTTGCACAATTATTATTATGTAAATAAAAGTTTCTCGAGCTTCTCCGTGCTTCGGAAGGCACGTATAAGCCATTTGGTCCTGGCTGTCATCATTGTATGGCAGTCGTCAAGCTATGTCAGATGCGTTTAGGCAGCCTGAAAAACCTGATACCAATGTTTTCCTTCAACTGTCATGGAGTACTTATTATAAATATTTATGTAGTCTAATAGGCTTTATGTTTTATACAATATTTGTGTAATTTTTCCATGTATTAGTATAAAAATAAAATAATAGTTAAATCTGTTTTCGGTACAATTTGAAAATTTTTATAAAAATGTGCTATGTCGTCCAAAATTCGCTTTTTTCAGCATCACCTGTAGGTTGACTGCTAGAAAACTCCGCTCGGAGTAATTTTTGTAATAAAGTTAAATAAAAAAACGACGGGTTGCACTCTGGGAGTGCCGGCAGAAGTGAAAACTTGAATATTAACGTTGTGCATTTTTGATATACGGAACAGCAGGCGCAGGCATACATTTTCGCCGCGCCGTAGAAAGAGAGGGGGATACTCCCTCTCCTACGCCGCGCCAGCTGTCTACTCTCCATCCGTCTTACGAATTTTCGATCAGGTCACGTGTCCTGACGCGAGTTTAACATTTTTTACCCATTTCGAAAAAAGTGCACAACGCCGCTAAAGAAGTTTTCACTTCAATAAATAAATGTTGAACACTTACACACACGAAAAACAAACAGTTCATTACTCATACTTTATGCTTTGGGGGTAAAAAAATTCAAGATGTTTAAGGTCAACGACTTAAAGCGCATGCCAAATTCAGCATATGGCTAATTTATAATTAAATTTAGTAGCTATGTTGTAATTCTACATGTGTCTCTTATTTGTATTAAACATCTGTAGATAATAATTAAATTAATAACCGGCCAAGTGCGTGTCGGGCCGCGCGCAGGTTCCGTAGTTACAAATGCCGATTTTTAGTTCACTCGACTATAAATATCTAAAAAAAACCTATTATTTATTGAATTGGTATGAAATTTTCCTTTTTCGAGTAAATTTTATAAGTTGACCGCCTGTAACTTTTTAATTTATAAACCCTACTTAGTCTAATCATTTCCTTTAAACTTCGTTAATATCTTATACCTTTAAACGAGCAATTCTTGTATGTATGTATATATATATATATATATATATATTTATAAATTTCTGTGATCTCGAAAACGGCTCTAACGATTTCGCAGAAAATTTGTATATGGGGGTTTTCGGGGGTAAATAATCGATCTAGATTAGTTTTATGTTTGGGAAAACGCGTGTTTTCGAGTTTTCATGCGTTTTTCTTTCCACGCAGAATATGGTCGCTAATTTCGTCGCGCCGACCGCCTTGATTTTAGCTCAGTGGTTAAGGATACCGACCGCTAGAAAAAGTGTTACGGGTTCGAATCCCACTCGGTGACTTACTTTTTTATTTATTTTATGTTTAAGTTTATATATAATTTTTTATTTTGCATTGTTTTTAGACAAGTTTAAAAAAAATAGTTAATGTTTGAGATGTAACCGAGCAAAGCTCGGTTGCCCAGGTACTGAAAGGGTTAAGGGACATACCCGTAATAAATCAAACCACTATAGTATAATGATATTAAAATAAGAGTAAAAGAACAATAAAAAAAAATGGCATTTCAATACTTAAGTGTGCAGCCGCCCGGGCAATTTTTACGGGAATGTCGAAATTTTTGGTTTCTTGAGCGTTATTTATTTTTAATTCCATTATACTATAGTAATATATTATAGCCCGTGGTTCGATTTATCTATATCTATATCTATACATATAATAAAACAGTAAAAAAAAGTGTGTCTGTACATTAAATATATTTCCAAAAAAAATATTGGGGGCGATGGAGACGTAGTAACAGGTAAGAATTTAAAAAAAAATGTCTGTCTGTTTGTCTGTTTGTACACGCTAATCTCCGGAAATACTGGACGGATTCGAATGAAACTTTTTTGTTATATAGCTATTAAGCCTGGGCAACATATAGGGTATAAATGATTTTGGAAAATGGAACGCCTGATGCAGAACCATAATGGTCCAGCTAAACTATAAGAGATATAAAAATGCCGCCTTAGTAAAAGTTGTTCAGCCTGATGAGCATTTTCCAGAGACATAAAGTCCACGCGAACGGAGTCGCGGGCTTCGGCTAGTTAAGCATATGTCCCTCCCACGTTGCATATACTAAGGCGCACTGGCCACTACGTTGTTTACTACGGAACCATAAAAATGTGGCAATCCGCCACACGCATCAGTAGATTGTTTGTTTTACAAACTTTAATGGACTATTTATAAGGGTTTTCAAAAATATGGGACAGCACTTGGCAACACAGTGACGTCAGGTCCAATAAGCTGCTGTAATTGGATACATTTGAATGCAAAAGAACCTGTCAACTGATGGTCCAATGTCCAATCACAACAGTCGGTTGGACTTGACGGCGAAGTCATCGTGCTAAAGAACCACCTGGTGTAACTTTTGAAAACCCTCATTAGCATTACCCTAAAAATCGGATTATTGTAGTAGCTCCCATCATTTCTCTTTTACAAGCTTTTTAGTTTTATTTTATTTCTTTAAAAACAAAATTAGTTCCTTCACGTGACATAGATGCCGCAGCAATCACATAAATCGTTCTGTCAATGTCTAATTCATATAAAATTTTCATGGTGAGAGTTTGTTGTTGGAATATTTAATATTTTTATTTTATTAAATTTAACTTAATTATAGTAAAATACAACATAGGTAAATAAATTACAAATTTATTAAAAGTATTGAACCAAACGGCCTCTTTCTTTTTTGACAGAATGATTTCAAAACTGTTATCGCCATCTATTGACAATGTTTTTACCTCATTTTTATTTTCACTGGAACAATCTTGCAAGTTAAAATAAAAATAAAATTAAATAAATTTATTTCAGGTTACAAAGATATATTTACAAATACACCATGTCAGTCGCTCTTACAATCTATTATTACAATTAAAAATTCGTTAAACACAATAAATTACAATAAATGTTAAAATGTGAATTATCATGAGATTAAATTAATCATTAATATTTAATTACTTAAAATATAACTAAAATTAAAACTTCCTCTCGAACTGGCGACATGGAACGTGCCTGTCACAGCAGTGACGCATGTAGGGGCAGTCCAGCATCGTTGCCGTTAGCGTACATTTTACACATTTGACGTACCTTTGTAGCCTCCAATGTGCTAAGTGTAACGGGGCCAGTTTATTTTTCTTCTTTTATTTTTATTTAATTTTTTTTATTTATTTTTCTCATCCAAAATGATGTGTAACATTTTATATAGGTCACCGCCAAAAAAAAAGATAAATAAACGCTGCATATATCGGAACAACGTACATCGCAGATGCTCTATCCCGTTCACTCACTCACACTACAACCACAATTACAATTTAAGTACTAGACGAGCGAACAGGAATTTTCTCGCTCTCTCATGTTCATTGCGAGTGAGCGATACGATAGCTGTATGAGTGAGTTGAGAAAAAAAATGCCTATGTACCTTTTTACCCCAAAATGTACCTTTTCAGCGCTGGATATGTACCTTTTGGGAACTCAGTTGTGGCAACACTGCAGTCCAGTCTTCCAGCGATCATCGCTAAGACGGCATTGGAGCTGGCTCGCACCCTGCTTTCCAGAGACGCGGCGCGCTTACGCATGGTCGCGTGGAAACAATGTACGTGCGCGGCCGCAAACATCCCTGATGCGCTAAATTCGATCTACTTCATGGTTTCCTCTTGAGCTGAAATTTTGCACGCATACGTATATCGCGTGACAATGCAATATTATCATGACATGGAGCTGATCTGATGATGGAGCTGGAGGATGGCCATAGGAACTCTGTAATGAAGCGACGCAATTCAATCGAGATAGGGCTAATTTGATTCCTTAAGTCTTGAGGAGAGTCTTTTGGATAAGAGGGACATGTTCCTGCAGTGGAGACAAAAAGACCTACTTACGTTACTCATGTCAATAAAAAACAAAGATTTTTATTTGAATTGTGTTTATTTTTAAAACCGTTTTAAATACAAATTTTCTATTCCTTATGTACATTTGGGTAAAATTTGTGCATACTTACAAATAAATAGTTTCTAATGTAATTTCTCTAATTAAACTATAATAATCTAGTAGGTACCAGTATTCCTAAGAGGAAAAAAATGTATAGATTTACACAAACTTCTACTTTTACTAAAATGTTATAATTAGTAAATTTTGTAAGTAAATGCAAATATTTAATAAGTACCAAAAGAAATAATATCACGTTTTTTTGACAGATTTCATATGAAAGTACTATAGAAAAAAACAACATTCTTTTAATTATTTTATATTTTATTTATTTTGTAAAATATAGGCGTTGCTTTTGATTAAAATCACAATGCTTTCTGATTAGCTACATATTTCTCCGTTCGGAATCGCCTGAAGCTCCAGCCGAAGCTCCTCTGGGTCCCCCCTATCCTGTTGAGGCTCGGGGACGAAGGGAGAGAATCGCCTAGCTGAGTCGACGTGTCTTCTTGACTCTCCTGGAAATAATGGAATGAAATTTTTAACCATTCAGCATCATCCAAACTAAAGTTATGAGAAGAAAGTACAGAGAGGGTCGTGCTCCTGCAGTGGAGACTAAAAGACCTGATGATGATGATGATAAAAGGCAAGGGTAATCTAAAAAAGCAAAAATGTCAGGGCGTAATCTGCGTCAAACGGAATCATGCGACGTGTTCAGTCTGTCTCTGTCACTAGCTCTACGTGCGACAGAGATAGTCTGAACACGTCGGATGGTCTCGCAGTTTACGCCCTAAGAATACTAATTATAATCTACCCCACTTTAAAATAAGTGCCCGAGAGAAAGATGGAAATTTGGAATCTACCGATTTGTTTGGTGATTGCTTACAGCTTACTTACAATATGACATCTAGTGGTGACTGCTCGAATCATTTATAGACAGGGATGCTTATAGCATCAAGCATGATACAATATTCGATACTAGAGGTACATAATGCTATGCAAACCTATAGTGCTATGCACTTGTGTTTAACACCCACCAATGTCTCTATATGACTTTTCACTTGTTCAGTCGATTGAACAAGTGAGAAGAAAAATCCCACTAGGTCAGTAACTGAACTGAAAGCATTGTCTGTGCACTGCATGTCTTATTGCTCTATTAGGGAATTAACTGCCTCCGTGGTGTAGTGGTTAGAGCGTTCGGCTCATACCCGGAGGTCGCGGGTTTGATTCCCGGCGGGGGCTACGACTTTTTGTTGTTACCCTAGTTTGGATAGGACATTGCAGGCTGATCACCTGATTGTGATCGTGAGATGATCCGTGCTTCGGAGGGCACGTTAAGCCGTCGGTCCCGGTCACTGTCTTTGACATTGGTCGTTACCTAAAACCATGTCAGATGCCTTTAAGGCGGTTTAAAAACTCTGACACTAGTGTTAGTCACTAACACACACGATAAGAAGAAGAAGAAGGGAATAAGACGTGATGTTTATACCTGGCTAAGAGACATGTTGGTAGGAGACACAGATATGTTGGTGGGGGTTGAGAGGATGTTTCTAGAAGACTTGATGTCTTCCTCGAAGCTCTTCAGGCGGCTGGCGCTGCAGAGGGGAGTCTCTACTTGTTCCACGGTGTTCAGGTTGTCTGAGTCGATCTCGTAGGCTTCTTCTTTCTTGGAGTAGCTGGAAGAAGTTGGAATGAGCTACTGAATTGTTGTAAAAAAGGCAGTGGCGCTCCGGGAGTGCCGGCGGAAGACCAGAAGTAAATACGGTAACGGTAACATTGTCGCGAGTTTAATGGTTTTTTCTCATGTCAAAAAATTCTTTCCGTACTTGCCCAACGTGCGTAAAGAAAGCGGTATCATCTTTTTCGAAAAAATCAGGACATTCTTTTCATGAAAAAACTCAAGCCCAAAGTCTACAATAGATAAATATGTAAGTAGATATAGATAGGTATATAGGGACAAAACAAATCACTCTGATTGAGGTAGCCCCAAAGTAAGTTTAAACTATATTATGGGATACTAACTCAATGATACTATATTTTATAATAAATATATATGGAAATAAACACTCAAGACCCAGGACAATTTGAAAAAGTCCATTTTCCAACTTGCCCTAGCTGGGGATCGAACCCAGGCCCCTTGGTGGCGGTCTAGCGTTTGATTAATACGCTACGGAGGACGTCAAATATACAGAACTTGAAATATAAGAAGAAGCTAGCTCCAAAGTGACCGTGCCAGTGTACTTTGAGGAGCCAGAGATAAGACTTAGCTTTACAGATTAACTGTTCTAACTTACTGCAACACGTTCTTGAAACGGTAACCCCACATTATCTCCTTGGATAGGTACGAGGTGCGGCTCTGCGTCACCGTGCCCATGTTCTTCGAGGATCCCGTCAGGCATACCACGATCTCGAATCTGAGGGGAGAAATGTACCTATCAGTTTTCGTCTGGTCACACTCATGTTTCTTTATCTATTGAGGTCAGACCATTATATTTCTTGCTGCTAATGTCGTAAGAGGAGACTGAAGAAGAACAAAGAAAACCATCTAGGTTAATTTCGCGTTTAAGTGCACTAGCATCCCAGAATTAATGTAAGTATAACTTACAGAATGGAGACCCCTAAGGTACCGCGCAATATGCGTCCTTGTCTTCTGTCCTCGCACCTCTCCTCTATTCTCGGCTGCAGTCAGAATGGAAACGCAAAATGCGCGGGACCTTAGGAGACCGTTTCTGTGTTAGCGTGCACGATTCCCTACCAGGACAATTTGAAAAAGGCCATTTTCCAACTTGCCCTGACCGGGTATCAAACCCGGAACCTCTGGGAGACGGACTAGCAAGGTGACCACTACGTCACGGAGGTCATTAACAAAGAGTATATAATCACTACGTGTCATTAATTACATTGTCTAATTGACATTCGAGAGAGAAGAAAGCAGTATTGGTGAATGGTACTCTGCCGTCACACGGCAAATTCTGAGATCTTCGTACCTGTAATCCATCATGTCCTGCGCCGAGAAGTCATACAGTGGACTCTCGGCGTCGATGACGTGCACCACGGTGATGGGCCACAGCAGGAAAGCGTTCGCCTGCTTCAGCTTCAGGTGCTGGATGTAGTTGTGTACCAACTCGCCCTCCAGCGTCCTGCAAGAGCATTGACAATTGAGTACTCTCCTGGGACAAAAGTAAACTATTTGGCATTGTTAAGAAATAAAACGTCATTTTGGGTTACGGAGGTCAGACGGTAGTCGCTGAGTAAAAACCAATAACCTCGTCCAATCTCCTTGGTTATGTAGCGGACCCTGGGCTCTGAAGTATTACTGCTGACTCAGCAGTAATTTCCCAGAGCGTATTTTCCCACTGCGATAGTAATAATATGCTCGGATGATGATGAAAAAATAAAGCGTCACAAAATAATGTCACTTGTCATGTTCATACCCATTTTCTCTTCCGATCGGTCGTTTTGGAAATCCTTGTGGGAGGCCTTAGCATCGGACTTCCTGTGGCTGATATGATGACGGCTATTTGACTTCAAGAAACTATGATGTGATTAGTCTGTATTTTATAAAAATCCCAAAGATAATGTTTTTGACGTTTAGAAAAAATGTTGGCTTCCTGAAAAGCCTAGACGCAAATGGCGGGATGAACTAGATGTCTACTCAAAAGACTGGCAGGCAAAAGCGCAAGACAAAGAGAAATGGAGAGCCGAGAGGGAGGTCTTTGCCCAACAATGTAGTCTAGCTAGCTCTAAATAACTTTAGTTACATGAATTAGCTTCATTTGTATTATTTTCTCTTACAAAGAGGGTCTACCTGATAGGCTTTAGGATATAAGCGGTGATGGTACTCCCGATGAGATGGTGGTTCAGTAAGTCCCACACGCGGAACTGCAGGCACAGCTCGCCGTCGCGGAGACAAACCTGAACAATTAAATTAAATCAAGAGCTTAGCGGAAGATAGAGAAGACTTTAGGAAACTCCACCGATTAGAGTGAAAATAGACTTTCACACCGATAATATCTCATCGCCGTACTAAGAGCTCTATACCCATAAAAAAACATGAAGGTCTTCCCTGGCCGTGTGGTGTCCGGCGTGGAATAGGATCACTCCATCTCTTTCTGTGGTTGTATTAGGAGGTGACTAAAGGACTATACACATACATACATACTTTCATGCCAGTTTCTTACGGGGGCAGGCAGAGACTATGGATCTTCACTTACTACAATCCTTGTAAACCTCTTTTCCTTCGTCAACACTCATAACTCTTTCTGCATTGTTATGGCACAAACTTTTCCACTAGTATTTATTATTATTTTATACAATCTTTCCATTATTAATACATACAACTGTGTTCGCAAGGTTGACGCTAGTCAGGCGGCGTTTAAATAGCTCCATCTATTTCTTCTCGATTTCTCAGGTTCTTTGGCATTCTTGACGGATCACATGCATTTATATTTAAAGTAAAAAAAAGACTCTGCAAGCAGCAGAGCTGATAATGCTACTGCGAACACGATAGCATGAAGAGCTTTTGCTGTTACTTAGCTCTCACTTTATAAACTCTTTGCCAGTTAGTTCAGCTAACACTGGTGTCAGCTATTTAGACCTGTCTTAAGGCATCTATAGATAAGTCCTATAGGATTCTAGACATCATACTTACAGCCGCTCTTCTGCTGAACCCAACCGATGACACATGCCTGTTAGGTCGAACTAGTTTGGTAAACAAAAGACTTGATAGTCCTCCAGAAAGAGCTGTTCCAGCGACGATCTGAAATAAAAAATTAAGTTAATAACTATATTCTTCTTTTCGTGTCTTTGGCTCAAACAATCGAGTTAATAACTATGTAAGAAATTGTTCTATCCCGGACGAACTCCAAACTGTAGGATGTGATTGTTACAAAAATTATTTAATTTTATTCACAATCTTACATTATATAAAACATAATAATATCGTCGACATATGTACATAGTTAGCAGGAGATTGTGACAGACTGGTGTCTGAACTAAGCGAAGCTTGTATCTCAGAGCACCAGAACCTCCTCAGTTGGAGGAAACGTATATACCTTCCATAACAAATTTACCATTAAAAGTAGTACTCAAAATTAAATACAGTTGGAGAAATTAGATCGAAAATTAAATTTTAACTAATTAATAAAACGCCTGCTCATAATGTGTGTGTGCGTGCGTTCTTAGTGAGCATATGTACTAAATATGCATGTAAGTGAGTGTGCACGTAAGTATGTGGTACTGTTGAGTGGACTCTTGATCGGTCATTTTGGAAATCTTTGGGAGAGGCCTATGTCCAGCAATGGACGTTGTGCGGCTGAAATGATGATGATGATGTTGATCACAGTAAACATGGCTTTGAATCAGATGGCACATCTGATGGATGTGACTGTTTTACTTTTTGAAAACATTTACCTCTAAGACCATGACAATGATCGCCTCTGGACACTCTTCATTAGGATATCTCACGCCATACCCGATAGTCATCTGGAACAAACATAAAGTATAGATATAAATAAATATAATTATAGGGAGCCCCATCGCTGCCGTTGCGGGGGTGACGTCGATCACCTAGGACACCATGGCCTGGCTTGCCGCCGCAGTGCTGGCCGCATCCCACGCCACGCTGCTTTGAATGATGTCATCCGTCGGGCTCTTGCTAGCGCCGGTGTACCAGCGGTTCTAGAGCCTGCTGGTATTTCCCGAGACGATGGCAAGAGGCCAGACGGGATGACGCTCATTCCGTGGAAAAACGGGCGGTCTTTGGTTTGGGATGCCACCTGTGTAGACACTGTGGCCCCATCCCACCTCCAAGCGACCGCCCGAAGAGCGGGCGCGGCCGCAGCGGGAGCAGAAGCGAATAAAAAGCGCAAATACGCGGGTCTAGGCGAGCCTTATATATTTGTGCCCTTCGCCGTGGAGACCTTAGGGCCCTGGGGTGTAGAAGCCCGTCAACTATTTAGAGAGGTCTCCACACGTTTGATCGACGTCTCTGGGGACCCAAGAGCTGGTGCGCATTTCGGCCAAAGGCTTAGCCTTGCAATACAACGCGGAAATGCCGCCAGCCTCTTGGGGACTCTGCCTGTTGACGGTGGCGATCTGGGAACGATTTTTTATATAAATTAATGTTTTTATTTTTAGTAATATTTTTAATTTATAGAATAGCATTTAGTTAATTAATTATAGGGACAAATCTCACACAGATTGTACCCCCAATGTAAGTTTTCAAACTACTAATGTGATAGTCATACTATCATCATCAATAAAAAGAAGTTCTTGTCGATGGAGTATATTTTCCATGTCTCCCTATTTTCCGCTGTTACTATCTATGTATATGTTTAAATGGAATACTTGTATACTAATGAAATTTAATGGCTCCGAAACTACTGGACAGATCTCAATATGTATTTTACCGTTGGAAATATACTTTATCCCTAAGTAACATAGGCTATGTATGTACCACGGTTGAAGCCGAGGCGGACTGCGATATACACCCAAGACAATTTGATATTTTTTTGTCGGCGTCTTTCGGCAAAACTTGTAAGTCTTTCGCGAGGAGGACTATGCTATGACTCAGATAGTTTTTCTTCTAGTCTATAGACATATCTATAGACTAGAAGAAAAACTATCTGAGACATCATCAGCTGGACGCCAACCGTTGTAGCAGGTCCGGTACTGGTACCAGAGAGAGAAGAGAGGTTGGGTGCCTGACAGCCTGAAGAACCCAGTCTCTCTTTTGTTTCTTCAAAATTTCCTCGACTTTTTGAAACGAAGTTCCTTTTTGCAGCTTGTGGGGGAGGAACTAATTCAGCAAGTCGCGTTAGTTACGTGTAACGCACAAGACTTGACATTACAGGATCCCCAAACTCTTTCCAACATTATCCACACAATATAGGCTAGTCCGAACTATGAAGTTTCCTCAGACATCATCATCAGCAGCCCAGCGAAGGCCGACGTCCCTGTGATGCAGTGCTCCTTCCAGTCTCCTATGTTATCCTTCTCTTCTTCTAAACTTTGACTTTTTAGAATTAAGTTCTTATTATCCGGTTGCGGGGTTAGAACTCCGACAAGTCGCGTTAGGTTATAACGCCTTGACACAAAGCCCGAACCCCTCTTAAATCCCCCTGTAATATAGTCTAGTAAAAGAAGCTACCTGCGTTTCCACAGACATCATCAGCAGCCCAGCGAAGGACGACGTCCCTGTGATGCAGTGCTCCTTCCCATCCCCTATGTCGTCCTGGTAAGACGCCGATACGCTGTACCAGATGCCGGCGAAGATCAGCCAGAACACGAAGTGAGCTACTATCATGCCCAACAGCAGGAACCGCCATTTGCTATTAATCTGAAATAAATGTATTTTTCGTTGAGTTGGTTTATAATCATGCTGGACATAGGCCTTCCCAAGAATTTATAAAATGACCGATCCAGAGCGGCCTGCATCCAGAGCTTTCCAACGACCTTAGTCAGGCAGGACTTCAGACCATCTTGTGTTTGGGTGTCCTTCGCTTCGTTTGCCAGTACGTGGTCGCCATTCAACACCTTTTTGCCCCATCGGCCATCGGTTCGTCGCGCTATTTTATGTGTCTCGCCCACTTTAACGAGCTAATTCACTGGGCTATGTCTGTTTATACTTCAGGGTATAGTTCCGAGGTGGTGCCATAGATATTATATCAAAATCGGTTGAATAGTCTAGGGGTGAAGTCGGTTTTTAGTTTTGACAATTATTCCATCTAAGAACGAATAAAAAAGTGCTAAATTACTTACAACAGTGTTGACGATGTCCCTCATGTACTTGATGGACTTGGAGGGGATGTTGCTCCGGACGGGTACATTCTCCTCCCCGTTCTTGAGCACCACGCGCCGTGAGCGGATCCGGCGTCCGTGCTGAACGTACGCCCGCCTGCAACGTCACTTCTCTTGAATACTTTAATTTGAAGCGGTAGTGTTACATAGATACAGAAACATCATCTTCATCAGGTCTTTTTGTCTCCACTGCAGGAGCACGAACCTCTCTCTACTACCAGAGCCATACTTGGCCAGAAGTCAAAGTCAAAGTCAAAAATAATTTGTTTATCTTTGGATATTTGTATCACACATTTCTATTTTTTTCGGTTTCTTAAAAGGTGAATGTTGACGTCAGATCATTTACTTACAGGTTTACTGCCGCTTCCTTAGCGCAAGTACAGAAGAGAACAAACTGTACTGTAGCATTTTCTCCAAAAACGTCAAATAACAATAATACTGATATTAAAATTAGATATGTGGACTAAAAATACATTGTTATGTCATAATAATTAATTAAGCATGATGTTAAGAGCAGGGAAAGGACTTGATCTACATTAGCCACGCTGGCCAGACGGGTTGGAGAGGTCTCATTGATGTTTATACACTTTGTTTAGCTTGTATTTCCTAAGTCGCCTTCTACGACATCCACGGGAGGACTTGGAGTGGTCCTATTCTACGCTGCTGGAAACCACACGTCACTCTTAAGACGGCGGCAAATTATGGCATTTGTGAGTGTACAAATACAAACCTAAGAGAGAGTGTAC
Organism: Acrobasis consociella; assembly: GCA_963555685.1. Lineage (NCBI taxonomy): Eukaryota > Metazoa > Arthropoda > Insecta > Lepidoptera > Pyralidae > Acrobasis > Acrobasis consociella. The sequence continues at coordinate 13,844,416 of OY743128.1, forward strand.
CAAGCTAAAGCCAGACTTTTGTCTCTAATTTAAGGTCTTGGTGTCCATTGTATGTCCAGCATTGGACTTCCTGGTTGACTTTATTTACAAGACATTAAAAACGGTAAAAACTGTGCCATATTTGACAATATCTTATCATAACTGAAGATAAAGGAATGATATCGGATTTAAATATTGAATCACATTTCGATGAAAAACTACGCGTAAAAATTAATGTCGTTTGGTCATAGGATGTTAAGATTATCATTTTTAATGCATGGGTCAGCTTTTCTCTTTGTAATCATTTCGTTGTATGCATAAATTTTCTTAAAAGCTATCTTAGTAGTTAATAGATCGATTTAAGCGTTTAATCATAATATCTCAGAATTGTAAACAAACCATATATTTAAAGTCACGAGGGATTAAATAAAGTGCATTGCTACTCGTTATCTTCTGCAGTTTGTAATACCTAGGACTTAGCTGTAATTATTTTATTACGCAAGTACGAAGTTAATATCTAGTACGTACTTATTTCTACCTTTTAATTGAGTAAATATTCTCTCAATTTATCGCAGGTTCACTGGAAGAGATCCCTATATGGGATAAGTCAGCCTTTGTATATTTCCTCTTTCAAATTTTATGTAAGTACTTTATTTTGTTTTTCTACTCCTGTACTGATAACTGTCTTTTAGATGGTCCCGAACACTAATTTAAGAACAAAGATAATATCATTTTAGAAAAAAGTCTATACCTACTCTAGCACATGTGTCGTTATTTCGCAAAAAAGATACGCCTAGCCAAAAAACTAATTTCAGTATGGGATTATGAATCTAAGATTGGTCTGCTCACTCAGTAGCAGTAAAAATAAAAATATAATGATGTTTTGGAGAGATCGAGATATAAACCGATCGATACAAAGAATAAATAAACATTTGTGTTTCTGTTTAAGAATTCTCGATCAAAATATTATCTTAACTTTTGCTTCTAACGTAAAAAGTTTTGTTTTGAAATGGGTACTAAAGCGGTCAATGGTTCAAATACCTGTTTGACCCTTAATATGTATATCAGTTATGTATGTATGTTCCATGTACCTACTCCTAACCTGTGGCTGCTCTCACCAAATATGGCTCTAGTAGTACAGAGAGAGTCAAGCTCTTGCAGTGAAGACTAAAAAGACCTGATGATGATGATGAGGATGTATACCAATTCATAATTGTCGACGCTGCTAGTGATAATGATTTTGTAGCACGATGCTTACAATCGCCCTTAGTTGACTTTCCAATTGCAAACCGATTTGCAGCAGTAGCTATCCAGCGCGGAATTGCATCTCATGTTCTTGGCACCATGCCATATGAATCACATTTAGATTTTTATTTCGTTTTTAGTTTAATAGTTACTATTTACTGTTTTGATTCGAAATAATGTTACTTACTTAACTCTTATATAAATTGTACGGAAACCTCTTTTGCAAATTTGAAATATAAATACTTATATAATTGCTGTAAATTAGGCTAAACTGCTTAAATATGCAATCATCATCACTTAAGCTACAGGAAGTCCCCTGCTCGACAAAGGCCTCCCAAGGATTTGCGGCCAGCCTCCAGCATTTTCCTGCAACACAATCTACTCACCTATGTTTCGAGCCCTTCTTTCTTCTCCTAGAATAAGGGGTAGAATACCCCATATTACTCCTCAACGTCTCCGGCTCATCATACAAACTGTCCACCACGTCAATCCTGTCATAAAACTCCATGGGGACACTGGAACTAACCAGAGGCTGCGTGGACGCATTCGAAATATGTCTTGTAGACTCCGTCTTAGGACTATCATACTCAACATCTATAGTTAAAGTAAGACCATTATCCGTCTGTTCGTCATCACTAGAATACTGTGAAGCATCTGTATTTAATCCATCACCGCTTGAAGGAATTTCCTGATTTTTAATATTAGTGCCATCAGAAGGGAAGGAAATTTCGCGACCTTCGACGTACGTTTGTGAAATTCTATAGTGCTTCTTCAGCTCTTCGTTGATGTAGACGTCTGTATGGACGATTGAAGGTATTTGTATGGAGGACCTGCGAGAGTCGTTGCCGATGGCTTCAGAATAGCTGAGGGATCTTTCTAAGGCCCGAGTCCGGCTGCCTCGCCTCTCTGGTTCTATATCCATGTATAAGTTGTTCATGGTTTTAATTATCTGGACTTTTAAGTTAGACACTTCTAAATATCTTGATTAGAGTAAAGTTTACTTTGGTTTTTCCTTATTTATTTCTTCATCTTGGTCTATCAATACTCACAATATAATACTGGGAGTTTACAAAAGGCAGTTTTCTTACTATTTAACCATACTCCAAAACTATGAATAGGTCTCGAATATCAATACCTATTATGTTGCCTCCATTTACGAGTTCTAATAATCTTATATAGTCTTAATAAGTAGAAATATTATCAATTGTTACTACTACATTCAACAAAATTTACATCATTCCCAATAACACTAGCTTATACTTGTTTTTCATTTACAACTGTCTTTAATCCACGATATTTTTCACTAAGAACGTAAATAAATGTTGTAAGATAGGGACCATCAATATTCACTTGTATTTACGTGCTATAGTTAACTACATGTACAATATTACCAAAAACACTACGTCTCACTTCATTTTCTTTACTTTTAACTTTATTTAATTCACAATTACTTTCACCAGCGACGCAAATAGGTCTTGTAGCTTCGGAACAATGGACAACATTATCAACACGGTGCCAGATAACAGCTTTAGTCGTCAGATAAGAGTGTTGTGAGCGCGACCCACTACCCTGAACACACCTCACGTTTTTATTTGCACAAGTGTGCCTGGCAAAGGAATGCTTCACTACTTTTTTACTGCTTACTTAAGAACTATATTGTTATTAGAATGAATGAATTAATAATGCCTGTGTCTCACGATAGTTTAATCAAAAAGTATATTGTCATATAGAATAATGATAGTAGTTTAGAGAAATGTTAAAATATTATACGTTAGTTGGGTTTGATTTAGAACTTTGTTAATGTCGGCTAAGTAAATATCTTTTTCGTCAGTTAGAAAGTACAACAAGAATGATTTATCTCCGTTTTATCTTATAATCTTTAGCTTGGAGAAGAAAATTGATTATTTAATTCATATTGTTATGGGCCCAGTGCAGTGTAAGCTAGCGTTTCTTTGAAATGATATTATTCCTCTATTTACAAACTCTTAAAATTGTTTTGCTTAGGTATTCCAATTTCTTTTTATTTACAAATATAAGCTGCATGTTACTCTTAATAGATTCAGATATTTATCAAAGACATGTTTAGTTAGCAGTAATATAATTAGAAACCTTAATACATGTTCACAACTTAACAGGTTAGTACCTATTAAAAATCTAAATTTTCAGTTGCCTTAAATAAAAAAGAAAACAACGCTTTATGAACAAAACTTTATTCCAGATTTGGTAACACTCTAGAGTACGGTTTAAAAACGTCTTTGCTATCTATAACTAATTGATTTTGAGTAAAATAATACTGAATACTGCTAATGAGTGAAATAAGAGTCAAATAGTGCACAAATGGTTACTAATAATCTTTTTGCTTTGTTGATACGTATCATTTAACTAAACCTTTTGCAATAACCTACAGGTTTCACATTGCACCTAATTAAAAAAACAATATTAATATTACAAATGAATTAAACCTAAAAGTAAAATTTAATCTGAATTATTAATTTGAATTGAGTGGGCGATTAATTTAAATAATTATAGTAATAATTTCAAACGTTACTCAATTTTCACGTTATTTAACAAAAACGTTTCAGCAAAAAGCAGTGTGGATACACCATAAAAATATTTCATCAAGAATCTAAAAAAGAAAGTGTTTTATAACTTCTGGCCTTTCCGATTCTTGCTGTTCTTGAAAGACGATGTCCTTTCTAGATGGAAAGCTGATATCTTCTCTGTGAAGCTGCTCGGAGTGCCAGGGCAAGGAGTGGGCTCTGATTCATCTTGTGGTGTGCTGAAAAAAAAATGCTGGTATCGGTAGCTTTTCTTTAAAAGATTTGGAATTTAAATGCACATTTCTACGTGAAAAGTGGCTATAAAGTTTGAATGACTGAATTTAGAATTTGGTAAAAAAAAGGCTTTAGCACCATAGACCACATTCATACGCTGCGGCAGGTTATAGAGAAGACGAGGGAGTATAACCGGCCGTTATGCTTGGGATTCGTGGACTATGAAAAAGCCTTCGATTCGATCGAAACATGGGCCGTGCTTCAGTCTCTCCAGCGATGCCGTATTGACTATCGGTATATCGAAGTGTTGAAGTGCTTATACAGTAACGCCACTATGTCAGTCCGAGTACAGGAGCAGTGCACGAGGGCAATTCCACTGCATAGAGGTGTAAGACAGGGAGACGTTATATCTCCGAAACTGTTCACCGTTGCACTGGAAGATGCCTTCAAGCTTCTGGAATGGGAAGGATTTGGCATCAACATCAATGGCGAGTATATCACTCACCTTCGATTTGCCGACGATATCGTTGTCATGGCAGAATCGATGGAAGACCTAAGTACTATGCTCGGAGACCTAAATCGAGTTTCCCAACAAGTGGGCCTTAAAATGAACATGGACAAAACGAAAGTAATGTCGAATGTCCATGTTGCGCCCCTACCTGTTTGTGTTGGGAGCTCCACCCTCGAAGTTGTAGACCAGTATATCTACCTGGGTCAATTGATCCAGGCAGGAAGTTCCAGCTTCGAGGAAGAGGTCTTTCGACGAATCCGACTCGGCTGGGCAGCGTTCGGGAAGCTACGCAATGTCTTCTCGTCCAAAATACCTCTGTGCCTCAAGACTAAGGTCTACAACCAAAATACCTCTGTGCCTCAAGACTAAGGTCTACAACCAAAAGTGATGACTTATGGCTCTGAAACGTGGTCCCTTACTATGGGTCTCATAAGAAAGCTCAAGGTCGCTCAACGCGCTATGGAGAGGGCTATGCTCGGTGTTTCCCTACGTGATCGAGTCAGAAATGAGGAAATCCGTAGGAGAACAAAAGTCACTGACATAGCCAAGCGGATTAGCTCGTTGAAGTGGCAGTGGGCGGGACACATAGCGCGACGAACCGATGGCCGATGGGGCAAAAAGGTTCTTGAATGGCGACCGCGTACTGGCAAGCGAAGCGTAGGGCACCCACCTACAAGGTGGTCAGATGACCTGACCAGGGTCGCTGGAAAGCGCTGGATGCAGGCCGCTCTTGATCGGTCATTTTGGAAATCTTTGGGAGAGGCCTATGTCCAGCAGTGGACGTTATGCGGCTGAAATGATGATGATGAATGAGAATTTGGTATCACGATAAGTAGTTTCTTAAAAGGGTCACGATAAGTAGTTGCTTCCATGCTGGTCTGGAAGAAAATAAAAAACATAAAATGCACCAGCTGCTTCTCTTTCCGCGTAGATTGTAAAAGCCGATCGAGGGAATCGTCGAGATTTGAATCGTGTTAATAGGCGATGCGGCTAGCAACCCATCACTATTTTGATTCCTTTTTTACATTTAAATGCCTATCAACAAATCATCACGCTAAGCGTGGCCTTTGGGTCCTACGGCCCTGGGCTCGGTCTACCCCGTCAGGGACAAAGACGTGAAAATGTATCTGTATTTCTATCTTAAAAGGGTCAGATTGAAGAACGAAGGTACGAAAATAAAATTTCGTCAGGCGGTGTCCTTTCGAGTGACACTGCTGTTACTGTTTCGGGAATTCGTACTTTTGTAAGGGGGTTACTCCACTTACTCCTAAACCAGCACGCAAGACGGAAGTTACAGCATATCCGCGTTTCAGTGTCAAACAATATTGAGCACTAACGTGTAATGATAAAGTCTAATTTGTTTTGACATCGAAGTAGGACGTCACTATTGTACGACTAACGAATTGTTTCATGAAGTAAACTCCTAGGAAAATAAAGAGAGTCGACTCTGGCTTCCGGCCTAGTATAGGAACAGTCTATCTCTACTTGTAGATGTCGTAAGTGTCTTCTTCTGTTTTTTTGCTGCCAAATCTGATACTGAAACCAAAATTAGCTAAAGCGCCATCTATATGGCTTGCATTGCATTACGTACCAAGTACTATCATACTTGATTCTATGCATGCTAAGCATCTCTAAGTGATTCGATTAACCGCTACTAGATGTCATATTGTACGCGCACTATTTAAACGATTTTTTGGAATTTCCGTCCTCTGTTTCAACTTTAGCTATAAGCAGTCACCTCGAAATATATCGATAGATACCAAATTTCCCTCTTTCTTTTGGGCACCTATTTTACACTCACCAAGCTAGTTCACTCGCGCTGCAGTGTGGCGTATCCACCTGCTCTGTAGCGTCCAGTTTCTGGTGCTCTACAACGTACTTCTGTTTCCTGCTGTCATATCTGAAATTTATTTATTTGCAAATAACTACTTAAATACATAATCATCATCATCATATCAGCCACAGGAAGTTTACTGCCTGGACATAGAGTTAAGTACATACAGACTGACAAATATAGAGAACGCAGTCAAAGTAGAAAACTTCAGAATTGAATGCCTATCTCCATGAGAAACAGGGGTGATAAATGCGTATGGTAAGTATGTTCAGTCGCCATCTTTCAATAATCCATTACTATTACTAATATATAAAGCTGAAGAGATTGTTTGTTTGTTTGTTTGTTTGTTTGTTTGTTTGTTTGTTTGTTTGTTTGTTTGTTTGTTTGAACGCGCTAATCTCAGAAACCACTGGTCCGATTTGAAAAATTCTTTCGGTATTATATAGGTCGTTTATCGAGGAAGGCTATAAGCTATATTGCATCACGCCCGCGACTTCACTCGCGTGGTTAACGCGGGCGAAGCCGCGCGCTGCCTCTAGTTCACAATATAGAGTATCATTCCTTTTTTGACCAGTGGAAAACTTCTACACTTTTTGCTATCATTTTCTTTCAAGTTCATATTTTGACTGGGAAAACCATATATGGACCCTATCTAAACTATGTGAGAATTAAAGACTGCTGGACATATACAAATTTTTTAAAATAACAAAATTTTCACGTGTCATTTTAAAAAAAAAACTAGACTACGTTTGCATGGAAAAGTCTATTTTGGTCTAGGGTAATAAGGGCTCAGGCAACTGAAAAAAGCTGTCACTGTTCGTCATTAATATGACAAACCCGTGAGATACTACAACCATTAGTAATACAATGCCCACCCATCGCCTTATAAACATAATTATTTCCCTTCGTTTTCACTAGATGGCGCTACAGGTAATAATTAAAACATTATAATCTTTTATCACTATTATCAAAATAAAGTAGTACTCTGACTCATCAAATATAACTTATATGACATGCAATAAATATTATATAATAAAAGCATATTAAACATTTTCTTTGTCACTTTTTGCTTGTCGTGTGCTGCCATCTCTGTGTGCCTACCCGCAACTACTAGTTTTGCCTACTTACGGGCCCTCCAATAGTTTCTATGGCGTTGGGTATCTGTTAACTTAGTAATTATATTATATTATCTTTGGTAATACTAACTTGACAACCGGCAGGAAGCGGTATCCCCACATCACCTCCCGCGGGAGGTAGGAGGTCTGGCTCTGCGTGAAGGTGCCCATCGAGGCGGAAGCACCCTTTAAGCTCAGGGTGATCTCGTAGCTGAAAACAGACGTGGGGGAGGGGTCGATGAGGTAATTTACACCCAAAAAAAAGATGACTGTACATAAGAAAAAAGTACTGTAAAGAAGAAAAGGGGCCAACAGGGAGACGGCGTAAGCCAGCTTCCACCAAGCCGTTGCCACCACCGGGTCCCGAGAGGAACCAGCGCGATGAAGAGGGCTTCGTGAAGGTGGAAAGGAAGAGGAGGAAGCCCGTGAGCCGCAACAACTGCGGAACCGCGCCGCCCGGACCGGACTCTCCGCTGCGTCCTGCCGTACCATCGACGCAGCTGTACGTGTCCCGTCTGTACTGGTCTACGAGGGTAGAGGAGGTCGTGGACTACGTCCGAAAGAAGTCCAACTTCACCTTGAGGGTTGAACGGCTGCAGTCTCGCTACAAAGCGAATTTTAATTCATATGTGGTGAGAGTGCCGACGCATCATCTGCCAACTTTCATGAAGGAGGACTTCTGGCCGCAGGGTGTCGTATTTCGGAGGTTCCGAGGTCGGCTACCCGACGATACTGTGCGTCACACGTCGCCGACACTACGTGTAAATTAGGATAGAAATTATATATAATTATTATGTATGTTAGTTATAAGGTATTTATAATATGGGTCTCTGGCATTGTACAAAATTTGTAAGTACAATGCTATTGCCTGAAATAAAGGAATTTATTATTATTATGTATCTCCTTTGAGAATCACGGGTCTTTTCACCCCGGTCCTTTGAGAGGCTTGCGTGGGGATACAGATCCAACACGTAGAGGCCCTTTGGAGAAGTTGTTGTCATGTGGCGCTCCCGCCAAAACCTATTATTATTATTATTATTTATTATTATAATGCTCCAGGTTATGCCCAGTTAACCCTGTAGACATGTCTTTTTAATATGCAACACACTAATGTTATATTTGGCTACTCGATGAGGTAGGATTGCATACGGCACCTTCTTAGTCTATTTCTTTGTCACTTTTTTGCCAGTCGTGTGTGCTGCCATCTCTGTGAGACTACCCCGCAACTCCAGTTTCAGTTACGTTAGTAATTATATTGTCTTTGACTTGACGTACTTGTTGTTGGCGATCTGGTCGGCCGTGTACCCGTACAGCGGGCTGTCCCGGTCGATGACGTGCACCAGCGTCACCGGCCACAGCAGGAACTGGCGCTGCTGCAGCTCCAGGGTCTGCGCGTAGAAGCGGAGCGTCTCGCCTTCCTTCGTTCTGAAAACATTGGGCGTAGTTTTATGAGTAATATCTAGAGAAAGAGTTGGGCTAGACTCTGCAGAAGACCCCCTTACCACCTTGCGTCAAAAAAGTTCCACTTTGGCTGCTAATCTAAGTGCTGGCCCATCAACACCAATCGACCCCAGCTGACCTTCACGGAGCACGGGTAGAGAATCTGGATGGTACTTGCTTGCAGGAGTAAAAAATGGTATAGGACCTTAATGACTCACCCATGTGATAACCTTTCTTAAATATTGACTTAGGTTATTTTTTTTTTATAACGCCACCTAAACGTCGCAACCTGGCAAGGTGACGAAGGTGATGACGACAGAATATGGAGTAGAGTAGGAAGGCTACTTAACAACTGCATTTGATTTATTTTCTCTCTGCTTAAATACTATCACATCTCAGAATACCGTCACCATCCGTCAACGCAGGAATCTACATTTACTATGTCAGCTTTTTAATATATGCTCCAAATAAAGATTTTTCTGTTTCTATTAATGTGCTAAGTGACCCTCTTTCTCTAGATTATCTTAAAACAAGTTTCAAACTGTTAAGTTCTACTCATGTCCTGTGTTTTTCAAATAATTTGACATTAGAAATTCCTGCCCACCGTACTGGTTTTTTGGCAGTAAGACTCTGGAACGCACTTCCTGACAATCCTGTCACTGGTTAAGACCACTAGTCGTGCTATTATTAAGAATCACAGGTTGACACTGGTTTCGTAAGGCGCACTGTCCTTGGGCCAAGAGGCCAAGGCGGCGGGTACTCCGGCCCCTCTGATTCAGCAGAGGGTGGCGTGAGGCCGTTGGCGAGCCGGGGCCGCTTAAGTAGCGGCCGGCCGCGCCGAGGCTGTGGAGCATCAAGAAGCACACGGTCCCGGCCGATAGCGGCTGAGAGGTGACACCGCGGAGTTTTTAGTGGTAACACCACATAACCTTACCGGTGTCCCGTAACCGGTAAGGTATCCGAAGGGATTTTCTCCGCGTCAAAAAAAAAAAAAAAAAAAGGTTTCGTAAGGCGCAGGACCGAGGTGGTTGCAAACAGGGAGTGGCCAATTTGCAACAGTGGAATGTAGAGGGTTAGCAATGATGATGATGCTGATAAAAATTATGTATTTTTTTATTTCTGTATAAGAAGTAGATTTTTTTATACCCAAAGTGACGTCAGGCAGGCTAAGCGTGGCCTTCGGGTCCTTCGGACCGGGGCTCTGTCTATCCCTGAAGGGATAAAGACGTGAAAATGTATATGAAGGCGGCCGGTCATAAAAATATAGGCGTTTAAATGATTTCTTTTAAACTGTTTCGGCTATTTCATCTACACTTCGAAAGTTATAAGTTCGAAGTGATTATTGACATGCAAATTAGGTATATTTAAAGAAGAAAGAGCGGGAAAGTGCACCTCGAGCTCCGAAGCAGCACAGCTGCAACTGAGAACGGGATAAGATTAAAATCCAAACAGACCTGATAGTATTGTTATAATATCAGATGCCTTTAAGCAGCTAGAAAAACCTGACACTAGTGTTGGCCACTTACACACTCAAAAAACAAACGCCCAAAGTTTCCGAAATTCCCGGGAACGCCACATCACTAGATGCGCCTGATCGATCTTTAAAAACAAAACACAAAACTGTAAAATTGATCTCCGGGCTTCGAAGCACCAAGCTAAAAATGTATGTTGATGGGATATTGCCTAAGTTTCCAAAATTGCTGGGAATGCCACATCACTAGATGCGCCTATTGTTCTATAAAAAAAACCACAATACTGTTAAATTGCACTCCGGGCTTCGAAGTAGCGTAGCTGAGGATGCAACCGGAATCTGCTAAGGGTCAGGTCAGACTGGGGGCGACGCGACGCGACGTGGTGCGCGCTTTGAAGAAAAATATAACTGTTTACTAGGTACTCAAAAATATACTTTCATTCATGGTATAATAAAATGGTATAATAGTATTCTCTTCCCGAGATGGAACTTGACTACGTCACAAAGTGTTGCCACTGATTGTTCTTTTCACTAAATTTAAGGACTTTCTTCATTAGTTCATGAATATTAAATAATATATTAAGTAACTTAGCTATTTAGTATCTCACGATTCTCGCGTGATTCATCAATTCAATATTTTATAAATTGATATAATGGATTATTAATTCGAAATTGGTATATAAAGTTCAAAAATGCATTACGCTCGGGTAATTCAATTTCACACAGTGGCAACATATCAAACTGATGACGTAGTCAAGTTCCACCTACGTCATCAGCTGTCACGGGAAGAGAATACCTTATTTTATTATACCATGCTTTCATTGTTACGTACAACGCCCCGCTGCACCGCGCTGCGCAGTGAAATTGGTATCTTTTTGTGCAGTAAACAAGTTACGATTTTCCCTGCCTGTTACAATGTAATAAAGTAAATTCTATTTTTCTTCAAAGCGCGATGCTAAGCTAAGATAGATGAAGTGTAAGAAGCAGATATATAAATAAATATATTAAATATATAGAGACAAATTACACTGATTGAGCTAGCCCTAAAGTAAGTTCGAAACTTGTGTTATGGGATACTAACTCAACGATACTATATCTTATAACAAATACATACATAGATAAACATCCAAGACCCAGGACAATTTGAAAAAGGCCATTTTCCAACATGCCCTGACCGGGGATCGAACCCGGGACCTCTGAGTGGCAGACTAGCATGGTGACCACTACGCCACGGAGGTCGTCAAACAGACCTGTGAGTATTGACGAAGTGCGCGGTGAATTCTGAGCTGATGATGTGATCGTAGTTGAGGTCCCAGGCGCGCATCATCAGGCACAGGCGGCCGTCGCGCATGCTGATCTGAAACCATGGATACAATATTATGTTGAAGTGGTCCAAGAAAATATCTATATAGACTTAAACATTTTGCTCTGTCCGCTCAAAAAATTTAAAAACTCAAATATTCAGTAACTTTTACACGTCAATGAATATAATTTACGTTTACATACATACATAACATAGGGGTACACAACATAGAGGTATATACTAATGAATGAATGAATTATTTATTTTTGAAGTGACATGTTACATGACTCATGAACCTCCACTTGCTACGATCCTGACAAACCTTAATTTTTTGTTTTTATTTTAAATATATAGGGACAAATTACACAGATTGAGCTAGTCCCAAAGTAAGTTCGAGACTTGTGTTATGGGATACTAACTCAACGATACTATATTTTACAACAAATACATATATAGATATACATCCAAGACCCAGGACAATTTGAAAAAGGCCATTTTCCAACTTGCCCTGACCGGGGATCGAACCCGGGACCTCTGGGTGGCGGACCAGCATGGTGACCACTACGCTACGGAGGTCGTCAAAAACCTTACATTTACGTAAGTATTTATTTTATTTTTGATCCCGCGTAGTGTTTATTGAAATTGAATTTATTTTTTAAAGAATTAAGCTACCGATACCAGCGCTTCGCAATGACCACTGCCGAGAAGACAAAGTTCCGTAAGTGTATCTTTTTTTTTTTTTTTTGATAGCTATAATAGTTCCCATCGTTGGGCAAAAGCTTCCCCTCTTTGTTTCCATCTTTCGCGGTCTCTAGACGTGATTTGCCATTCTTTTTCAAACTGTGTAAGTTTGTCCGCCCATCTCTTTCTTGGTCTTCCTCTCTTTCTTCGACAGTCCGGAGTCCAGTTGGTGACTATATGTGCCCATCTTTCAGGATGCATGCGACAGACATGACCCGCCCAATCCCATTTTAATGTAGCCGCTTTTACTCCCACATCAGCTTTCTTGGTGATGGAGCGCAGTGTGGTATTTCTTACACGATCTATTCGCCTAACACCTAACATGCTGCGCTCCATCGCTCGCTGGCACACCTTCAATTTGGACATCTGAGCAAGAGACCATGTTTGAGCACCGTAGGTTACCGTAGGATGCATATGTCGACGAGTCTCTTCTTAAGGCAAGTTGGAAGATTGCCCTTTAGTAACTCCTTCATCGACCAAAAACTCTTCCAAGCGTTTTCGATTCTGCGGTCGATTTCTTTGTCCTGGCGATTAGTGAAGGACACAATTTACCCAAGGTATATGTACTCGTCAAAAGTGTACCTATGCTGGATAAATACTATACACTATCACGTATTTATCCCTAATGGCGCAGTCAGAGCCCAGGTGCGACTATGTGCTTTGACTGCGCCCATAGGCCACTTTTAGCGTTATGGTGGGCGAGAAGTTAAAAAAAGGAGTCAAAATAGTTAAAGATTGCTAGCGTCATCGGACGATCTGCGCGGGAAGAAAAGCAGCAGGTGTACATTATTAGTTTTCTTTTCTCCCGGCATTGCAGGGCAGAAACAATAAGCTAATTGTAAGACTTGTAAGATCTAGATCGGTCATTTTGGAAGTCTTAGGGAGAGGCCTATGTCCAGCAGTGGACGTTATGCGGCTGAAATGATGGAGACTTGTAAGAGCCTATTGGCAATAATCTACGAGTAGAAATGCTTACAGTTTACTAAAATATTATTTACAGGAATATTTCCAATATTAACGACAATATTCCCAATACTTACGTTATATTCCCCAAAATTTCCATTTCTAGCAATATTGCTGAGGAGTTTGGTGGCCCTGCGGAAGTGCGCATTAGTTTCTTGCGCTTTCGCAAGTAAAGTGAGAACAAGTGGCACAAATATAACACACGAAAAATAAACGCCGGAAATGTTTACGGAATATTGCCTTTTCTAAAATTCTCGGGAACGGCACATCATTAGTTGCGCCTGATCGTTCTATAAGAGCAAAATACAAAACTGCAATAAATATTTTTAAAGCATATTCAATACTTTCCTTGTCACTTTTTTGCTAGTCGTGTGAGCTGCTATCTCTATGTGCCTACCCGCAACTACCAGTTTTTCATACTGCAATAATTTTTATGGCGTTGGGTATATATATTACGTTAGAAATTATATTTTGACCGTCAACCTTTACTAGTTGGAGAGGCACATAGGAAGAAGAAATTCTTACAATAAAAAAGCACTTACAACTGCGTTCTTGCTGAAGCCCACTCCGTCTCTAGACAGCTTCTCGGGTCGGGTCAGCTTCGCGTACACCACGCATGTCAGCACGCCAGAAAGGCCTGTGCCCAAAATGAGCTGAAAGAAGAAACAATTCATTAAGTGTAAAAGGTTGCCGTGTGGTTCCCGGCAGAGTAGAATAGGGCCACTCCAAGTCCTCCCGTGGATGTCGTAGAAGGCGACTTAGGAAATACAAGCTAAACAAAGCTTATAAACATCAATGAGACCTCTCCAACTCGTCTGGCTAGCGAGGAGAGTGTAGGCCAAGTCATATGGCTGCTCTTCAGAGAGGGTCGTGCTCCTGCAATGGAAACAAAATGGACTTGATGATGAAGTGTAAAAGGAGGGACAATGACGCTGAAGATATTTTTTTCTGTTGAAATTATAGTGAAAAAGAGAACAAAACGCTGGATGAGTCGGTTAAAGAGAGGGCCAATGATACTAAAGGCCATGAGAAATAGTGCACTTTTCTTTTTTGCTGAAGTGATAAATGAAGTAGATAACAAAAGCCGATGAAATAAACCCGAAGCAATAAAACTAAGGATGTAACCGAGACCACACTAAGATACACATAGAGTTGGTAAGGTAAGATTGCTAAGGTAGAAAAAATAGAAATAAATAGTCATATAAATAACTAACTATATGTATAAATAGAGATAAGAGGAAAAAATATGTTAGGACAACACTTGCTTAAAAACATAACGGAAGGAAAGGTGGAGTTAGGAGAGGAAAAGGAAGACTATAAAAACCGTTCATGTATGAAGTAAAAGCAAAGGCAGAAATCGTATCATACAGGGAGGTGAAACATTTAGCCGAAAATATAGACAAGAAAAATACTCCAGTTCTTAAATTCACAGATGATGTTAAATTTATTAATGGTGATGAAGTAAGTATAATAGGTACTAATGTAAAAAAATAACATTTACCTGCATTATGAAGAGGAATATGGATTCAGGACACTCCTCGTCAATGGCGCGGTCCCCAAAACCAATTGTAGTCTGAAAAGATTAATATTAATAAAAATTGTGTTTTAACATTTCTATACCTCATAATTTCTCAAAACTTAAAACCGACTCGCAAACACAAATTATCACAACCGATTTTGATAAAATTTCTATTTACAACCAAAAAAATAACTTCCCAAATCGGTCCAGGCGACTTCGAATAATCAGTGAACATATACAATGTGGAAGGGACATACCCGTAATAAATCAAACCATGGAGCCTGTACTAGATCACTATAGAACAGCGTTTCCCAACCTTTTTCAGTCCACGGACCCTAGGAAATCAAGCACAGCTTTCACGCACCCCCTTAATAAAATAAAAAGCAAAAAAAATCGGATTACGTATTTATCTTATACCTTTAAACGAGCAATTCTTGTATGTATATATATATATATATATTTATTTATAAATTTCTGTGATCTCGAAAACGGCTCTAACAATTTCGCAGAAAATTTGTATATGGGGGGTAAACAATCGATCTAGATTAGTTTTATGTTTGGGAAAACGCGTGTTTTCGAGTTTTCATGCGTTTTTCTTTCCACGCAGAATATGGTCGCTAATTTCGTCGCGCCGCGACCGCCTTGATTTAGCTCAGCTATTAAGGATAGCGTCCGCTAGAAAGTGTGTTACGGGTTCGAATCCCACTCGGTGACTTACTTTTGTTTTTTTTTATGTTTAAGTTTATATTTTTTTATTATTTTGTATTGTTTTTAGACAAGTTTAAAAAAAATTGTTAATGTTTGAGATGTAACCGAGCAAAGCTCGTTCGCCCAGGTACTTTTAGTTATTACAGATACAAAATAGGTACTCATAACTGTTTATTATGAAAAATATGAAAAAAATTAATATGAAGGTTGGTGTTGCTTTTTTGCAACTAAATCAGTGATATTCGGGTTGATGTTGCTACTAAGTTGTAATCTCAAATCAGATTCTACTTGCAATCTGTTTCTTATGAGACTTAAGCATTTATGTATGGTCTAGAGATGACACCGCGGACCCCCATACATATACTCACGGACCCCCAGGGGTCCGCGGACCACAGGTTGGGAAACGCTGCTATAGAATAATGAAATTAAAGGACCGTCATAAAACAAAAAAACATGGCATATCCATTCGAAAGTGTGCAGCCGCCCGGGAAATTTGTGTGGGAATGTCGTTTTTTTTCTTTTTTTGACTGTTATTTTATAATCATTATACTATAGTGATCTAGTATAGCCCGTAGTTCGATTTATTACGGGTAAATCCCTTGCATGTTGGATATTGGTAAACGGGCTTTCAACTTTTTGAATGGTGATCATAGAAAATATAATAGATACCAAAGTTGGCGGCATTGGAATCCAGTAGAAGAGTCGAGGCAGTGAGAATAAGGTCTTTGTGCCGACGTTCTGTAAATTGCTGTTATGTAAAAATCTAGATTGTTACCCCTGTTAACATAACATACTGCAATCTTGATGATAATGCAGAACGTTAGTCCCGTGCTTTTACCGTGACTTCTATGTCAGTGGAAGTAAAACCATTTATGTTTATAATCATCTCATCTTTAGGTCTTTTTAGTCTCCACTGCAGGAGCACGACCCTCTCTGTACTACCAGAACCATACTCGGCTAGAGCAGCCAGAAGATTTTTCCTACTCTCCGCGCTGGCCAGACGGGTTTGAGAGGTCTCATTGATGTTTATGAGGTTTGTTTAGCTTGTATTTCCTAAGCCGCCTTCTACGACATCCACGAGAAGACTTGGAGTGGTCCTACTCTATACTCTGCCGGTTACTACACGGCGAATGTTTATAATAAGTTGCCTTTAATAATAGTTAGTTAATGCCGTTTGGTATCCGGCCGGTAAGTATGGCTCTGGTAATACAAAGGGTCGTGCTCCTGCAGTGGAGACTAAAAAACACTTGATGATGTTGATTAGGATGAATATAGTTAGAGACTCCGACAAAAGTCGTTTTCGATTCGTCACATTCTGACGATTTTCGGAGTAAATCCCCTGGCATTACAGTCACTGGAGTGTCCTTATTAGCCAAGTTTTGCAGCGAGATAAACGAAAACCGAATTAGGAGCACTTCCTATTTATCAATGATTGGGTAATTTCGCTTAATCAACTGAAATTGGGAATGCCGTTTTGAGTTTGCATAAAATTTGGAATCTTAAGATTTTCTTTTCTCAAAAGTAGTTCATTTATGTACGGTAACTTATGTCTACCTACTCATAGACTTACTTTCACGACTGCAAGCAGGACAAATGGTTTAAGCTTCTTGCTAAATTATTTAATTTTGATGAAATTCTTCTTCTTCAGCCCATTATAATTGTATCACCCAATGCTCAGTGTAGGCCTCTGACAATGCACGATATACCATTCCATTTGAAACTTTCCTCATCCACGTCTTTTCGGCAACTTTGATCGTTTAGCTTGTATTCCTAAGTCGCTTTCTACGGCATTTACGGGAAGTCTTGGAGTGGCCCTATTCTACTCTGCCGGAAACTACACAGCAAAAACACAGTGTGAATCACCGTCTAAATCTCGCGATTCCTTTATCTCTATTGTCCGAGATAAGGTACGAACCTCTTTAGTACTAAATTAGTATTATTACATACGCTGTGCTTTGAGTGACGCATCCTACAGAATCCATTTGTCACAATCTATATCCAGTCTAAATTTATCCTTTCATGTTGGTCTAGGCGAGAAGAAAAAATGTGAAATGTGCCAGCTCCTTCTCTTCCGTAATCGTAAAAGCCGATCGAGGGAATGGGTGAGAATCTGAACCATATTAATAGGCAATGCGGCTAGCAATCCATCACTATTTTGATTCTCTTTATCCATCTTCACGCCCACCATCACGCATCACCTTTGGGTTTCGCCCTAGTGCCTGTCTATAGTCAACATTTAACTCTATATCATTTTTGTATCATCGTTTTGTTCACTTGATGGCTAACCAGCGGTAATGACTGGCCAATGATGGTAATTTGATGGAATTGAGTGATTAGGTATTTCATTGCAGCGGCACGCGATCGTCATTAAACGTAAAATTAGGATCAATTTCTAGTCAATAGAGTAGTTTTTTTTTACATTACGCTATATTCAATAATTGGCCAAGTGCGTGTCGGGCCACGCGCAGTGTAGGGTTCCGTAGTTCCGAATGCCAACTTTGAGTTTATGCTACTAAAAACGTTTAAAAACTAATTATCTATTGAATTTGTATGAAATTTCTTTTTCCGGGTAGATTTTATAAGTTGATCGCCTATAACTTTTTAATTTGTGTACCCTTCTTAGCTCTGATAGTTTTCCTTTAAACTAAATTATATATACTATAGCTGTGAATTTTTTTAACGTGGCCATATATGACCGTTTAGCAGATAGAGGGGGGGACACTTGCCTCCAACAAAAATTTGCAAATATTTCAGAAACGGATTCCTAAATCTAAAAATGGTGTTTACAAGCTCACAATGTTTTTGAAAGACCTATTCAACGACACCCCACACAATGTGTTTGTCGAAAAAAAAATATTGACTACCTCTTAACGTGTATGGCAGGTAACCTTAAAAAAAATATTTTTCCAGATTTTATTTTACGACTTTTTCGCCATGATTAATATACATATCCATGCCAAATTACAGCTTTCTAGTACTTATAGTTTCTGAGTAGGACCGCGGACGGACAGACAGACAGACATGGCGAAACTATAAGGGTTCCTTGTTTACTACGGAACCCTAAAAAGCGTGAGAAAGGCAGGAGTCACGTATTTAAATCAAATCTTCTTGTGACATCATGCAGTGTTAAGTATTTTTTATTTTTGAAAGTTAAACAAACGAAATGACATCAGTTTGCAGTTTGGACCACTTGTTGGGCGTGGGCATAAATTGCTGTAATCTTATATTACACCTCATACTTGTCAGATATTTTTAGAGCATTGCTTAAAGATGATTTGTATTTTGCGTAACTGGATCCATTGTATAACGGCCCATATATTGTTGAAGAAAATTTAGAATGTAATGTCAAAATATTTGGCCACCCAAAGGTAACTTTAAGAAAATTTAATGTGTATATATATAATTATTTTTCCCCAAAGGTTAGCTGGAACAGATTGCGTTTATAGCAAAAAGTCCGCTTTTGTGCCTATATTGCTTCTTATTGTTGTTGTAATTTTTATGTTTATCATGGTGCAGTAAAATCAATTTGTATTTTTTATAGGTAAAAAGCTGGTCGAGGTTTCAGGTGACCAGGGGGCTGGTAATTACTTCGCTCAAAGAATAAGCATTGCCATACAACGTGGCAATGCTGCCAGCCTTCTGGGCACTCTTCCGCAGGGGAAGGATTTAAGAGATATTTTTTAGTTGTAATTGTATAAGTTTATAAGTAATTTATTTTTAGTATTTAAGTTTATTTTAGTTAGTTTAATTTAGTTTAATTTTTAATTGTAATTATTGTTAGTTAGTTTAGTTTATTCTTATCTATTATCATGAATGAGATTCTTTAAATAAAGAAGATAGTAATTTGTATTGTAATTATTAATAACTAGCTGCGCCCCGCGGTGTTACCCGCGGTATAAAAGGTAGCCTATGTGTTAATCCAGGGTATCAGCTTCCAGTATACCAAATTTCTTTTATAATGTAACCCATTTTTAGAGAATCTCTTTTTTTGAGTGAAGCGGGTACTTCACTTTTAACGCCTTGGATTAACTTGTACCTCAACACACAGAAATTCGGGAATTGTGTACAATTTTCCGCAACTTATATAAAAAAATCCGGTAGCATATGCAACGTAAAGGGACATGCCCTTAATTAATCGAACCGTGGGCTATAATACTATATCACTATAGTATCATCATCAGGTCTACCGATTTTTGTTTGCCTGGGCAATTTGTATGGGAATGTCGATATTTTTGTTTTTGACTTTTTTCTACTCCTGTACTTATCTGTCTTTTAAATGGTCTCGAACACTAATATAAGATCATTGATTATTTATGACTTCAGGAAAGTCTATTCCCTATAACAGCACACTTGTATTGTTATTTCGCCAAAACGATACTCCTAGCCCTATGATAGATTCAAAGAAAAAAAAGGTTCTAAGTCTATACTTGGAACCTTTTTTTTTCTTTGAATCTATCATACTGCCAACATTAGAAAAACGTTTTATTAATATATTCGTGATATATTCACTAGGAAGACGTCAATTTAAAAAAAATAAAGTTTACCATAGATGCCTATTATCTACCAAACATAAATGATGTCATATGTACATTTTCATATTTTTCTTTGTTTATTTTTGTATTTTATTTAGTAATTGACTTTTATGTTATTATCAATATACTATAGCGACCTAGTATATAACCTATGGCTCGATTTTTATTTTGTCCCTTTCATGTTGTACATTAATGAGTATCTCAGAAACTCCATAAAACCAAAAAAATGATATGTTTTTGTTACTTTAATACGCTTAAAGCTTTGAGACTCACCTGAGCCTCAACGGACGCCAAGAAGATGGTAACAAAGTCCTTGCCCCCAGTGACGCAGGTCTTCTTGGGCGGGTTGGGCTCGAAGTCGTAGTGCGCGAGCGCGGTGATGTACCAGAACACGGCGAAAACCAGCCAGATCGCGAAGTGTACCACCACAGTGCCCATCACTATCCAACGCCAGCGCAGGTTGATCTGCAGGTCACATACTTCATGATCAAGAATTTTATTGGATTAGATTGGATTTAACTGCCTCCGTGGTGTAGTGGTTACAGCGTTCGGCTCATACCCGGAGGTCGCGGGTTCGATTCCCGGCGGGGGCAACGGCTTTGTGTTGTTGTCCTAGTTTGGTTAGGAAATTATAGGCTGATCACCTGATTGTCCGATAAGTAAGATGATCCGTGCTTCGGAGGGCACGTTAAGCCGTCGGTCCCGGTCACTGTCTTTGACATTGGTCGTTACATAAAACCATGTCAGAGGCCTTTAAGGCGGTTTAAAAACTCTGACACTAGTGTTAGTCACTTTAACACACGATAAGAAGATTGGATTAGATAGATAGATAGATATAACATTTATTCGAAAGACAAAAGCAACACAATAATTACATTAACAAATTCTAAAAGTACAGATAAAATAAAGTTCTTTGTCCTTCAAAATGGCCTTCAACTCAGCATAATCTTCCGTTGGAGCCATAACTGGTGCTTTCATGGTGAATGAACATGACTACAAGAATAAATTTTTTCTCTACTCTACACACACAACACACCTAATGGAAACGAAACGATACAAATGTATTTGCTTTTGATTCAGGGGTCACTTTACGATGTGCTTCTACCAGTTAGTTTTTTGAGCACCTTGATCGATCCAAGCCGCTCTAGATCGGTCATTTTAGAAATCCTTCGAAGAAGCCAATGTCGAGCAGTGGAAGTAATGCGGCTGAAATGATGACGACGATGATGATCGACCCATCTGGCCCAATGGCATGGTCTTGTTTTGTGGTTTCCGGCAGAGAAGAATAGGGCTACACCTAGTCCTCCCGCGGATGTCGTAGAAGACGACTTAGGGAAAACAAGCTAAACAAAGCTTATAAACATCAGCGACCTCTCCAACTCGTCTGGCCAGCGAGAAGAGTGTAGGCCAAAGTCCTCTGGCTGCTCTGGCCAGGTATGGCTCTGGAAGTACAGAGAAGTCGTGCTCCTGCAGTGGAGACAAAAAGACCTGATGTTGATAATGATCAAATATCTATGAATGTAAAAACACTTACTAAGGTATGGAAAGTGTCATTCAGAAGTCGGATCCTCTCGTAGGGAACGTTGGAGATCAGCGCCACGTTCTCCAGCCCCGCCTTGGAGACTAGCCTCTTGGGGTAGTCCCCGTAGCCCCCGCGGCGGGTGTGGAAGGGTTTGTTGTTGCAGCTGGAAAGTGGAACTCAGACTGAATATACAGCTTGAGCTAGCTCCTAAGCACAGAATAAGTGCTTGTACTCATACTCACGTACAGAAGTCTCACTCAGCAAAGGAATTGAAAAAAATATCTACTCAATGTCGTTAGCGATATGGTTTAACTTAGCTCGTGTCAGAAATCGGCACCTTTTCGTTTAGATACCTAAAAGTGCATTGCAAGCCAATTTCATTCTTATTACTCTAGCTAGACATACGATTAATTCGACTAAACGATTAACGATCAATTTGCCACTCCGGAGTGGTCGCCGTGTGCATAGTAGTAATGTAGGTATATTTTCGATACCTAAACGGGGAGTGACACAGAGCTCCTCAGAGTAAGTTCAAACCTCGTGTTATGGGACTAACTCAACAATAAA
Organism: Acrobasis consociella; assembly: GCA_963555685.1. NCBI lineage: Eukaryota > Metazoa > Arthropoda > Insecta > Lepidoptera > Pyralidae > Acrobasis > Acrobasis consociella. The sequence goes on from OY743128.1 coordinate 13,866,640, forward strand.
GGCAGCAAAGTTTTTTGCCTGATAGAAGCAATACTTAGATCACTGGCATGGTCTAAAGGAAGCGTCAACAATACAAATCGTTTATTGCTTCAATAATAAATAGTATGCAATGCAAATATCTGGCAAAAATTACACTGTGTAAATCGGCCTTCATATGACCTGCAAGAAGTTTAATGAGTGTCGTATTGTAGATCCAAGTCAAGGTTTCCTAAAAACAACCGATTAAGAGCAGCTTCAATTCAACGTTTTCTACTATCGCGTCTAGATCATCAATGTACCTGATAACTGATTAAAGTACTTTAAGGTTAACACTTTTTTTTATTGAAATATACTATAAGCTCTCGCCTTTTTCCCACGAATTGTCTGTGTTGTTAACTTACAAGGTCTTAGTTTCTTACCTAGAAAGTAACTTTACACACAGACGCATCTTCAAATGCAAATATATTTCGATAAACTTCTGCGTTGGAAATTTTTGTATACTTACAATCATGTAGGTTTTGACGATCAAACGCCCAAACAGTACGATCATGAAGGCATACAATGACTGCTCATTCGCGTGATAATTTAATCATCCTGAGGTGTTGCTTACCATTTATTAGCAAGTTGCTGGTTCAGTAATCTTACCGCCGAATCAATCTACCTATATTTAGTTTGCCAAAACATTTAAGGAAATCAATTTCTTCTTTTTCATCTTTCATTCCCGGTTGCATCCTGTCCTACTTCGGACTTCGAGACTTGTGTTATGGGATACTAACTCAACGATACTATATTTTTATAACAAATACATATAAAGATAAACATTCAAAACCTAGGACAATTTGAAAAAGGCAATTCTCCAACGTTGCCGGGGCTCGAACCCCGAATCTCTGGGTGGCGGACGGTAACATAATGACCACTGGTCAAAGATGTCGAAGACTATGCGAATACGAGAAGGAATAACAGGAACATTTTAAACGAGTTTTACAATCGGCAGCCGCCTGACGTCAACCCTCCTCGGAAATGCAGTTGCAAAACGAGATGAATTTCTTCATTTTGGTAGTTGTACTTAGATTTAAATAACTTTGTTTATATTATTTGATGTAAAGTACCATCTACACTATCCGTTTTATAAAAGGTGGAATATCTTTTTAGCTCTTCATTTAAAAATTGTCGGGGTTCGAGGTCAAGAATAAAAAATGATCTTTTTCAGATTAAAACAGCAAATCTTGAACTTACTTTGGGGCTAGCTCAATCTGAGGGGTTTGTCCGATTATAGTTATAATTTATTGAAATAAGATAGTTTCAACTTGATTTAGTTAAATAATGGATTAAACAAAGTACTACTAAATTTAGTCCTATTTTATAATAAGACGCATAAGTTAATATGTTATCGGATCAAAGACTAATTCATTACATATAATACAATAATGGAAGGAAAAATAGAAGGAAAGAGAGGAGTAGGAAAACCCAAAAGAAAATTTATAGACTAAATAAAAGAAAAATTAAACGTGAAAACATATAAAGATGTTAAGAACTTAGCGGAAGGAAGAGAGACATGGAAAGCACTCCACCGACAAGAGCCCAGCTCTTAAATATAAGAAGAAGAATACAATATCATCAGGGAAGGCCACTACAGTCACTGCCCTGTCTGCAATCTGCATTGATTAAAAATACCCCTTTTTATTTATTCACAAATATACTTACTAAATAGGAATCTGCCTTTTTTTCTCAATTTTAGGCTGCACTGTCTTCGTCTGCGGCTGAAATTCTTCATTTTCCTTCTTCGGCAAACTCAAACTAGTGTTGCTTTGGGTTATTATTATCTTCGGTAGTTGCTCCGAAAGCCTCCTCAATCGCTCTGATTTGAAATCAGTTGGTAGCGATGAGACACTGTTCACACTTCCAGAACCTGCCATCTCATTTTCAATTTTAAAATTGACATTTTGTTCTTTAAGTTCATTTCTTATTTCAGTTATAGATTTAGGTGGTAAAGCTTCATGTCTTGGTCCTTCGTTTTTTAATACTACATTGTTTGAGTTTTCTTTTATACTTTCATAATCAGGTGGATCTGTATTAGATTCATCATCGATTTTCTTTCCGTCTTTACCATTAAGTTTTACTACAAATTCGGGGTCAGACTCGTCTTGCGTTATTTCTATAACAGTAACTCCTCGATTATCATCGTTATCTTTGATAAATTCATAATCTGGTTCCTCTAAAATCGTATCCGTTATAATTTCGTGTCTATAATCCTCTAGTTCCTTATTCAATGCTTCAAATCGAGAATCTTCATCATCAATAAGTGCAGATTTTTCATTGACATTTTTTAAATAAATCAGACACTCATCGTATATTTTGTTGATCTGTTCGTATTCATTATTAAATGTACCTTTCTCCATGTTTTTGATTGTTGAAAAATTATGATTTACTTTGTGTTTTTTGTGTTGATTCTTAAAAATGAAAATTTGTATCTTTAGTATAATTACTTTAACACATACTTACATACACTTGTGTAAATCATCCAGTCTTACACATGACACTCAGAGCTTCGAATGTTATCACAATCTGTATCGTCACTTTCCACTAAATCTGTCACGAGTTTCCCAATATTTCCGCCGATTTCCTCGTCCTCCACGACTATGGTGTCATAACGTGCCTTGGCTTGATGAATGTTCCTTATCAGTAGTTATCTCGTTATCAGTGCTAATTGCGCGCGTGGAGAGCGCACACTAAACTCGAGATCTCGCGACGACCTTGTTGGGTTGTGTGTCATTCTGCAACTACACAGTAATTTGTACTTTATTTTTTTCTTAAAAGGTATACATAGTATTGAAACAAATCTACATACATATACTGGTGGGGTCCGTTGGTTAGTTGCATTCATAAAAAAAAAAGTAAAAAAAAATACAAAATGTCAATGACTGCATCTTAAAAGGTATGCATAGTAATTGAAATATTTGAAACATACATATATTAGCTGTGGCCGCGGGTTACTTGCATTCAGAAAAAAAAATTTTTCTGAATGCAATTTTCAAAAAATTACAAAAAGTTGTATATTAAGTAATTACTGCCAGTAATATATAGGTATGTTAAACTTTTTAGCGTTGGGCGTATGCACGGAAAGAATTTTTTAGACGGGAATAAATTATTGAACTCAAAACAACGTTACCGACACTAAATTTTCACTTCTGCCGGCACTCTCAGAGTGCCACTGTTTGTTTTGAAGTGATAATGATAACTTTCGTTGAGCGCGTTGGGCATGCACGGAAATATTTTTATGAGATGGAAATAAACCATTAAACTCGCAACGCCGTTACCGACACCAAGTTTTCACTGTTTTCTCTTAACATGTCAATGGCACTGGCAATTATAGAATATTTCCATTGTATCGCAGATTAACCCTGGCGTCGTTCACCATTTGAATTGAGGCGGTCGCCACACAATGATAGCGCCGACCATAGCGTAATAGCTTAGATAAATGTTGTATGTGGTACGTTACAACATAGTTTGTTTACATGAACAAATCGCCGATATTATGTTGTTATTATAATTGAGTCATAAGGGGTAATCTACATACTAGCAGTATTCATTTCTACTTGTATTTATTCTGTGATACTATTGGTTCCGTGAGCTGTAGAAATCGTGGTTCTCCTACTCGTTGAAGTTAATCGGAGAAAAAAGTTGTTCAGACGAAAAAGTTGCGTCTTAATAAGGGTAACGAAAAAGTATTAACATTTAAAAAAAAAGGAAATGGCTGAAATATAAGTTTTGCAACGTCCATACTTCCACTATTTTTAAAAATTTCGAAACTCTGAATTGACGAAATAAATATAGGTATGTATTGCTCGAACTTTCTCAGAAAATTTCACAAGAATCTGTTAAGAAATGCGATCTGTAGGTGAGAACAGCAGGACAAAAGCATTTTTGGCCAATCTCGAAACTGAGACGCTTCGCTCGCTCGGTCAAATCAAGCGATGAGGGGGAGGGTCATGCTAAATGTGACAGTAGGTGTCCCCCCTATTCTTACCACACGTTCCTATTTAGCAGTCTTTGCTATCTTAAAGGAGTCTATTTCATGCTCATCTCGTATAAGCCGTGTTAGTCTTGTGGTTTCTGGCAGAGTAAAATACGACCATTCCAGATCCTCCCGTGGATGTTGTAGAAGGCGACTTAGGAAATGCAAGCCAAAAAAGGCTTATAAACATGAATGAGATCTCTCCAACTCGTCTGACCAGCGTGGAGACTGTAGGCCAAGTCATCTGGCTGCTCTGGCCAAGTATGGCTCTGGTAGTACACAGAGGGTCGCGCTCTTGCAGTGGAGACAAAAAAACATGATGATGATCTCGTAAAAGTTGTGCAATATTTCATTCTTATTTACTTACTTTAATATAATAAGTACTATTTTTAAATTCTCTTATCAAACAAAGTTATCAAAACCAACCGAACAAATCTCTGAAAGCCGGAGTTATTCACGAACAAACAGTTAGACAAAAATGCGTAATTAATGACGTAAGTGATAATAACAATTTATTTCAATATATGAAATCTCTAATAAATAGTTCAAACAAGACTAAGTGTACATACATACATACATACATACTATCACGTCTTTATCCCTAATGGGGCAGACAGAGCATTTTGGGTCTTGCGGTTCTATGCAGAGTCCAGGGCCGCAAGACCCAAAAGCCACTTTTAGCGTCATGGTGGGCGAGAAGATGGAAAAGCAATCAATACAGTGACGGGTTGCTAGCCGCATCGCCTGTTAACATGATTTGCAGTTTTGCCAAAATATTCGTACGTAAGAAGTGTACGTAAAAGTTTATTTGTTTGGCAAATTTAAACAACTGCCAACTGTCTAGAACGCCATCTAGTGATAAGTAGTGGAACTACCAATACGGCTTGATCCATTATTTTCTAGGGAATACCCTGACTAACCCTACCTTTCAAGCGTTAACTCCCAACTTTTGAACGGCCGAACCGATTTTCATTAAACATGGCTAAGAACCACTGCAATAGAACTTGCTTTCACGTATGAAACCGCGTCGAAATCAGTCTATCCATTCGAGCACTAAGATGACACAAACAGACAGACAGACGGACAGAAAGACCGACAGACAGACATTAGCATCAAACTTACTACACCCTTATTTTTGTCGGAGGTTAAAGAAACTTATCTTTGAACCTCTAAAATAAAACATACAAGCTCTTTTTGTGACTTTGTGAGCTCTGGTACGTAAATTTTAATTTATTAAATATCTTCTCAAGTCAATTCAAACATTGATTGCTCTCCATAACATTACAGGTCACAAATTCAATACAATTGTAGACATAACATTATACAGTGTAACATTATGGGCTAGTACAGGCGCTGCAATTCGAGTAAGTTGTCGCAGGATGGCTAAAGAAGATGACATAAGTGCGCCAGTGTACATTTGAACTTGCGAATGTGTTTGGCCAAAAGTGACTACTTAATGAATTTTATTTCAAATCTAATATAACATATAAAATTATCTAAATAAAGACAATGTCATCTTGCTTATTCGGCATGGTAGCAAGAACTCTGGCTGCGTTCCCTCGCTGAATTGCAATACTAAATTATCAAGAAACAATCAGCCAGTCCTCTTGTCACAAGCAGCGATTGAATTGTTTATTAAAAAATTTACATACCTATGGATCATCATCAGATCTTTCTGTCTCCATTACAGGAGCACGATCCTCTCTGTACTACTAGAGCCATACTTGGCCAGAGCAGCCAGAGGATTTGGATTACACTCTCCATGATGGCCAGACGGGTTGGAGAGGTAACACAGATGTTTATAAGCTTTGTTTAGCTTGTACCTAAGTCGCCTTCTACGACATCCACAGGAGGACTTGGAGTGGCTCTATTCTACTCTGCCGGAAACCAAACGGCTTATCAAACTTATGGATAGGCATTTTTAATAAAAAAATATAGTTCAGTATTAACATGATTTATTTCACGATCATAAAAATAAACGAACATAACATACTTTGGATTAATTGTAAACAAATTTGTTTTGAATTTATTTAATATTTTAAATATAATAAAAATTATAACAGGGTAACATTATAAATATAATATATTTTAAATTCTCCAATAATTTATTATGAAAACGTTTCTCACTCGCACAATCATTGCTTAGATATGTTTAGATTTTTATAATAATTATTATATAATTATATGAAGGGATCAACCTCGTATTACATTTATACATTTTGTTTATGCTTTATAAAAAATGTGTAAAGAAAATCCTATTTAAACCATATTTTACTTAGAACAAGTTTATATTCCAGACCAATTAAAAAGACTCCAGCTGTCAAGCGTTTACTCTCAATAATTTTCGAACGGCTAAACCAATTTTCATCAAACATAGTTAAGAACTAACGCAACGAAACTTGCTTTCACATAAAAAAACCGCATTGAAATGGGTTCATCCATTCAAGACCTACAATACCACAGAAAGACATTGGCGTTAAACTTAAAATACCTCTCTTTTGGCGTCGGGTGTTAAAAATAACCCTAATAAGGATTTTGAAAAAATTACTTTTATATACAAGCTTTTATTGTGTGGCCAAAGCACTTAATTAGACAAATTAAATAAGCCCAAACTCGACGAAGTTGCATTTTTTATTACTGAGTTCCTTTGACCACCTTCCGTCTCCGTGATCAGACCCCTAGGCATCGTCTACCATAAAATGCTCGTCAAGACAAATCAAACGAGTCCTACTTAATGAGGTGATGTGGTTTTATAACTGAGTTCCGTCGAATATCTCCCGGCTCCATCATCAGAACACCTCATTGACTTCATAGTATTGTTTTGTCATCCGACTTACACAAGTATGCAAAATTTTGGCTAAATCGGTAGAGGATAACTGTTTGGAAATTGCGTTGTAAAATTGACCTAAACTAACATTCATATACAACATACATTGCAAGTTAAATTTAAAAAAAAAAGAGACAAAAACCAATAATTTTACGAGTACTTTGTACTCTGCTGATTTTGACAGTCAAGTTTCAAAATCTTTTTTATTTTACACAAACGAACCTAATATCCTACAAACTTTTTAAAATAATATTTAAGGTATACTTTTGCAGGAGTACCTCTCAATCAATCCTTGGCAGATGTTTGATTCATTTAAGAAGTATTGGAATTTCACGTGTATATTTTGGCAATACAAATTGACTTTCGCTTAAATTTTGGCATATTTTAATACTAATATAAATATATTTTCAATTGTTCCGCAAAGTATTTCAAATAATTAATGCATTCTTCGAATACCATTTTCTCGATGCCTTTGTACATTTTACTAATGTAATGTAGGTACATCTTTGAATTTTTAATATTTTTTAGATCAGATGATCTAATAAATATTAAAAATCTATTAATGATCTAATAAATATGCTAACATTTATATAGGGGCCTTATAACATTTGCTTTCATACATCCTATGTTACCTATACTAACTACGTACATACAATATTATAGGCAAAACCTTGGACAAATAGGTATATACAGGTTTAATATAATTATTATGTTTTAAACTATTTTATGTCAGGTAACAAAGTGACAGTAAATCTACATTTTAAGTATGTATTATTAAATCTTACTAAATATTAGGCATTTTATCCAATTTGTTATTATTATAAAACAAATACAGTTATTTGCATATTAGTGGTTTTAATAAAGAATAAATAAAATACACATAGTAAGAACCTATCTATAACTTTAATACTTTTCTATGTTATATTTTCTAAAAGCTAAACCAAATTAGGATTTTTTAAACTATGTATTAAAATAGTAACTACATTAGAAGGAATCGCGGATGGTATTTTAATTTTATACTATTTAATTATATAAATTGGAAAATTTATATTATTATTAATAATGCATCTAACACAGCATAAGAACACGTTAAGTATACTATATTATTTATTACTATTTTAATTTAGGCATTAATACCTTGATCTGGCAATACGTTTTTGTTTTCATGAAATTGCTTGCCAGTCTTCTGGCTAGATAAAATCATTACTACTTATTAACTACATAGTTTGTTTTCCTTACCAATCCAATTAGAAACGTATTAATTAAATAAATATAGTTACGTTTCGTAATTATGTTTTTTTTTTACTTAGGGCAGTCTTTATATGTAAAACTGTATTATAATGTTAATTCTGTAGGTAGATATTTATACACCAACCTACGAAATATTGAGTAATATAATTCTAAATTGTATTCACTATGGAAGTAGGCTAAATATTAGCTGTTTTTAAATATTTGTAGACATTTATGAAAAAAACTACAGCGAAAAAAATTGATTTATGATTGGACAGTTATGACTTATGCCAGAAAAAACTAGACTTTAAATATTTTTATAATGCTTAAGTTGTATTTTAAAATTAAATTTGTATAAGGCATGATTGGACAAATTATATAAATATAGGTAGTTGATAGGACTACAATAACTTTAAGATTAGGGTAAAATGGTAAAAATAAAATATTTATCTTCACAACCCTATAATAAACTCTTTGAGACAACTCGAGAACATAACCTGTATAGTTGGAGACTTCGTAACGATATCGTACACTGCATCAGAGGTATATTCTTATTTATTATGCAGTACTTAAGTACCCGCTTTAATATTATCTGCCTTGGAAAAAGCAAACTGTTGTTATTGAAAAATACTCAATTAATAAAATTAAAAGTATCAAATCAGGGAGAAATAAAAAAAGAAAATTAAAAATAAACATTTATTAATAAAAGAAACAATATTAAAAAATATAAATGAATAATTTACAACTGAACTAAATACAAAATCACAACAGTTCTTGTTACTTTGTGCCCTAGTGTTACTACCAATAGAGTACATATAACTATTTTAAGTCGGGCCTGGACCTTCGGCGACTGTCGCCGACAATCGTCGCCTGTCGCCGACGGTCGCACGGCAGTTTTTGACAGACGTGTGTCACGTGACCGTTTGCGACAATCGGCGATAGTCGCCGATTAACGGCAACACAGGTCGGCGATGGTTGGCGATGTCCTCCGACCGTCGCCGACAGGTGTCGCGGGCATATTGTCACTCGTCTGTAGGAGCCCTTAATGGAGTAACGGTCCAGTTTACTCAACTAGTACTAAGTAATATCATAGCCTATTTTTGTATCATTAAATTATGTATACATGTTACAGCCAAAAACGTACACTGCTAGATTTCTTGTTTTGCTATGAAGATACTAGAATATCTATAATTTACATCGTAACGGAATATTCATAGTCAGTAAAAAAAAAAAAAATTTACTCTTACAAAATGTAATAAGGTGTTAAAAAATTTATTTCAGATTTCATTTCTTACCAAATCATTTTAAAACAGTTAATATATATATAAAAAAATCTCTAATACGCCAAATATATAATACATCAAACATAATGTTGTATCAGTTAAAATAATGTTGTAACAGACTGGAAACTAACTTTGTTTTTCAAACGACAGTTTTATTTAAATCGAGATCTAGCAGTGTATCATATGCATAAACATCACTTTTCACACCAAAAGTATCATCAGCCGCTTACTTATCATCCCATATCACCCTGAGAGCAATGGGGAAGTAGAGAGCTAACACCTTTCTGACAATTCTGATAATCTAAATGTCTCTACACCGGTTAATATTCAAGGTCTTAAAAAAACAACGAATATACAAAAAAAAAACTTTAGAAGGAAAATCAGCTGCTGATTGTGACTATACTTTTGGTGTAACAAATATACCTAATACCTCGTATCTACTAGGCAACAATTAGAATACATTATATTGCTATTTGACTTTGAACAATTTCAAAGACTGTGAGGTATGAGGATATAAGAAATTGTACTACAATACTCCGCTCCTAACACTCGCTCTGGTGATAATCGTCTAAATGGATATAAATTTGGTCGACTATATTACGTGATTCAACGTTCTTAATTAATTGTCAATAGGTTACAAGCTAAACAAAGCTCATAAACATCAGCGAGACCTCTCCAACCCGTCTAGCCAGCGAGGAGAGCTTAGGCCAAGTCCACTGGGTGCTCTGGCCAAGTATGGCTCTGATAGTACAGAGAGGGTCGTGCTCCTGCATTGGAGACAAAAAGACCTGATGATGATGATGTCAATATGTTGCACAAGAAATGTTGATAGTAGATACGAGGTTATAAATCACATTTACGTAGCGTCTAAGCTATCTCGAGCTGCATCACACCACGTTGAAGTCTCGAGGCTGGAAGCTGTTCCTGGAACGTAAAGATATTTATTAAAAACTATTTTCATACCATCTTCTCGCCCACCATGTCGCTAAAAGTAGCTTTTGGGTCTTGCGGCCCTGGGCTCTGCATAGAGCTGCAAGACCTAAAATGCTCCGTCAGCCCCATTAGGGATAAAAACGTGATAGTATGTATGTATGTTTTTTTAAACTATGGCGAATACGGATGTGGACTCACAATATTATGGACTCATCATATAGATTTTTAACAAAGTTCTTTTATCTGATTAGATTAAGAAATAATGACGATGATACAGCGCATTTAAATTTTAATAGAAGGTGACATCGAAACTTCTATGCGCTGTATTTTTGTAAATTTTTACTACTTTGGAAAGAATAAAAATTTGGGTTAATTTTTTTAAATAATTTGTATGATAGACTGGATAAAATACTTAACATTTTTTGGCCAAATCCACATCCCTACTAATGATATGGAAAATCATGTAACTAGTCAGTTTGATGTCACTTATTCTGCACTTAAGCTTAAAAAGCGGCACTAAACATAGCTGTAAGTCAGAGATATAATAATAATAATATAATAATAATAAAATCGTTTATTTCCTCTTCACAAACAAAAAAAAAAAAAAACAACTATAGATAATAGTAATGATCAAATTACAAGTTTAATGGACTTTGGCTATATATATGTATATGTTGTTACATTTGTGAAGCGGCTAGTCCCTGAAATAGGTTCCAAGAAGAACCTGTGCTACAGGTGACTAGGCCACTCCCTCGGATAACAATATCGCAGGTCATTTAGGTTGGAACGTGCCTATTTGATTGGTGTGAGTACATTTGACTAATCGAAAACAAAAAAACAAGGAAAGAAAGAGAAAGAAATGGAAAATACTTAACCCTAAGAATAATGAAAGGAACTGCAGTTGATAAAATTTGTGAGCTAGTAGGTGTTGTGATGGTGTAGTGTTGTATGGATTATTGGTGTGGTATGGGACTGTCCCATATTTCTGCTGTTAGTAAATGATCTGACGTCAACGACTATTATGGAATCGAAAAATTGACAATTGGGTACTTTCCTGAGTCAAACATAAATTATTTGGTACTCAAATAAAATAGAGTACCGCTAAATAATGCAATATATTGCAATAAAGGCTTCCTTATTTTTCGTTTATTTTTCTTTTCTTATATTTTTATTTACAGGAGGTGCAAAAATAATGGTATGAATATGAGGACATGTATATCCTCGTAGTCATACTGGTATGACAAACTAGTATGACCACGAGGAAACGGCGAAATAATGTCACTTTTCATGATCATATCCATTTTTAATGTGATTTTAGAATTATTATTGCAAAAAACTAATATTAAGAGCGTTATTTGGCTTCAAGAAACTATGACGTCATAAGTCTATATTTTATACAAATCCCAAAGGAAATATTTGTTTTGACGTTTAGAAACAGTATCTGATTTGTCATGTTGGAAGGTAGCGAATGATCAAGTGATACAAACATCCAAAGATAAATAAATTTGATGTTGACTTCGAATCACTGAGTGTGAATCACGCATGAATAGCATATGAAAATATTTTTTTCACAGAATATAAGCACATATAACAGGAACACTAGAAATGTGAGGTTAGGACAAACATTCTTAGTAACAATAACAACACATAAAAATACGAGACATTCAGAACAACTTCAAAAACCCACATAAAAATTGATGGTTCTTAACAACATTGTATGATATCATTTTTCAAACTAGAAACCGAATTCAACACCAATCTATACAACCGATTATGATAAAATTTCAATGGGACCACCTGACAAGTATGCCCAAAAGAAATTTCGTCTTTGAAATTTAACGGGGAACATTAATAAAAAAACATATACAGTCCAGTTAAAAGGTAATCATGTGTGGCAACGTGATTTTTGTAGTAAAAAGACTCGCTCGTTGGTTTAAACACTTTATTTTAAATTAATTTTATATTAAATACTTTTATAAAAATTGTGACAAGAAGACGAGGGCGTCTAGAGCAACTGTGCTCAGTGGATCCGTCAATGGAGTAGATTGATCTCGGTAGGCTGAAGGACAGTCTTTTAAACTTTGAGATAAGGATGGATAAGGGGTAGCCATATACCGTTGTAGGGGTCACCATATAACTAGGTATGTAACCTTCAATAAATCAATTGAAAAAGTAACATAGCTTTTAACTGGACTGTATATATTGTACTGTATATTCGCATTTATTCCCATATGCATAAAGGGGTTGTTCCATAATCGGCCAGGTCGTTGTACACCAACGCAAAAAATATGTTAAAATAGTAGGAACGTAATGAGGCTAACATTGTATTTGTATTCGTCGTAATCTGAGTGTAACTTTAACTTAAGAGTCGAGTGTAATATTACTTAATGGCGACACTGTCATGGCGGCTAAGATGCATTCAAAACTAACATTAAAAATGGAGATAAGGTGCATTCAAAACCTTGTAGCACCATTTTTAGCACACTCTATGAAGTGCCATTTTTGAGACGCGGAGTCCTATATAGGAGACCTATACGAATGGTTTTTCTATACAAAGAACCGTTCCATTAGTGACACCGCGTTTCAAAATGGCACCTCTGAACGTCAATGTGTAACATAACGTCATGTTTATTAACTGTCACAGTCAAACAACGATTGACTGACAAAGACCATCTTGAACGATTGTGACATTTGTGACTATAAACGTTAAATGTCAGTCAAACGTCAAAGTAACTTTGACAAGCGCGAAGTTGATAGTAATAAAAAGATAACCTTAATTACGGCATTGCAAACTAAAACTACATTAAAAATAGAATGAATTTTTGGAAATTATTGATAACATATTGCTTACCATATATAACTACTAATTTTAGGTAGGTGTACAATGACCTGGCCCCGCTCCCATACATCTTTGGAACGACCACTTTGGTATCTTGCCGAGGTTGTTATTAATCTTTGTCATACAATATTGTTAAGAAACCTAATAAACACAAACGTACCAATGCATTGTTTCGGTCACACGTCCGTGGTGTACCTGTAATATATAGGCCTTGTAGTAAGAAGGCTTTGAAGGCATGCAAGCTTTGTGAAGAGCAAAGTTGTTAAAATTAAATTCAGAATATAAATCAAATTCAGTATAGAAAGAGTTAGATACAGTAGGTTGTAAAGTGTACAAATGGAAAAAAAATTCTATTACATAGCAACACTTTACTATAGAGGAGTGCTAGTTGTCAATTTTGGCAGAAGTGTTCATTTTTAATTTTTATAATATTTATAATTCTGGTCAGAGAATCTCAGATTCTGATAATGTAATCTGTCAAGTACATATGATATATTTCTGTCTGGATCAGTGAAAATTCCAGCTTCATTCTACAGTTGTGTATTAAAAACATTTTTTGCCATGTTTTTTGGAAGTTTTATTATTATTCTAATCAGCATTTACTTGTGTAAAATTCGTTGCATAGTACAAATTTCTTTCCTCTTGCATTCAATTATATTGAAGCATGACGACTTGCATTGTCTAATTAAAACGTCAAACATACAATTCATCGCTTCAATTAATTGTACGCCACAGACAAAAACTTGCACTGTGTAAGGGTCTTTAAAACCTTTAACCTATATAGAATTGACCTAGTGATAAGCAGATACGGAAATGTTAGTAGGTATTATTAACTTTGCTCTCCACACATAAGCAATAGTAAGCACTGACCTGTCCCTGGGCACAGCGACGTCGACTTCCGAGTCGTCAGAGAGGTCGTCCCTCGTGAAGGTGTTGTTGGTGAACCCACCCATGTCAACTGCAAAGAAAAACATGAGCTTGGTTAGAGTTTCAGGGATTCATTGGGATTCTTTGTGTTTTATAGGATTTTAGGGATTCATTGGAGTTCATTTTAGGGATAGTTTATATTTTATAGGGTTTTAACCCAGTGACAGCGCGATAAGGTTAAGAATTCATTGGGATTCATTTTAGGGATTCTGAATTACTTTTTATAGTAGCTACTAATATTAGTCAGTAAGTTCTTTTTCTGCATATTTATTGCTAACAAATGATGGATCCAGTGTTATCTGATTTTAATAAACGAAATTGAATTACGCATTCAAGGTGCAGTATTTAAGTCTCTAAATAATGAAATACGAAATGGTGAAGTCACTTCTATTAGTCTGTTTTATTGAGTGTGTTAATAAAAACAGATGTTACATTCTTCGTAGCTTGTAGCTCAATAACAGACATCTTCCCTTCCCAAAAATAAATTTGAAGTACTTTCTTGTATACGTTCACAAAACAGAACCAACAGTAAAGATATGAAGGTAGCTTTACTTAGGCCAAAGATAATATAATTACTAACGTAACAGATACCCAACGCCATAGAAACTATTGGAGAGCCCGTAAGCACGCAAAACGGGAGTTGCAGGGCGGCCTCTCAGAGATGGCAGCACACACGACTAGCCAAAAAGATGACGAAGAAAGTGTCGAATATACTTTTAAAAAATATATTGCACTTCATATAAGTCTTATTTAACTAATTAGAGCACTACTTTCTTTACATAATAGTTATAAAAGATTTTTATGTTTTAATTTTTACCTTAAAGCGCCATCTAGTTACAAGGAAAAGAAATAATAATGTTTATATGACGATGGTGGTTTGTAGGCATGCTTAGGCTTTTTATTAACTGTTTATGTTTTTGTTTGGGTAATATTTTATGTAAAACAAAAAATACCACTAAAAACATTTTTTTTAAACAGCAAGAAAATTGGTTTATTAGTCAAGTTCCTAGTAATAAGCAATAGGGGTGACGAAAGGTTTCGAAAAGTATGATTGTAATTAGTCCGTCTTTTAGGTTATCCAAAAATAATGGACCCGTATTTTTCAGTTTGCCGAAAAATTAAAAATTCACAAAGATACGGACCGTCAAAGTTCCGGAGTGGGGGCTTGCGACGTCACACTTAAGTAAAAATCGTGCTTAAGTGTGACGTCACGCGAAATTTCAATGCGCTGTATCTTTGTCATTTTTGGTTTCTCCAGAAAAGAAAAAATACGTGTACAATATTTTTTTAATAATCTAACCGATGGACTAAAAATATTTTTCTATTCGTCATGCCTATCGAAAAGAGTGGGAGCATGGTAGGGACATCTCACTATCTCTTTCGTACTCGTGAGACCTAATATAGTCAAGAGTGAGTACGTCGTACGTGCATCTTTTTCTGTTACTTGACATTTTCCATCAGATTTAAACGGCTTCTTCTTCTTATATTTAACAGCTGGGCTCTTGTCGGTGGAGTGCTTTCCATGTCTCTCTTCCTTCCGCTGAGTTCTTAACCTCTTTATATGTTTTCACGTTTAATTTTTCTTTTATTTGGTCTATAAATTTTCTTCTGGGTTTTCCTACTCCTCTCTTTCCTTCTATTTTTCCTTCCATTATTGTTTTAAAGACCGCATCGTGGCGTAGTAGATGACCGAACATTTTCCCTCTTCTATTTTATATAATTTGTATTATTTGTCTTTTCTCTCTCACATCCTCTAGTACCTTCTCATTTGTAATTTTTTCTGTCCAACTTATTTTTTCATTCTCCTCCATTAAACGGCTTATAAGTTACTTATTTATGAATAGATTGAAAAATCTTTTTTGTTTTCTTTTTCGGATTATGTTAGCTATTGATATGAATAATAAAAAAAATTGAGTCAAATACTGTATTAGAACTCTTACCTCTAGTAGAGTCTTTGAATGCCATGTCAGCCCATTTGTAGTCGTTCTCGGTGTAAAGGGGGGGTAGCGTCTGGTGGGGGGTGGGGTACATGTCCAGCCCACGCTTCTTGTCGTGGATGCTGTCAGTGTCGCTAAACTCTTGCATCCTGAAAGTTAATTAGGTTTTTTTAGTCTTAAACCAAGGAGGAACACGACCGTCTCTGTATTAACAAAGGTATACTTGGCCAGAGCAGCCAGAGGAATCGGAAAGAGGAAGGAATCGAGAAAACCAAAGGTATACTTGGCTCGAAAGCCAGAGGAAAAAACCTACACTCTCTATGATGGCCAGACGGATTGAGGAGATTGCATAATTAAAAATTCAAATGCTTATTCAGTACTTTGACCTTTATAGTTTTTAGTATAATTCTATCGATATTGTTACTGTTTTCCAAGGTCACGATAGTACCGATAGACTATCAATATTTTATACTATTGCTTGCAACACTAGTAACTACTGTCTCACCTGGTGTAGTTCTCGTAGCAGCTGTACCGCCACAGCGCGACGGCCAGCAACGCGGCGGCGATCAGCACTCCCACGCCGATCACCACCCACAGGGTCAAGATGTAGCTGTCCTTGGGAGCGCTGTAGTCCTGGAATTGTTAATGCTCCGCTTGTACAACCTTCAATAGGTTTTATTAACCATCGATAAAAAAGAGGGACGTTTATGGCTCTACCAGAAACCACACGGTATAGCGTAGCCGTGTAGTTTCCGGCAGAGTAGAATAAGGCTACTCCAAGTTGTCCTATGGATGTCGTAGAAGGCGACTTAGGAAAAACAAGCTAAACAAAGCTTATAAACATCATGAGTCGTCCCCAACCTCTCTAACCAGCGAGGAGAGTGGAGAGAAAAGTCCTTAGGCTGCTCTGGCCAAGTATGGCTCTGGTAGTACAGAGAGGGTTTTGCTCCTGCAGTGGAGACAGATTGGCCTGATGATGATGATGCTTATGTCTCTCTGTCAGTCTGTGGCATGGTAGGGCTTGAACGGATGAGTCAATTTAGACGCGGTTCTTTTTGCATGAAAGCAAGTTAACTTGCGGTGTTTCTCAGCTATGTTTGATGAAATCGGTTCGGCGGTTTAAACGTTATTAAGTTATCGCTTGAAAGTCGGGGCAGTTTGCCTGTCAAATAAGAGATGGCGCCACGGATACATTACGTTGGCGAAAAATAAATTATGTTTGACTTTTGACATTGTATCTACTTCATCTTAATCATCTAGTTTTCACTCGAATGACACTTGTTTCTCCGACACTTTCTAAAGCTAATCTTGGACAACAATGGAACATAAATACTAATGCTACGTCAGACTCTATAACCTACATACCAGCAACAGTATGCCCGCGAAACAGGTCGGCGACGGTCGCCGACTGTCGCAAACGGTCGCGTGACACATGTCTATCTATCACATGAATGGAGCTGCAGATTTTTTGTGATTTCAGGAATGGGAGAAACCGATAAATGGGACATACACAAGCTACCCAACATTACCTTCACGGATCGGACAGGTTTTTTTACATATTGTAGTATCGTTGTGTTAGTATCCCATAACACATGTCTCCAACTTACTTTGGGGCTAGCTCAATCAGTGTAATTTGTCTCTATTTATTTAGTTGTTTATTATTTATATATTTCTTCAATCCCAGAAACACCAAACATGAATATCATTATCGACGACTTTGAGAAAGTATAGAGGCCCAGGAAAGGCGGCTTTTTTCCGGAGGACGTGACAGTCCCATAGGTTCATCGTCATCATCATTTTAGCCGCAAAACGGCCACTGCTAGACATAGACCTCTCCCAAGTAAGTATTTCCAAAATGACCGATCTAGAGCGGCCTGCATCCAGCGCCTTTCAGGTCAGGTCTTCAGACCACCTCTTGGGTGGGTCCTGCGCTTCGCTTGTCAGGTCAGTACGTGGTCGCCATTCGAGAACCTTTTTGCCCCATCGGCTGTCGGTTCGTCGCGCTGTGTCCCGCTCACTGCCACTTCAACGAGCTAATCCGCTGGGCTATATCAGTGACTTTTGTTCTTCTACAAATTTCCTCATTTCTGATTCAGTCACGTCGTATCGTAGGCCCTGGCAAATATTCTGCCACGTCATGGACATAAAAACTATAAAGTTTAACATCAGTTTGTTCTCTATTTATCCCGAAGGTTAACTCGGAGAAAATACTATTGGCATTAAGTATGCCTTTTGTACCATGTTGTTTTGGTAAATAAAATTTAAATAAATAAATGATAAAACAAATAAATACATAGGAACTAATTACACTGACTGACCTAGCCCCAAAGTAAGTTCAAGACTTGTATTATGGGATACTTACTCAACTTTACTATATTTTATAACAAATACATAGATAAACAGCCAAGACCCAGGACAATTTGAAAAAGGCCATTTTCTAGCTTGCTCAGACCGGTGATCGAGCCCGGGACCTCTGGGTGGCGGACTAGCATGGTGACCACTACGCCAAGAAGGTCTTCTTGGACATAAAGACTATAAAGTTTTAAGTAAGTATCTGAATATACTTACACTGATACCCATCCTGCTAAGCCTTGCCGCGAAGGGATCCCTGGTGGAGTAAGAGTTCCACATGACTACCAAGTCGCTCTCCGTCAGCCTGGGGGGGGCTTCTTCATCTTCATAGACGAGGGGCACGCCGAAGGTGAGCTCGACACAGGACTCGAACCCGGGCCAGTTCACGTTGCACACGTAGCTGCGAGTGATCTGAGTCACGACGTCACTGGAAAAGAATTAAAATAAAAAATTAATCAAACAATTATAAAATAAATAAATAAAATAAAAAATAAAACAGCCTTTTATTCCATAATTAATTTTACATGCTTGTTTATAAAACCATTAAACTTAATTAAAATATTAAATTATAAATTAAATTAAAAATTTTAATGTCTATTTACTAAATGAAATCCGAATTTAATATTTATTTAAATTATTATATATTTATTAAATTATGGACCCCTTAACGGGTAGAGGCCTCCTCCATTTGGTTCCAAAGTTTTCTGTCTTGTGCCTTTTTTGTCCAGTCTATTCCGGCTAATTTAATAATTTCGTCGACCCAGCGTTCCCTAGGCTTTCCTCTTTTTCTTTTGCCTGTTGGTCCTTTCCATATGGTAGCTAGTGTGGTCCATCTCTTATCTTTGGCGCGTACTAAATGTCCGGCCCATTTCCATTTTTGCCTTCTTGCGTGTTGTAGAGCCTATAACCTTAGTTTTAGTTCTTATTGTTGTGTTTCTTTGTTTATGTCTTAATGTTATGTTGAGGATACTTCTTTCCATTGCTCTTTGGGTCGTTTGTATTTTTTGTTTTATTTGCTTGTTATAAATCCATAAGTAAGAGAAGGAAGCAAGCAAGAGTCCATTATATTTTTTTTAATTTTTAGTGGGATTTTAGATTTTTTTTTTTCAATCAAACAATTAAGTACCTATAACCGGAGAGCACGCATGAAAAGAGTTATGAGTGTTGACGAAGCAAAAGAGGTTTGCAAGGATCGTAGTAAGTGGAAATCCATAGTCTCTGCCCCCACGGGAAACAGGCGTGAAAATATGTATGTATATGTAAACAATACGCTATTTTCATACAAGTCAAATCAGAAACTTTTTTCTAAACGTCAAAACAAACAGTTTTTAGGGGATTTTGTATGAAATACAGGCAGATGACGTCACAGTTTTATGGAGTCAAAAAGCGCTCTTATTATCAGTTTTTCTGCAAAATAAATTTAAAATCACGTTAAAATGGATATGTTCAAAGACAAGAGTCATTGTTTTGCGACATTTTATTTTGTTATCAGTACAAAATAATTTATTTTTGGCTTAGGAAAATACCCAGTTAAATTATTTTTAAAACCTACTTATTACCTATGCCTGTGATTTGGGGTACCGAGGCAAGGATTTCAACATGGAACGGACATACATATACCTATTACTAGACTACGATTAGTATGATGAAAATGAAATAACAATCAAAAAAAAAAACGACGGGTTGCACTCTGGGAGTGCCGGCAGAAGTGAAAACTTGAATATTAACGTTGTGCATTTTTGATATTTTGGAATGGTTAGGGAATAATTTTGCACGAATTGCTTTAATTATCAGTATAAAATATTTCAAATCTTTTCTGAACCACAGTCTGTCACAAATGTCACAAGCATGACCAAATTCATTTTCAAATACACAGCAGTATGGCCACTACACAGACGGTCGAGCCATCAGCTGTCACCATCCATGGATGCGCGTAGCACGCTGTAACATAAACACACACGAACATTCGCGCAAGCGCCCTGCGCCGTCTTACGAATTTTCGATCAGGCCACGTGTCCTGACGCGAGTTTATAATTTTTTACCCATTCCAAAAAAAGTGCACAACGCCGCTAAAGAAGTTTTTACTTCAACAAAAAGAAATCGACACTTCCATACAAAAGTGTGCAGCCCGCGCAATTTGTATGAGAAGGTCGATTTTTTAACGTTATTTTAATTTCATTATACTATAGTGATCTAGTATAGCCCGTGGTTCGATTTATTACAGGTACGTCCCTTCCACGTTGTTTGTTTATAAATGAGCTTGGCACTTTTCGCTAGTCGAAGAAAATCTTATCGACAAACAGAAGGTAGTTCATAAATTGTTTGGGTTATGTAGGGCTTGGTCAAGATAAAAAAATTAATGATATCTCCGTTTTCTTTAAAATAATTTATTTTAAACTAGCTGAAGCCCGCGACTTCGTTCGCGTGCACTTTGTCTCTGGAAAATGCTCATCAGGCTGAACAACTTTTACTAAGGCGACATTTTTATATCTCTTATAGTTTAGCTGGACCATTATTGTTCTGCATCAGGCGTTTCATTTTCCAAAATCATTTATACCCTATATGTTGCCCAGGCTTAATAGCTATATAACAAAAAAAGTTTCATTCGAATCCGTCCAGTATTTCCGGAGATTATCGTGTACAAACAGACAAACAGACAGACATATTTTTTTTAATTTTTACTCTATTACTATGTCTCCATCGCCCCCAATATTTTTTTTGGATATATATTTAATGTACAGACACACTTTTTTTACTGTTTTATTATATGTAAAGATGAGGCAGTACTGGACTCCTGAAAATTGGGTATTTTCCTAAGCGAAAAATAATTTATTTTGTACTGATAACAAAATAAAATGTCGCAAAATAATGTCACTTGTCTTTGAACATATCCATTTTAACGTGATTTTAAATTTATGATTGCAGAAAAACTATGATAATAAGAGCGCTATTTGACTCCAAAAATCTATGACGTCATCTGCCTGTATTTCATACAAAAATTCCATAGAAACTTTTTGTTTTGACGTTCAGGAAAAAGTATCTGATTTTACTCGTAGGAAAATAGCGTATTCAGCAGGCACGTGGGTTTGAATCCCACTCATGAATTCTTCATTACACATATTCAGTTTAGATGTTAAAGTTAAAGTTGAATCTTGCAGCCCTGAGCTCTATCTGCTTAGAGCCGCAAGACTCAAAATGCCCTGTCTGCCCCATCTTCTTCTTATCGTGTGTGTTAGTGACTAACACTAGTGTCAGAGTTTTTAAACCGCCTTAAAGGCCTCTGACATGGTTCTGCCCCATTAGGGATAAAGACGTGATAGTATGAATGAATTAATGTTAAAGTTACTAACATTTTTATCTTCTTGTGTGGTTTACTTCATCGAAACGTTTTGAACTCAACTCTTTATCAATCTGTGACTCAAGGCACCTTAAGAGTCCCCTTACCCTAGACTTCTCCATACAAACGTAGTCTACGTTTAATTTTGAAACCACATGTCAGATTCCGGAAAATAGTGGTAATTGTAAAGAAATTGCAATTATCTAGGTTTATAACTGGTTTCCTACACTAAAATTATGAACTGGAAAGTAAATATAACGATTTAGAAGTTTCCCATACTGATGGTCAAAAATGATATAAAAAACTATATTCTATTTCAAGTTCATATTTTTAGTGTAGAAAACCAGTTATTACCCTAGATAATTGCAATATCTTTGAAATTACAAAATTTTGCCGAAATCGGACATGTCGTTTTGAAATAAAACGTAGACTACGTTTGTATGGAAAGTTGTATTTTGATCTAGGGTAAGGGGACTCTTAAGTCGCATCTAAATTCCTGGTTATTCCCCTGATATCCAAGCAAACTGTCCCCAGCGCATTTACCTACTTACGAAGTGTATAAATAAGTCGTTGAATCACACACTGACACAGTTAGTACCTACCGAGAATATCTGGTGTATTGCGCATTAGCGTTGCATAGTTAGTATCGATATTGTAACTGTTTTTCAAGGTCAACTATCGATAGTCAAACTATGACTGTTTTTCAAGGTCAACTATCGATAGTCAAACTATGACTGTTTTTCAAGGTCAACTATCTATAGTTAAAACTATGACTGTTTTTCAAGGTCACCTATCGATAGTCAAACTATGACTGTTTTTCAAGGTCACCTATCGATAGTCAAACTATGACTGTTTTTCAAGGTCAACTATCGATAGTCAAACTATGACTCTTTTTCAAGGTCAACTATCGATAGTCAAACTATCGATAGTTGACCTTGAAAAACAGTCACAATATCAATAGTATCGATTGTCAATAGTTTGCAATACTATTGATGAAAGGTAAAACTAACGATAGTATCGATAGTATTGGATTTAGATACAATCGATACTGTTTCTACTATTTGCATGAAATACTATCGATAGCTACAATTACTATCGATATTACAATAGTATCGATATTAAAATACTATTGATAGTTCTTTATACAAATAGTACCTTTACTATCGATACTATCGCTACTATCGATAGTATTAATTTTAAACTAACGATAGTACATACATACATACATACATACTATCACGTCTTTATCCCTAATGGGGCAGACAGAGCATTTTGGGTCTTGCGGTTCTATGCAGAGCCCAGGGCCGCAAAACCCAAAAGCCACTTTTAGCGTCATGGTGGGCGAGAAGATGGAAAAGCAATCAATACAGTGATGGGTTGCTGGCCGCATCGCCTGTTAACATGATTTGCATTTTTGCCCATTCCCTCGTTCGGCTTTTACGATCTGCGTGGGAAGAGAAGCAGCTGGTACATTCTAAGTTTTTTTATTTCTCCCAGACCAGCATGGGAGAACTATCGAAAGTTTCGATACTATCGATAGTTTTTAATTAATACTAACGATAGTATTAATTAAAAACTATCGATAGTATCGAAACTTTCGATAGTTCTATCGATATTGTTACAGTTTTCCAAGGTCACGATAGTATCGATAGACTATCGATGTTTTATACCATTGCTTGCAACACTCTTGCGCAGAGCAAATCGGTTGTTACGGGCCATTGTGTTTAAGTCACTTTAAGCCAATTATTTATGCAAATGTCTGCTTTAATGATAACACTGAAACAAATGTAGGTTACTATGTAAATGTGTAAGCATCTAACTAGTGTTTTGAGTCTAAATTCGGTGCTATAGAATTTTGTAGTAACAAAACTAAATAATCATCGTTTTCAAAA
The DNA here is from genome assembly GCA_963555685.1 of Acrobasis consociella. Classification (NCBI taxonomy): domain Eukaryota; kingdom Metazoa; phylum Arthropoda; class Insecta; order Lepidoptera; family Pyralidae; genus Acrobasis; species Acrobasis consociella. The sequence continues at coordinate 13,890,191 of OY743128.1, forward strand.
AAAGAATCATCGTTTGCACCAAAAAAAACAGCAACAACGTGACAAAATAATAACATTATTACATGCATAAAATACTCAATAACACACGACTACCTACTTCAGCCATTATTAATTGTTTGCAACAAACTTTTTAGCTATCTGGCGTGGTAGCGAGTTTGACCAAAAAGCCGCGGTGTTGCACGTTTGACAAAAAAACATAGTGGTAGGAAATTAGACCAAAAAGCCACGGTGATTTAATTAGTTTTAGCAAGTTTATGACCAAAAAGCCATGGTGGTGGTAGGAAGTTTGACTAAAAGCCACGGTGTTTTGGCAAGTTTTAGCAAGTTTGACAAAAAGACAAAAAAACAAAAAGTCACGTTGTACCTAAGTATAAAATAGGTTCCACAATAGCTTTGGATAAATTCTTTATTTGTTTGTAATCAGTTTATTGTACAAAATGCAAAACAAAATTTGAGAGAGCAAATACCTATACAGTGTCGGACTTATACGACTTGGAAGGTATATACCCTTAATAAATCAAACCACTGGTTATACTAGATCACTGTAGCATAATAAAAATAAAATAACAGTCTTCTTCTTATCGTGTGTGTTAGTGACTAACACTAGTGTCAGGGTTTTTAAACCGCCTTAAAGGCCTCTGACATGGTTTTTAGGTAACGACCAATGTCAAAGACAGTGACCGGGACCGACGGCTTAACGTGCCCTCCGAAGCACGGATCATCTTACTTATCAGACAATCAGGTGATCAGCCTGCAATGTCCTTACCAAACTAGGACAACACAAAGTCGTTGCCCCCGCCGGAAATCGAACCCGCGACCTCCGGGTATGAGCCGAACGCTCTAACCACTACACCACGGAGGCACTTAAAATAACAGTAAAAAAACAAAAAAAAAACGACAATCCCATACAAATTGCCCGGGCGGCTGCACACTTTAGTATGGAAATGCCAAAAATTTGTTTGTTCCTTTACTGTTATTTTAATTACATTATACTATAGTGATCTAGTATAGCCAGTGGTTCGATTTATTCCAGGTAGGTATGACATTTCCTCGTCGTATAGGGATCTCTTTCAGTCAAAACCTGCGATAAATTGAAAGGACAATTCTTATCTGTAAATAAACTTTCTAACCCCGAAGGCTGTCACGCTGAAAATAACAAAGAGTTTCCTTGTCGTGGAAGCCGTCAGGAATGTCTAACCAGGTGCTGGCGATCTGCCAGCGATTGCTATCTAAGGTGGTCTGTCCGTCCGTGCTTCCATACGTAAACAGATTACTGCTAATGTACAGCATTGCGGAGTTTATTTTTAACTCACTCGCATTAAATAGAGTAGACATAGAATTTCATGGTTTTAAGGAGGTACTTTACGACGACCTACGTAGCGTAGTGGCTACCATGCTAGTCCGCCACCCAGAGGTTCCGAGTTCAATCCCCGGTCAAGGCACGTTTGAAAACGGCTTTTTAATAAATGTCCTGGGTTTTGGGGGTTTTATCTATATAATATGTAGGTATTTGTTAAAAATATATGTATCGTTGAGTTACCATCCCATAACACAAGTTTCGAACTTACTTTGGGGCTAGCTTAATCTGTGCAATTTGTCCCTATATAGGTATATATTCATTAATTTATTGTTTTAATTATTCTTCTTCATTATTTTTGGCCAGAAAACTTGAGTTTTCAGTTGTTTCTTATGAATACTTTAATGGAGTCGCAACGTTATCCTCATTATAAGTTTGCTATCTTGCCAGTATCGCAGTCTTGGATTAAAATTATCGATTTCGTCCATTGTTTGAAGATTACAAAGTATACCTTACGCTTATCGCACCTTTGTGCTCTATTTTAATATATTTAGTAAGGATGAATGATCGAACCAACGAAATAAACAAGTTTAACTAACAGGTAAACACTGAGATAAGAAATAGCTGAAAAGGTTTTGCTTCTTAAAAATAAATAAAGATATCATTTATTGCCATACTATAAGTCTATAGTACACTAAGTATATAAGAAAATTTGCAAGCAGGCAAAGGAATGCCTCAGCTTGTGTTACCCCAGGAGTCAGAGGTAACGTTGTTTTTCAGGCATCCCTCAACTCCCTGTGATGGTGTGCGGGAGTTTATGAAATGGGGGCTAAGATTTACACTGTTATTACATTTTACTAAAACTAATATGGACATCAAAAATTAAATGAAATAGCTTCTTATTGTCTCGCGATATGGTTCTTCAAAATCTTGTTCTAATAAGCAGAACCATGTAGTTGCATATCCCAAATTACAACTATTAATTTAAACGCTAAAACCACCGCAAGAACTTGGTTTCACGTAAAACCGAGATAGAGTCGAAATGAAGCGCTACGATGACACAGATAGACTGACAGACCGTCAGATAGACAGACATCAGTGAGAAACTTATTACACTCTTTTTTGTCGGAGGTTAATGAAAAGAAGACGAGTGTGTCGAGTCCTAGGCTCCAAAGGATGCGATTGTTAAGATAAAGAAGAAAGATATACAAAAGTGAACTCAACCCAATAAGAAGAAAGGTTTCAAAATGAACATTCTAACGTTGAAAACTACATCAAAGTCCTTTGCTCGTTCTCTTTAAAAACCTTACTTACATCTTTTATGATCGTGCCTAACTTTTAATCGTCTTCGAAGCAAATGTCTGAAATTAATGTCTACAAGGCAAATTGCCAAGCTTTAAATCGCCTAGAGAACAACACGTCTTACAAGCAAAATGCCTAAAATGCAATAAGTCCTAAATAGCAAAAGGTCTAAAGAACAAAACGTCTATGAAGTAAAATGTCTTAAATGCATAAATTTCTAAGTATAGGGTCTATACATCAACATGTTTACCATGCAAAATGCTTAAAAATACATTTATTATCTCCATCTCACTTAGAGAAATGGACGGAAAATTTCCAGATCGCAAACTAATTTATGTGTGTATCAAACAGATATAAACATACTTAATGTAGTCGTCGAAATCATTATCTTTACGTGACTCGATGTCAGTGTTTTGCTAATATTGTGATAACTGACATTCTGAAACATGGCATCACGTGGTAGACATTTCCCGTTTGCACTCGTACTTATAATCTGAATCTAATCTGAATCTGAATAAAATAAAAATAAATAAATATATAGGGACAAATGACACTGATTGAGCTAGCCCCAAAGTAAGTTCGAGACTTGTGTTATGGGATACTAACTCAACGATACTATATTTTATAACAAATACATATATAGTTAAACATCCAAGACCCAGGACAATTTGAAAAAGGCCATTTTCCAACTTGCCCTGACCGGGAATCGAACCCGGGCCCTCTGGGTGGCGGACTAGCATGGTGACCACTACGCCACGGAGGTCGTCAAAAAAATCTGAATATAGGATGAATCATTTTCTCAACCAAGTCGAGGAAATGATTCATCCAAATATAGGTACCTAGTTCATAGTAAAAATGACCAGCCGGAAAAGACTCGCACGAGTCGGACTCGCGCAAGTAACACTATCTATAAAATACTTTTGTTGTATGGGAGCCCCACTTAAATATTTATTTTATTCTGTTTTTAGTATTTGTTATTATAGCGGCAACAGAAATGGATCGTCTGTGAAAATTTCAACTGTCTAGCTGTCACGGTTTATGAGATTACAGCCTGGTGACAGACAGTCGGACAGACAGAAGGAGAGACAGACGAACGGATAAAGGAACAGTCGAGTTTTAGTAGTAGGGTCCCGTTTTTACCCTTTGGGTACGGAGCCCTAATAAAAGAAGTTGACATATTCAGAAAGGTTTCTTGTTTTGCGCAGATAAACCAAGTTCTAAAGTTAGAATGCGTTTTAAAATAAGACAGTGTCTTATGCATACTTTTAATAATGTTGTAAGCAAGGTATGGAAAGAACCATTATTGCTAATAAAATATGAGGGTTACTCCACATCTAAAATAGTTGACAATGTCTTCAGAATAATAGTAGATGAAACGATAGAAGGAAGACGAGAAAGGAAAAGACCGTAACCTCCTCTTAACTCCATCGACAAGAGTAAGCTCTTAAATTACAAGAAGAAGGACCAAAACAGAGATAGTTGCATTTTACCTTGAGTAGAAAAAAATACAGTTGAAAGTTAAATTACAAATGTCTTGTTCAAGGTGAATGAAAATTAAATTAGCTGCAATGTACTCACCGTAAACATTGATGATGGATCTTCTAAAGCCGTAACAGTTACATTACATCTAATTACACTATTGAGACGGATTGAGACTATCGGATACACTAACACCTAGCCTCTTATCATAAGAAAGGAGTGCTAACACTTGCAGTCTTTAGCATTGTCTACAACATCTCTATCGGCGAAATGTTCGACGTCTTCCTTCGCATCTGGTGCCACAGTCTGCACAGGCGGAAGTGCGCAGAGAAGAACCGTATCTCCAAACCTCATACAAGCTTTTCTTCGGTAAACTTTACCGGCTTCTTCAACACTTCTATTGTATTATCTGAGTTTATTACACAGTTTACTTTTGGTGATTCATTGTTGTTGCAATTGTCCTTTGCGGTCGCAGTGTTTTGTTTTTTAGCGTCGTCATTATTATTGTCCTTAGCTTCTGGTACATTTAGGTCTGATTTTTTCGAAGCCACTGACTTTGAGTCATTCGCTACGCAGTTTTCTGCGGATTTATTTTGAGACATTTGAGGATAATGGTGCAGTATTGCTGTTGTGTTAAAAGTTATTTTACCGTATTTAACTATTTCTGTTGGCCTTTTTGAATTATCTCTGCTAGTACTAGGCCCTGCTTCTAAATCTACGTCAGACGTATTCTTAAATTTAGTATGTTCGGGGCTTTCTCCCGATATGTCCTCGAACATATCTTTTGTATCATCCAATAAGTCTAAAGCGACTTTCTTGCTTTTTCTCAAATTATCCATATAAGTATTATAATTGTTCATATCTACAGTATTACTTTGTTTAAGTGGCAATGAATTTGGCAATTTCTTTTGAGGTCGCTCCTCGGCTGTGTATCACAATTGCTTTGGGGGATTTTGGCCTTTTTGAGACGCCGAGTCGGACTTGGCCGCGCAAATGTCGCGCGCGGCGTGTGTTAGCTATGTCTGGGACTGCACCATCGAGATGCTGGTCGTCTCCGTGACGATGGTGGGCGCCGGGAAATCTTCTCCAGTTGAATCATAGATGGGGAACTCGCAGCACAGCATGCACTTCAAAAACCTCGGTACTTCCACGTAGATCGCTGGCGGTATCGGTATCAGAGGTGACGTGGACGCCTTATAATAAAGATAATCAGGGTTATCGCGGTACTTTTCGTCCGCTGATCGTTCTAGCAACGGAATGCCAGATAAGAACAATATGATAGACGTCGTAAACAGTGGCGAGAGTATAGCTACCCATTCTACGCCTTCCACTACGTTTAGTGATATAATAAATATTCCCCACCAAAGTACTACTTCGCCGAAATAGTTGGGATGTCTAGAGAGCCTCCAGAGGCCGTCGTTGCACCATTTCCCTTGATTGGCAGGCTCTTGTCTGAAAGCGAATTTCTGTAAGTCCGCGTAAGTCTCGATGAGCAAGCCTATGACAAATATTCCTGCGCCAGCTGAGTCCAGCGTAGTCATCGTCTTAGGCGATTTCGGGAAAGAATGATGCGGCGAATTGATGATAATAACAGGTAAACACACGACGTACACCCATATTGCTTGGAAAGTGTAAAATACTGCGAACCTTAGCGTGTTACTCTTCCTGTCTTCGAACTGTTTATCTCTACCAATGTGGTAGATTCTGTATATTAAATATCCGGACAGTCTCAATCCCCAAACGCACACAAAAGCTGTGACCATCAGCTGTCTACTGTCATAACTCTTTAGTGTACTCCCTCCTTGGCCTAAGAAGAATGTTAATAAGGCAATGATAATAAAATTTGCTCCGCCAGTGAAGTCTGTAACCTTGTCGCTTTGGAACAGTGATGCAATTGTGAAAAAGAGGATTTGCATTGCGACGGCTACCATAGCACTTATGGCGAAGTTATTCCTATCTATCAGGGGCTCCATGGTATTGTCTGGGCACTATATGAGTTTGGCATCACGATTTTCTTCCATCGATTCGTTCTTGTCGCATTGCCGCATAATAACTTAACACTTTATTTTATTATTTCGCAGCACGTGTTTTGTTATTCGTAGCATTTTCAGTTTCAGTTTACACGACTATGTTCTTGTTTATGTCGGTTTGATTATGTTTTTCGCGTTATTTTTGGTTTTGTAAGTTCGCAGCGTGTGTTAGCTTTCGCGGAGCTTTGCGCTACTGAAATAGCTTTGACGTTTGTTGTACGCATGCGTAACTCTCCGCGCATGCGCGGTGGAGTGCCTTGAACTCAAAAATTTAATTTTACTATAATTTCCTTGATTTTAAACAGTGGCGAGGCGAAGCTATACCTTTAGCTGTTTTATGCATTATTTTTCAATTACTTTAAAAGGTCTTGTTTGGTTGATGTTTGATAGGGTGTAAGTTTTGAGGTTATCCCACGTTTTAGGTCAGAGTGACGCTAGTAGGTCAACTAAGGGACACCTGTGTTTGTGTACGGGTGCTCTGAATATTTCATGACTAGTTTTCGCCCCCGTCTTCAGCTCACTAAGGCTCGATTAGCTAAATAATGTTATGATTTTGTCTCTCATTTTGAAGGTAAGACTTTAAAAAATATATATACGAGTATTATAAGAAAAGAATAGCTTCATTCAATAATACTGAATAAGTTCCCTAATTAATTTATCAGTTATTTTGACTAAAAACTGACTGCTTACTTGACTGTGCTGCAATTTTTTCGTATTTCGATGTTAGTACATTTAAAAGTGTTTAAATATTACATTGTTCTAATCTCTTTTCTGTTTTTCTGCTTCAGTTTGTCCAATACCTCCTTTTAAACCTGAATGAATTTGATGCAGTTTCCGGATAACTGAGTTATCTACTAGAACTAATACTAACTTATACAAAGTAAATCGTAAGTACTCTTGGTTTAAACCTGATTATCAAATACTTATCTAAGTGTATTATGCATCGATAAAAATATTATACTGAGGAAAACAAACTAATTATTAGCATGAATTAAACGGGTTACTCACGCACAGAGTCAGCTACTGCCCGACATGTTTAAATAAATAACCGGCCAAGTGCGAGTCGGACACGCGCATGAAGGGTTCCGTACCATTTTCTATAAAAATCACGTTTATTGTATGGTAGCCTTACTTAAATATTTATTTTATTCTGTTTTTAGTGCTCGGCAACAGAAATATATCATCTGTGAAAATTTCAACTGTCTAGCTATCACGGTTCATAAGATACAGCCTGGTGACAGACAGACAGATGACGGACAGCAGAGGCTTAGTAATATGGGTCCCGTTTTTACCCCTTGAGTACGGAACCCTAAAAAACTAATGCAAACTAATGGTAACTACTTTGGATCTATCATGAAAGATACGAGGGTATCGTATGATCATACATGTACTTACTTACATACAGCGGTGAATCACACTTTACAATGTTGAAATAAATCAAACCACAGGCTATACTATGTCACTATCCTACTAATATTATGAACGCGAAAGTTTGTAAGCATGGATGGATGGATGTTTGTTACTCTTTCACGTAAATACTGAATGGATTTTAATGAAACTATACAATAATAAAGAGGTTTATCAGGATCGTAGCAAGTGGAGGTCCATAGTCTCTGCCTACCCCTGCGGGAAACAGGCGTGATATAATGTATGTATGTATGTATACAATAATATAGCTTATACATCAGCATAACACAGGCAACAATTTATAAAGATACTTCGCAGACAAAGTCGCGGGCTCCAGCGAGTAATATAATAAAATTAAAATAACAGTCAAGAAACCAAAAAGTTTTGACAATCCCATACAAATTGCCCGGGCGGCTGCACTCTTTAGTATGGAAATGCAATTTTTTTTGGAACGAAGTTCCTTATCGCGCGTTGCGAAAGGAGGCTAGACGGAAAAAATTAAGACCAGAAGTTGTAACGACACTTTTTGCTATAGTTGTAAGCCGTGCGGCGTGCGCGTGTTTCTCTGTCTGTCTTTCTCTCTCTCGAACTTCGTTTCATCCGGGTGTCCCTTGACACCTCTCCAATTTTTTTTGGTCGTTTACTGTTATTTTGATTTCATTATACTATAATGATCTATTAAAGCCCGCGTGGTTTGATCTATCACGGGTATGTCCATTCCATTATGCTCTAGATCGGTCATTTTGGAAATCTTTGGGAGAGGCCTATGTCCAGCTGTGGACGTTATGCGGCTGGAATTATGTCCATTCCACGTTGTATATCAGTATATAGTACTTTATAGGTAAAAGTTTGTGAGTGTGTTTGTGTGTGAGTACGTTTGTTTGTTTCTTTTTCTTATATTTAAGAGCTGGGCTCTTGTCGGTGGAGTGCTTTCCATGTCTCTCTTCCTTCCGTTAAGTTCTTAACCTCTTTATATGTTTTCACGTTTAATTTTTCTTTTATTTGGTCTATAAATTTTCTTCTGGGTTTTCCTACTCCTCACTTTCCTTCTATTTTTCCTTCCATTATTGTTTTAAAGAACGCATCGTGGCGTAGTAGATGGCCGAACATTTTCCCTCTTCTATTTTCTATAATTTGTATTATTTGTCTTTTCTCTCTCACATCCTCTAGTACCTTTTCATTTGTAATTTTTTCTGTCCAACTTATTTTTTTCATTCTCCTCCAGCACAACATTTCAAATGTTTGTTTAGATTAGACTAAGGTAATTTACAAAAAAAATGTTGACGCCGTTTCTTTCCACAAACAGCTTACTCCTCTAAAACCGAATTCCTATTCCATGTCGCAACAATTTCATTTACCGATGATTCATCATCGAACAGTATTGCTTTCATACTCTTTATTCGCATCAAGACTGGATTATCATTACTTTTATCAGCCGACGGGAAACCGATAGGACCCGGCAATAAAAGATAAATGTTATTTACACAGTTCATACGAAATGACGTGACTACTTATATCACTTTGAAGATAAACAAAGTATAAAACAAGTCATTATTGAACAATTTTATTTGCTAAGCAAATTAAATAAGTTTTAGAAAAAATTTCATTTTTTGTACAAGCTTTTATAATGAGACCAAAAAAGTGCTTACTGAGAAAATAAGTTAAGCCTAAATTCGATGGAGTTTCGTCGTTTTATTACTGAGTTCCATCGATTAACTTCTATCTCTGTGATCAGACACTAGGCATCGTCTGTTATAAAGTCGCCTGCCATTCATTTGTGTTGACGAGTCAAGACAAATCAAACGAGTCCTGCTCAATGAGGTTATGTTGTTTTATAACTAAGTTCCGTAGAATATCTTTTGGCTCCATCATCAGAACAGCTCATGACTTCATAATATTGTAGTGTCATCCGACTTACACATGTATACAAAATTTCAGCTAAATCAGTTGAGAATAACTGGTTGAAAATTAAGTTGCACGATTTGTCCTAAACAAACATTCATACATAGAAACTTACAAACAAGATACATTTCAAGTTAAAAAAAATCTTGCTTGTAATAAAATAAAATAAATCGTTAAACATCTCCAAATTTATAACCTTTTTGGTGCTTAGTCCGTTAACAAATAGTTGACGTATAAACATTTCAAATACTAGTTAGGAACCGATTTTAGTGAGCAAAGTAGTAAGTAAATATGTAATGTAGGTGATATATTATTGTATTGAGTAAAACGTGTCATAATGTTCTCAATTATCTCCAATTTCCGACTGTGACGACATCCGTCTTTGTATAATTTTTTGAAGTAAAAACTTCTTTAGCGGCGTTGTGCACTTTTTTGGAATGGGTAAAAAATGTTAAACTCGCGTCAGGACACGTGACCTGATCGAAAATTCGTAAGACGGCGCAGGGCGCTTGCGCGAATGTTCGTGTGTGTTTATGTTACAGCGTGCTAATAAAATGTCATGTTTGTGTACGATAGCACAATAAATAAATATTGTATTCTACCACATAAATGAGAGTACTTTTATACTGATAATTAAAGCAATTCGTGCAAAATTATTCCCTAACCATTCCAAAATATCTAAAATGCACAACGTTAATATTCAAGTTTTCACTTCTGCCGGCACTCCCAGAGTGCAACCCGTCGTTTTTTTTTCCTGGTAGATAAGCTACTCTAAAATGCCTGTACTTAGGTACATACTAAACGGAAAAATCAAATAGGGATGGAAATAATAATTATTTCATTGAGTTCGTCAGTTAAAGTTGGTATCAGATACGACGTGGGAGGGACTTACCCGTTATCATTCGAACCACAGGCTATATACTAAATGTAGTATACTTAATGGTATACTTAGTAGGTATACTTAATGGTTTATTGTTAATTAATATAGTAGGTATACTTAATGGAATTAAAATAACAGTCATACTAAAAAAAAACTCGTCCTTTTCTTACAAAGTGTGCAGCCACTCAGGCTATTTGTATGGGAATGTCGCTTTTTTTTGTTTTTTTACTTTTATTTTACTATCATTACTAATAGTTATTTAGTAAAGCCCGTGGTTTGATTTATTACGGGTATGCAAAGTTGTATGTTTTTCGGATCAAATGTTGCGATTGTAATAAATGAATTTATTGAAATAAGAAAGTAAAAAAATTTACATATATCCTGAAATTAATAAATCAATTTCAGGATTCTTTACAGAACTTGGCAGCCATTTAAATCTTAGATTTAAATAAAATTCTTTTGTGGGATATTTATTTTTGACCCCCATTTTCATATTTATGATTTTATGGGTTATTTTAATTTAAAAGTTTACAAACAAACCACCAGACTGACGTGTTCCCTATTAGACAACGTCTCACTGTTAGAAGTGGTCTCCGCTCGCGAGCTCTTGGCATTCACAAGAAGATATAAGGTCTAACGAAATATACTGAAACTATTTTAAGGGTGAATTCAGTCCGTCATAGCGAACAACTTTCCCCAAGAAACGTATGTCGAAACATCCTACTAATCCTACTAATAAGTATTATAAACGCGAAAGTTTGTAAGAATGGATGGATGTTTGTTGCTCTTTCGATGGATTTTAATGAAACTGTAAAATACTTAATATAGCATATACATCAGAATAACACATAGGCATATAATTTATAAAGATATTGTGTGATAATCCTGCGCAGACGTAGTCGCGGGCACCAGCTAGTTAGAAATAATTTTTGGCTTTCTATACAAACTCGTATACATACCTACATACATACATAATATCACGCCTGTTTTCGACAGGGGTAGACAGAGACTATGGACTTCCACTTGCTACGATCCTGACAAACCTCTTGCTTTATCTAAACTCACCAATCTCAACTTTTTTGGGAGGCCAAAATTACTTTTCATATTTCGATACGTGTTCCTTGATGAAAGTTGTTTAGTATCATGGACTGAATTCACCCTTAAAATAGTTACAGCATATGTTGGACCTTGTATATAGTTTATGTCTAACCCCCGTCAAAACAAAAAAGAGGGGTATTATAAGTTTGACGCTTATGTCTGTCTGTGGCATTGTAGCGCTCGAACGCATCGTCTTCGGACGTTAAAAGTTATTGAGGGTTAACGCATGAAAGTCGGGGTTTTTGTAGTTCGTCTGGCAATTAATAGATGGCGCTACGGATATTAGTTCTACTATTTAGTTCCTCCGCTCAACACTAGATGGTGTTTACATATCAAACAATTTAATATTAAAAACTACTTTTTTAATATTAATATTTTCTTCCATGCTGGACTGGGAGAAAAGAAAAAACTTAGAATGTACCAGCTGGTCCTCTTCCCGGGCAGATCGTAAGAGGCGATCGAGGGAATGGGCAAAAAAACGAATTATGTTAATAGGCGATACGGCTAACAACCCATCACTATTTCGATTCCTTCATCCACCTTCTTGCCCACATCAAGCTAAAAGTCGCTTTTGAGTCATGCAGCCCTGGGCTCTATCTGCTTAGAGCCGCAAGACTCAAAATGCTCTGTCTGCCGCATTAGAGATAAAGCCGTGATAGTATGTATGTATGTATTTCATAATTTGGCTGGTAAATAAACTTGAACGAACCATAACCGAAGGGCATGTATGAAGAGATTGATGAGTTTAGATGAAGCAAAAGAGGTTTGTCAGGATCGTAGCAAGTGGAGGTCCATAGTCTCTGCCACCCCTGCAGGAAACAGGCGTGATATTATGTATGTATGTATGTAATAAACTTGAATAGATAACAAGTTCAACTTTACCTACAGCTATACTTTGTAACGTTAGTTAGTCAAAAGAGGGATTTATAAACATCTTAATCTAAGGTCAAAACATATTGCCTGTTTCGTACAGAATAGGTACTTACGTATAGGGGTTTTACACGTACAGTTCTCTTTTTTGTATATTATCTCCGTGGTGTAGTGGTTAGAGCATTCGGCTCATACCCGGAGGTTGCGGGTTCGATTCCCAGCGGGGGCAACGACTTCATGTTGTTGTCCTAGTTTGGTTAGGTTAGGTAGGCTGATCACCTGATTGTTTGATAAGTAAGATGATCCGTGCTTCGGAGGGCACGTTAAGCCGTCGGTCCCGGTCACTGTCTTTGACATTGGTCGTTACCTTAAAACCATGTCAGAGGCCTTTAAGGCGGTTTAAAAACTCTGACACTAGTGTTAGTCACTAACACACACGATAAATAAATAAATAATAATATAAATAAATAAATATATAGGGACAAATTACACTGATTAAGCTAGCCCCAAAGTAAGTTCGAGACTTGTGTTATGGGATACTAACTCAACGATACTATATTTTATAACAAATACATATATAGATAAACATCCAAGACCCAGGACCATTTGAAAAAGGCCATTTTTCAACTTGCCGTGGCTAGGGATCGAACCCAGGACCTCCGGATTAGCGGTCTAGCGTGTTGACCATTACGCCACGGAGGTTGTCAATCATAAGAAGAAGAAGATCTCCGAAGTCAATCTTTTCCATAGAAGTAGAATCTGTTTACTGCGTAAAAAGACCACACTAACCGAGTGCGATAGATAATATGACAAGTGTCATCTTCATAAGAGCAAAAGAGATAGCATCAATTTGACAATGAGACAAGTTTTCATACGAAGCATGTCACCCTTTGTCACCCTGGCTCGAACATCGTTACACGAAAATTTGATTTTCCAAATTGTAAACTGAGTTTATTTATAAGTTATCTTATAGTGGAAAGATGGTATCGTACTGCTTTACCCTTAGTTTGTGTAGTAGGTACAAATACAACCCATAGAAAGTTACACAGAAATATTTCGTTTCTGGACACATTTTACAATACTCTATATCCATCTTATACCTTTTAAATATATGGTCTTTTCCGTACCCTAAGAGTAAAATAACCTTCTGTCTGTTAGTCTGTCTGCCACCAGGCTGTTTTTTAGGATTAAGTACCCAAAGGGTAAAAACGGGACCCTATTACTAAGATTTCGCTATCTGTCCGTCTGTCTGTCACCGGGCTGTATCCCAAGAACCGCGATAGCTAGATATCATTGATGTTTATAAGCTTTTCTTAGCTTGTGTTTCCTAAGTCAGCTTCTACGACATCCACGGGAGGACTGATCCTATTCTACTCTGCCGGAAACCACACGCCAAAAAAAAAAGTTTTACATATGTTAAAGCTAGTAAAGAATAAGAACTCACGTGGTGTTCATTCCCGGATCAATGTCATTCGCGTTGATATACATAGTAGCCATGTCAGCGAGCAACCTCCTAAACTCTTCCCGGATGGTCAGGAATGCCGTCGAGTTGACTCCTGCAAGTAGCAAGGTGGTCGTCTCCCGGGGTACTGGGATCAGGAATTCGGGCTCCGGCAGGTCTTCTGTATTTTCGTCGGACGCTGGAGATTCTGTGGAAGAATTTAAATGGTATCTAGACGATCGATGGAACTATTACAGGTGCAGTGATTTTTTAATTCCCTTTACTTTTTTTTGTTGGTTTGGAAGCAATGAAAAACATTAAAGAATATTATGCCTACTAGCCTCTTTTTACGTGGTTTATAAATACTGATATGGCATAGTATAGGCTTGACTTGCCGTGTCTTGTCTGCTTATAGAAAAGTTAAAAAGCCACAATTTAACTTGGTACGGCCATGTCAAGAGGCGAGATGCCGAACATCTGGCAAATAAAATGGTTAGGTTGATGGTCACAGAGACAGAGGACGACCTAGAAAGACATGGGGGGACATTGTCAAGCGGGATGTGGAGGAGAGGGGGGTGAGTACAAATATGGTAAATGATAAAAAACTGTGGAGGGAGTTGACATACAGAGCCGATCCCAAATAGTGATAAGGCGAGGAAGATGATTATGGCGTTATTTTGGGCTTGTCTCGAGATCTTTTCTGAATATTTTGTATGTTGATAGGCCTGAATTCTGTTTTCCTGTCTTTTACCATTAATTTTACACCTGCTTGCATGGTCTTACGACTCTGAGCCATATCTAAAGGTTAACAAATAAATTTGTGTACATTGCCTAATTGCGGAAAAAAAAAATTGACATTGCACCGCCCTTAATACAGATTATAAAACATTGGTAGTTAAGATCGAAGATATACATCAATTTTAGATCCATCAACCTAGTTGTTTCAGTTTTCTGTTTTTATTAAAAATGCTAAGGATGCAACCGAGCCTTAAGATGAAAGAAATTCAAACTTTAAAAGAAAGAAACTGACCAATCATCCTAGCGCTGAGCTGGAATCCTCTAGAGAAGGACATGCCTCCCAGCGGGTTGAACCTGATGAATATCCTGTTGACGTCCCTGAAGCGGTACCGGCGCTCGCTGTTGATTCTGTGCGCAAAGATGATGCCTTGGTCTCCTGACGCATCTGTTTGTCCTGGGATGAGAATAATAAGTTTAAATAGTACTAAGTTTACAATAGTCCAGAAAACATTAACATCAATAAATATTTATAATAAAATTATTAAATTGATAAAGAAAGATAAGTTAATAAATATGCTGCAATACTGTGTGCAATAATCTTAAATAAAAATAGATTATAGTAAATAAATTTCTCCCAGTGTTGATAGATTGGACAAAACCAAGGAATTTATGCCAATATCCTGCAATTAAGAGTAATGGAACAATAGAGTTTATTCCAACGATTTATTACTCGCAATGATGCATTCCGTCAAAAATTTGTAGCGGAAGCACATAAAGTAATTTAAATTTAAGAGCAAGTAATTGTGACGGTAAGTATAAAGAGTTTTATTTACCTGGTTTAAGCATCAGGAAATGTCCTTGAGCGCTATTGATCGCCAAATCAGTGATATTGACTTCGATTCCGGTGCCAAGACCTTCTAAGATCCAGTCAATAACTGCCGAATCAGTTGGGTAAGCGTTGGGGTAGTCTGGAGAAGTTATGACCACTGGCTCGTCAGCAGTCAGGGTTATATGCACAGGAGCCACGTCTCTTTCCATGGCGATTTCGGATTTGTGGAATATTGCAAATTGCTTGCTTAGTTCATCCAATTCACCACTAGTCAAATCGTCTACTGATTTTGTCGCCTGTGTAGATGTAATGTCTTCGTCAGGTACTAGATTTTTTACCTGTTCAGGTATAGCTTCTTCGTCAAGAACTTCAGATTTGTTATTTGTTTCTTCTGAAAAATTCATATTCGATTGACCATTTATACTTTCAGCATTTAGCGCATCATTGAAATATACAATTGCTGATTCTTCGTTATCTTCATTGGCATTATTTATCAGTGAATCTTCTTCTTTATCATCAGCATCTTCATCTTCAAATTCTTTAAATAAATCTTTAGGATCTTTGTTCATCATGTAATCATAATAATCTTTTCTCGTTTGAAGAATGCGTGCTTCTCCTTCATAATCAAAATCATTGTCTTTGTTTTCATTACCTAGTTCTATATCATCAGCATTAGCTACTTCATCTAAAGCTTGTTCACTTTGTGCATTATCATTTTCTTCATCATCATTCGCTAAGTTTTTCAAGGTTTCAAATATCTTATCAAGGTCTTCATTAAGATCCTCGTACACTTTGTCTACTGAATCTTCATCATCATTATCTGCCTCATCGCCATTTACCTCTTCTTGTTCTAACGCTGGTGCTACTGGATTCGATTCTTCAACATTGTGTTGTGCTTTGTCTTGATTTTCATCAAATTCATAATTAGTTTCTTGTAAAATTTCACGAGTTTCATCTATAATACTTTGAATGTCTGACTCAACATCAGTCTCAGGTAAGTTGACGTTGTCTTGTTCATCTTTGTCACCGTTATTTTCATCAAATTCACTGTCAGTTTCTTCCAAAATTTTACGAGTTTCGTCAATGACACGTTTCATGTCTGCGTCGACATCAGCTTCGGGGTCTTCGAGTTCGGGAATATTTTGTTCTTTTTCCTTGAGAGCTTCTTCAAATATTTTTAGCAAATCATCCTCGACGTCATATTTGGAGTTTACGTCATCATCGACTTGTTCTTTATTGTCTTTTGTCTCTTTGTCATTGTCTTCATGAATTGTTCGTATGATTGGTTCATTTTCATCAATGATATCCGATTGGATGCCTAAAATTTGTCCAAATTATATTAGATAAATATTTTTTCTTAGCGAAAGATTTATCGTAATTAAATTTCTTAATAAGTACAGATAAATTTTAAAGACACGGAGTTGCAATTGGCCTAAAAATACCCATGTTTTTTTTAGAATTTGGCCAATTATCATTTTATACCTAATTTTTCTAATTTAATTTGAATATTTAATATCTCGTCTCATTTAAGTCCAAGCTTTTAGGAAATGTAATCACAGAGTTTTATGATCACAATTTATTATTAAAATTGTATCCTAAATGTTTGGTCACATTTTTTAGCATTATGCTAAAATTAATAAATCTAGTTTCACGGTAAAAGTGTTGAAAAAATTATAAAACGATAATTACCTTCATCACCTGTATCAAGATTATCTTCTTCCTGATCGAGTAGTGTGTCCTGCACTGGCTTTTCCTCTTCTTCTTCTATTTGTTCGTTATCATCCATATCATCCAGAAGCCCTTTGAAACTATCTGTTCCTAATGGTACTCTTGGAATATTAGCATCGTCAACTGTTTTAGAATAAGAAGGCTCTTCTGGTAAAACATTCAAATCCATTTTACTTTTATTGTCATCGTTTAAAATTTTATCAATTGCGTCTTCACTAATTTTATCATTGTTCATTTTTTGTTGAAAGACATCAAAATCTTCGACAGCAGACTCGACATCATCATAATTTGTTTCTAAATCCCTATCCTGATTCGGTTCTTCTTCTTTTTCAAATTTCGTTTGGACTCCATCTCTGTTGTCTTCAATTTCATAATCTTTATAGTCCTGTTCGTCAATGTAATCATGGCCTGAATCAAATTCCTTGTTTTCATTTTCTTGTATTGTTTCAGGCGCATTTTTTTCGTCGGAAAGATCAGATTCACCGCTGTTTAAGTTATTTAAATCGTCATACCATGTGTCGTACTGGTCCCAAACATCTTGAAATGCTGTAATAAATAAATTTATTAGAAAATATAGATAATTCTACATCATCATCAGATTTTCTTGTCTCCACTGCAGGAGCACAAGCCTCTCTGTACTACCAGAGCCATACTTGGCCAGCCAAAGGACTTTGGCCTACACTCTCCTCGCTGGCCGGATGGATTGGAGAGGTCTCATGATGTTTACAAGCTTTGTTTAGCTTGTAATTTCTAAGTCGCCTTCCATGACATCCACGAGAGGAATGGGAGTGGCCCTATTGTACTCTGCCGGAAACCGAACGGCATAAAATACAAACACTATAATATCATCTTTGTCCCAAATGGAGCCTACGGAGCAGTTCTGTTCTTGCGGCTCTTAGCAGACATATTAGTAAATATAAATAAGATTTAGAGATTAGATTTATAAATTTGTTCTACGTCATTATAAGTTTTTAAGGAATATAAATATTATAATTACTGCAAGTGCGTTGGTCAAATGCTATTTCAAACTTGAACTGCAACTGGAACTACGTACCTAAATATTTTGGTGTGTATTAAATCTTTCTTTAAAACGCTATTCATATTATAATTTGTCATTTAAATATTAATTGACCGAGTAATACCCCTTCGATAATAGCAACCCTTTTACTTTTTTAAAGAATTTTTTATCATTATCTTCCAATGTAATGTGTTTTGGGAGCTTATTGTACATCTTGATTGCGCTTCGGTACGGACCCTTTTTATACATTTCTAAGTATTTTCCTTTAGGTTTACTTACCGGGATCGCTAGTCTGTCTTTGTGCCGTGTGTTTATTGTGTGAGTGTCCTTCACTTGTTTAAAGAGGGACATATGTTTTCAATTAGCGTGATGGTGAGCGATAAAGTTCAAAGGAAACAAAATACTGATAGGTTGCTTGCTAGCTTTCGCTCATTCCTCTGATTGTTTTTCTACAATCTGCACGGAAAGAGCAGCCGCTGGTACATCTATATCTATACATATAATAAAACAGTAAAAAAAGTGTGCCTGTACATTAAATATATTTCCAAAAAAAAATATTGGGGTCGATAGAGACGTAGTAATAGAGTAAGAATTAAAAAAAAGTCTGTCTGTTTGTCTGTTTGTCTGTTTGTCTGTTTGTACACGCTAATCTCCGGAAATACCGGACGGATTCGAATTAAACTTTTTTTGTTATATAGCTATTAAGCCTGGGCAACATATAGGGTATAAATGATTTTGGAAAATGGAACGCCTGATGCAGAACCATAATGGTCCAGCTAAACTATAAGAGATATAAAAATGCCGCCTCAGTAAAAGTTGTTCAGCCTGATGAGCATTTTCCAGAGACATAAAGTTCACGCGAACGAAGTCGCGGGCTTCGGCTAGTACATTCAAATTTTCCTTTTTCCCAGCCCAGCATTAGAGAATTAACCTTTATACTTTGTCGTGTAAAAATGCCTCGCTAATTACTGAATAGTTAGTTGGGTTTTATTGGTTTTTAACCCTGATAAAAAACCAATAAAACCCAACTCTTCCATGCTGGTCTGGGAGAAAAGAAAAAACGTAGAATGTACCAGCTGCTTCTCTTCCCGCGCAGATCGTAAGATCCTGTCGATGGAATGGGCGAGATTTGAATCATGGTAATAGGCGATACGGCTAGCAACCCATCACTATTTTGATTTCTTTTCTATCTTAACGCCCACCACCACGCTAAGCGTGGCCTTTGGGCCTAACAGCCCTAGGCTTTGTTTACCCTGTCAGGGATATAGACGTGAAAAATGTATCTGTATATTAAAGTGGTGTATTATAAGTTTGGCGCTAATGTTTATCTGTTTGTTTGTTTGCAACATCGTAGGCCTCGAAAAGACCGATTTTGATGCTGTTTTTTAATGTAAAAGCAAGTTCCCTTGCGGTGGTTCATAGCTATGTTTGGTAAAAACCCCCGACTTCTTTTACGCATCCATAACTTTGAATCGATTTTAGTTATTAGTAGCCGAAGGTATTAAGAAAAAAGTTCATAGCGCGTGTTAGTTTTTTTTTTCATACGGATTTTTTTTTTGCCTTCTAATGATCTTTCTTGTCATGTGTGTTAGTTACTAACACTAGTGTCAGAGTTTTTAAACCGCCTTTAAGGCCTGGTTAGGTAAGGAGATGGTTTTAGATAACGACCAGTGTCAAAGACAGTGACCGGGACCGACGGCTTAACGTGCCCTCCGAAGCACGAATCATCTTAATTATCAGACAATCAGGTGATCAGCCTGCAATATCCTAACCAAACTAGGACAACAACACGAAGTCGTTGCCCCCGCCGGGAATCGAACCCGCGACCTCCGGGTATAAGTACGAACGCTCTAACCACTACACCACGGAGGCAGTTATGATGATGATAAGTAGCGGAACTACATATTCCAATTAGTGTTAAGTGTAATAAACTGATATCCGTGGCGCCATCTATTATTTGCCAGGCAAATTGAAAACCCAGACTTTTAATCCCCAATAACTTTTCAACGGCGTAACGGATTTTCATCACACATAACTACCGCCGCAAGGGAATTAGCTTTCACGTGAAAAACTGCATCAAAATCGGCCCATTGTCCATCCATTTCAGACCTACAATGCCACAGACAAACAGACAGACAAACATTAGCGTCAAACTAAATAACACCTCTCTTTTTATCCAAATCTAAAATGCGGACCCTGGTCTGCCAAGCAGAAAAGCTATGGATGCAGTCAGGAACGCGGTAACATGTGTGAGAGAGAGAGAGTAGACATACATTAATACACATTGTTCAAGTAGTAAACACATTGAAGAGTAGGTATTACAGAGTACAAAGTACATCCGCCACAGCTGTGCGCTGTGGCATAAACTATAAAGATTACAAATGCTACCCGCTGACTTCTAAGTACGTACTACTTTATCTCATCATATAATCTTCACTTTTAGGTCTCCACTGCAGGAGCACGACCCTCTCTGTACTACCAGAGCTGTGCTTAACCAGAGCAGCCAGAGGATTTAGCCTATACTCTCCACGCTGGTCAGACAGGTTGGAGAGGTCTCATTGATGTTTATAAGCTTTGTTCAGCTTGTATTTCCTAAGTCGCCTTCTACGACATCCACGGGAGGACCTGGAGTGGTCCTATTCTACTCTGCCGGAAACCACACGGGGATTATAATAATAATACTTAATTATTTTCTGTTCTTCCATATTTGTGTGGTGACGTCACAGCGCATGCATCTAATAATAGAGAATGAAAGTATGTCCTTTATACGATCTTTTGAAAGCGATCCAAAATGTTTACATCGCAGTAATGCGTCCAAAAGGAAACGTACAAATACACGATCACGTCTTTATCTCTAACGAGGCAGACTGCCTCCGTGGTGTTATGGTTAGAGCGTTCGGCTCATACTCGGAGGTCCCGGGTTCGATTCCCGGCGGGGGCAACGACTTTGTGTTCTTGTCCTAGTTTGGTTAGGACATTGCAGGCTGATCACCTGATTGTCTAATAAGTAAGATGATCCGTGCTTCGGAAGGCACGTTAAGCCGTCGGTCCCGGTCACTGTCTTTGACATTGGTCGTTACCTAAAGCCATGTCAGAGGCCTTTAAGGCGGTTTAAAAAAAACTCTGACACTAGTGTTAGTCACTAACACACACGATAAGAAGACGAGGCAGACAGAGCCCAAGCCCTTAAGGGGATAAATGAATTTTCCGGGGTCCAGTGCTGCCCCCAATTGAAATAAATCTTTTGAAAGGAAACGAAGAAATCATTTAAAATTTTGTCTTCACCAAGCCTCCTTACCATTGTATATGAACTTCTGTTTATAGTTTAAAGTGAGAACTAGTGATATTTTACATTTAATTTTGTGCTCAATTCAATTATTATTTATCATTTATCATTATCACTCACGAAATAGGTACTCTTTATCAGGTTGGTTGTTTGTTGTAAGTATAGTTTCTGTATTATACTCCCATGCTGGTCTGGGACAAATAAAAAAACTTAGAATGTACCAGCTGCTTCTCTTCCCACGCAGATCGTAAAATCCGATCGAGGGAATGGGCAAAAATGCCAATAATGTTAACAGGCGATGCGGCTAGCAACCCATCACTGTATTGATTGCTTTTCCATCTTCTCGCCTACCATGATGCTAAAAGTGGCTTTTGGGTCTTGCGGCTCTGGGCTCTGCATAGAACCGCAAGACCCAAAATGCTCTGCCCCATTAGGGATAAAGACGTGATAGTATTACCTACGTCTAAATTTTGTTCGATTTCTAAAAATGGAGGAGGTTATCAATTAGTTCCGATCTTTTTAGGGTTCCGTACCCAAATGGTAAAAACGGGACCCTATTTATAGGTAATTTACCTACGTTATGTTAACAGGCGATGCGGCTAGCAACCCATCACTGTATTGATTGCTTTTCCATCTTCTCGCCCACCATGATGCTAAAAGTGGCTTTTGGGTCTTGCGGCTCTGGGCTCTGCATAGAACCGCAAGACCCAAAATGCTCTGCCCCATTAGGGATAAAGACGTGATAGTATTACCTACGTCTAAATTTTGTTCGATTTCTAAAAATGGAGGAGGTTATCAATTAGTTCCGATCTTTTTAGGGTTCCGTACCCAAATGGTAAAAACGGGACCCTATCACTAAGACTTTGCTGTCCGTCTGTCCGTCTGTCTGTCACCAGGCTGTATATCAAGAACCGCGATAGCCAGGCAGTTGAAATTTTCATTCACAAATTATGTATTTCAGTTGCCGCTATAACAACAAATACTAAAAACAAAATAAAATAAATATTTAAGGGGGGCTCCCATACAACAAACGCGATTTTTTACAGATAAATAAACCCTTAGAGCGCGGATCCGACTCGCACTTGGCCGGTTATTTATGTATGTTCACGGATTATTCGAATACGCCTGAACAGATTTGGCAAAAACTTTTTTTTTTGAAAGGACATACCTGTCAGGTGTTCTCATAGAAATTTCATCATAATCGGATGAGGAGCCTGGGTGTGAAGACGTCTTTTAGTTTTGATTTTATTATTAATTACTGAGTAGGCAGTGCACTGCAGTATGTGACAGGGTTAAACAAAATATACCTTATAATCAATCCAAGATACTATTCGAAGTGTCTATAGTTTAACAAAATTAACTGGTGACAATTTCAGTTCATAAACGTTTGAGTACCTTTTTAGGGTTACGTAGTAAACAAGGAACCCTTATAGTTTCGCCATGTCTGTCTGTCTGTCTGTCTGTCTGCGGTCCCACTCAGAAACTATAAGTACTAGAAGGCTGTAATTTGGCATGAATATGTAAATTAATCATGGCAAAAAAGTCGTAAAGAAAAATTTGGAAAAATATTTTTTTTTCGTTAGCTGCCATACAAGTAAAGAGGTAGTCAATATTTTTTTCTCGACAAATACATTGTGTGGGGTGTCGTTGAATAGGTCTTTCAAAAACATTGTGAGCTTCTTAACACCATTTTTCGATTTAGGGATCCGTTTCTGAAATATTTGGGTTCACAGCTATAGTATATATAATGTAATTTAAAGGAAAACTATCACAGCTAAGTAGGGTATACAAATTAAAAAGTTATAGGCGATCAACTTATAAAATGTACTCGAAAAACATAATTTCATACAAATTCAATAGATAATTAGTTTTAAAACGTTTCAGTGGCATAAACTCAAAGTTAGCATTCTGAACTACGGAACCCTACACTGCGCGTGGCCCGACACGCACTTGGCCAATTATTATTTACTTTAGATACTAAACAACTTCCCAAGGAACATATATCAGATGGAAGTCCAACAGAAATTTTATCAAATTTGGTTGTGTAGTTTGATGTCGAAGTCGGATTTTAGTTTTAAAAATTATTCTATCTTCTCGCCACCATCACGTGGCCTTTGGGTCTTGCGACACTGGGCTCTGTCTACCTCGATAGGGAAGACGTGATAAATGATAATGTATGAAGAAGGAAAAAGTATCTTGAAAATAAACCATAAAAGTGAAGAAGGAAAATAGTATGAGACGCTATACGTAGGCATTTTATTTTTAATGATTTTCCTTCTAAATGTCATGCCTACCTCTTAACACATAGCTGGACACTCAGCCAGATAATAGAAATAACAATTGATGTACGTCTATAAACGTAGTATGTCCAACAATGTCACAAGTATGGCACTTCATAGAAACGGAGCAGCATATTTACCTAGTACTACTACAAACGAAACAATACATCCGTGCACACGTCAAATGTGTGAGTTAAACAATCAGGGTCGCCACCACAGAATTTGTTGCTATGCTTAACTGTTTTCATCTCTCGGAAATCTATAAAATTTTCGTTCTTTATTGTTTTCCGTGGATAAACTAAACGATAAATGATAATGTGCGCAGTTTCTCACCATTATGATTCAATAATCCTAAATAATTCGCGTAACGTCAACGTGCGAAAAGCAAAAACCCTGTTTTACAGGCGCTTATACGGCCCAATAACGGGGGAGGGGTTGCGGGGACGCCAGATTGCGGGGGACGGTGCGAATTTCATTTCTGTATGTAATACTATTATTAATTCTGTGACAATGTGTTAATCACTACTAGAGTGGTGGTTTCGAAAAGGGCCATGATATTGGGGGGGTTATTCCAAAAGCGACAAAGACGGACGTTACTGCGTATCCTCGTTTCAGTGTTAAGTAACATTGAGCACTAACGTAGAAATAGGACGTCACTATCGTACGACAAACGTATTTTTTTGTGGAGTGACCCCCTGAAAACATAATAAAATCTTTTTTGCTTTCTGTACACACTCAGATCAACTGATCCGTCAATATGTATAAATAAATAAATATATACGAACAAATCACACAGATTGAGCTAGCCCTAATGTAAGTTCGAGACTTGTGTTATGGGATACTAACTCAACGATACTATATTTAATAACAAATACATATAAAGACAAACATCCAAGACCCAGGACAATTTGGAAAAGGCCATTTTTCAACTTGCTCTGACCGGGATCGAACCCGGAACCTCTGGGTGGCGGTCTAGCATGGTGACCACTAACGCCACGGAGGTCGTCAAAATGTATGTAATGTATCATGGAAGGCTAAAAATATAATTGTTATATTTCAATGTATGTTCCTAGGGAATTTAATACGTGAGCCGTGTGGGGTGAAAGAGGATGTAATTACAAAATTTGAGAAAGGAATGTTACAGGCGGTTTGGACATGTTGAGTGGATGGATGCAAGTCGATTAACAATAAGCGGCCAAGTGCGAGTCGGACTCGCCCATGAAGGGTTCCGTAGTAGCAAATAACATAATATAAAAGTCTTGTAGTATGTTTTTTTAAAATTTTTATATTTGAGTTGATTGAATGAAAGGTAAATTGCCGTTTATGATTTATGACGTATTAAAAAAAAACTACTCACTAGATATCGTTCAAACCAATTTTCGCTGGTAGTTTTTATGGTAATGAACATCATGTTTTTTTTTTAGTTTTATAACTCCCTTATTTTAGAAGTTACAGGGGGGGGGACACACTTTTTTCCACTTTGGAAGTGTCTCCCGCGCAAAGTATTCGGTTTAGAAAAAAATGATATTAGAAACCTCAATATCATTTTTGAAGACCTATCCATAGATATCCCACACGTATGGGTTTGATGAAAAATAAATTTTTGAGTTTCAGTTCTAAGTATGGGGAACCCCCAAAATTTATTGTTTTTTTTCTATTTTTGTGTCAAAACCTTAATGCGGTTCATATAATACATCTACTTACCAAGTTTTAATAGTATAGGTCTTATAGTTTCTGAAAAAAGTGGCTGTGACATACGGACGGACAGACAGACAGACATGACGAATCTATAAGGGTTCCGTTTTTGCCATTTGGCTACGGAACCCTAAAAAAGATTTATCGTGCGGATGAGGATGGGAGAACCGGACCGGGTCGACCGCGACGAACATTCTGCGACCAAATAGGAGATGTTCTGAAGAAAGGTGATGTAAGGAGTACCCATAACTGGAGAGCAGCATGCATGGTAAGAGTTATGAGTGTTGACGAAGCACAAGAGGTTTGCAAGGATCGGAGAATCCGTCCATTTGCGAATCTGTCCACTTGCTACGGAGCGGTAGTAAGTGGAAATCCAGTCTCT
Source organism: Acrobasis consociella (assembly GCA_963555685.1). Classification (NCBI taxonomy): domain Eukaryota; kingdom Metazoa; phylum Arthropoda; class Insecta; order Lepidoptera; family Pyralidae; genus Acrobasis; species Acrobasis consociella. The sequence continues at coordinate 13,915,852 of OY743128.1, forward strand.
GCCTACCCTCAATGGAAGGCATAAAAATATGTATGTATTTATGTTCCTTGGCGAAAGTTGTGCCAAGGAACATTAAGGGTCCTCCCCGCGCTAACGACCTTGAAAACACAAAAAAATTAATTTCTCTTTCTGTAAGTAAGATTATTAGAAACCCTCCTACAACTTTTTAGCTAGTATCCTTAAGTTTCATTAGAACCTCGAAAATCATTAAAATAAAATACCCTGAATTTTCCTTTGCAAAAAATACGAAAAACGGCCATTTTTGACTTTTTTTGTAAAGGTTTCTAAACCGGATAGTATTTCAATGACTTTCGAGGTTCTAATGAAACTTCAGGATACTAGCTAAAAAGTTGTAGGAGGGTTTCTAATAATCTCACTTACAGAAAGAGAAATTAATTTTTTTGTGTTTTCAAGGTCGTTAGCGCAGGGAGGAGCCTTAATACATACAAACTGCCTCCATGGTGTAGTGGCGTTCGGCTCATATCCGGACGCCGCGGGTTCGATTCCCGGCGGGGGCAACAACTTTGTGTTGTTGTCCTAGTACACCTGATTGTCTGATAAGTAAGATGATCCGTGCTTCGGAAGGCACGTTAAGCCGTCGGTCCCGGTCACTGTCTTTGACATTGGTCGTTACCTAAAAACCATGTCAGATACCTTTAAGGCGGTTTAAAAACTCTGACACTAGTGTTCGTCACTAACACACACGATAAGAAGAAGAAGAAGAAGGCGAAAGTTGTTCAGTATCATGGACTAAATTCACCCTAAAAAGGTTTGCACTTATCTTCCAATCACCCTGTTTAGTCCCACATCTGGGCAAAACAAAATCAACAGCACAGCGAATAATCTTTTTTGCATATCTTGTAGTTATTTTGTTGATACGTTATCGTTCTGAATGATTATCGGACAATAATTTGAGTGCAAAAGTAAGCTTGTACCTGCTTACGTTAGTAAGCAGTATAATATTATCTTCGCTTGTACCAAAGCAATCTAGACACACGGTAGCGCGTCAAGTCAAGGATAGGCGCCTCGACCATGTGTAATATTATATGAACCTACATAGCCACTTTTGACACATTCTTATCTCATTAAGCGCTCTTACAGAAGCTATCTTTTAAGTAGTCTTTCAGAGTATAAAATCATTTTTAGTCAGAAGTAATTTTAATTTGGGATTATTTATATTATCATTTCGAGCATGTACCACACTTAAATAACATTATTAAAGTATATAAATAAACGAAATTATGTTAAACTAAAAGCTATTTTATAAATTAAAACTATTACTAAAAATAAAAACATCAATTTATATAAAAAATCGTTCCCAGATCGCCACAGTCAAATCACAATTTTAATTTATTTTTAAATATCCTAGGATCTAAAGTTTTAGAATTATCTGGCAATTTATTGAAAATTGTAACTTCTCCGACTCGCTAAGAAGAAGATAGTGATCTAGTATAGCCCGTGGTTCGATTTATTACGGGTATGTATGTCCCTTTCACGTTGTATTATTATTTATTAATAAATTATTTATTAATAATTTATTTAATAATAATTTATTTAAGTATATTTTGCACACAAGCAATACCGCGGGTAACGGTATATAAAACTAGAGCACAAAAACTGTTAAACAATTGGATAATGACCCATTAGTAGGTACGTGACAAATGTCGCACTAATGTACTCTAGATCTGGACAAGGAAAACTTCGCAAGTAAACCTACGCGACCGGTGCGACACTTCATAGAAGCGGTGTATCATTTATGTATACTACTACAAACGAAACTATACATCCGTGCACACGTCAATGTGTGCGTGCGCCCCTCAACATCCTCGACAAAGCGAGAATAGGGGAGAGGGGGGACGGGGAACCGAGACGCTTTAGGGTCCCCCGACCTTAGACCAAAATACAACTTTCCATACAAACGTAGTCTACGTTTTATTTCAAAACAACATGTCCGATTTGGGCAAAATTTTGTAATTTCAAAGATATTGCAATTATCTAGGTTTATAACTAGTTTCCGACATTAAAAATATGAACTTCAAATAGAATATAGTGTTTTATATCATTTTTGACCATTAGTATGGGAAACTTCTAAATCGTTATATTTTCTTTCCAGTTCATAATTTTAAGGAAACCAGTTATAACCCTAGATAATTGCAATTTCTTTACAATTACCAATATTTACCGGAATCTGACATGTGGTTTCAAAATTAAACGTAGACTACGTTTGTATGGAGAAGTCTAGGGTCGGGGGACTCTTAATGCGTGGGACCCTGGAGTTTCCGACATATATTTCGTTACTGAACTGGGTTTCTTTCGGCGTAATCTTCCCAGCAGTGGTCGTTCCGAAACACTAGTAGTTTTTAGAATTTGCACTAAAATAATTTTTAAAAAATTACCTTTATTAGAGACAAATTTATCCTACATTGAATAAATTTTTTTGACTTTGTGTTTTGATTATTAATTCTGTGCGTACGCTCAAACTTGATTAACTACCTATTAAAGACGTAGTAGAGAATACGTGTATAATTGTGTGGTAGTAGGTACGAAGCAATAGCCCTTGTCACATACAAAATAAAAAATATTTGTAAATTATCCTCATAACACAAAAGTCAAGGTTCGTGAGGATGTAAAAATACGGATGTTTCTGTTTTTTAAGCCAACGGCTGAATGGAATAAAATCACATATTCCGGGAAAAATGTATTCTAGTTAGGTCTTAATGTAGGTAATAATAATAAGTTAGGAACCTAAATCCTAAATTAAATTTCGTTCTGTTTAGGGTTTTTGGGGGTTCGGAACACCCGCATTCGCACTGATTTCATGTCCGTAACATTGTCGTTGCAAATTAAAATTAAACTTAGGTAAACATTTCACTTCAACTTGTGCAACAAAATAAAATGAAGATTTTTAAGAGATATGTATTGATATTATAAATATTCTACGTTAATAAAGTTATATTTAAATTGAAAACTCCAAGAGTCCTGCTCTGTTACAAATAAGATCAAGTCTTGCGGAAACCGACCAGTAACCTGGAAAATATAAATACCACGCCGCCTACCCCGGGCCCCGGCTGACTTAGTAGACACAAGAAATGCTGGTTTGACGACGTCAAAGATGATACCAACGGTATTACAACCAAAGATGCTCAAGAAGCAGGGGAGCAGACCCCAGGCTTCGCAGCATTACAGCTGATGATGCAACGGGAATATGCTGAGATGACAGTGAGAGTTTTGGGGGTTCGAGTAACAAACCAGATGCCGTGTGGTTTCCGGCAGGGTAGAATAGTACCACTCCAAGACCTCCCGTAGATGTCGCAGAAGGCAACTTAGGAAATACAAGCTAAACAAAGCTAATAAACATCAATGAGACCTCTCCAACTCGTCTGGCCAGCGTGGAAAGGCCAAGTCCTCTGGCTGCTTTGATCAAGTATGGCTTTGGTAGTACAGAGAGGGTCGTGCTCCTGCAGTGGAGACAGAAAAACCTGTTGGTGATGATGAGTAATAAACATCATCATTTTAGCCGCTAAAGTTTACTGCTGGACACTGTCGTCTCCGAAATCTCAAGGGTTTATGTTTAGCTTTTAAGTCCCGTGATCTATATCTATATCTATACATATAATAAAACAGTAAAAAAAGTGTGTATGTACATTAAATATATTTCCAAAACAAATATTGGAGGCGATGGAGACGTAGTAATGTCTGTTTGTCTGTATGTCTGTATGTCTGTATGTCTGTTTGTCTGTTTGTACACGCTAATCTCCGGAAATACTGGACGGATTCGAATGAAACTTTTTTTGTTATATAGCTATTAAGCCTGGGCAACATATAGGGTATAAATGATTTTGGAAAATGGAACGCTTGATGCAGAACCATAATGGTCCAGCTAAACTATAAGAGATATAAAAATGCCGCCTTAGTGAAAGTTGTTTAGCCTAATGAGCATTTTCCAGAGACATAAAGTCCACGCGAACGAAGTCGCGGGCTTCAGCTAGTACTAATATAAAACTCAAGAGTATCCAAAATTTTCGATCGAAAGCCTGCATTTCAGCCGCGTTCCAGCGACCTTGGTAGGTCTTCTGACCACCATGTGGTGACTTGGGTGAGTGTCCTACACTTCGCTTGCCTGCGCATATATAATAATACGAAACATCCAAACTATTCCAATTTATTATATTTGTAGGATCATTTTTTGCTGAAATCATAGTAATTTATAGGTAGTTTATTTGAATAATGATAGTTATATTTTTTTCAATCTTACTACATATAACCTGGCATTCGCTTCCTAGTAATATACTTGAATCATCTCTCTGATACCAATGTTGGCCACTAACACATTTGAAATATTAAGAAGCTTGTAGGTAGGTACTTTTACCTGACTAAGTAATTATATCATGTGACCTTGCTGACTTCCTACCTAGTCAAACAATATCATAACATTGTAGTAACAATGAGGAAAAGTTTTATTTTTACTTAATTTGTAGAAGAAAACATTTTTTTTAAACTTGTGCCAAGTAATAAAAACGACCGGTAAATCATCCCAAAGCAACTAGCTAACAGAAATCAATTCAAAACTGTTTAGAAAAAGGATTAAAAATAATGCTACCATAATCTTACGATAACCGGTAAGTAGCTATTATCTTTGCCGGTAGTATGTTAATTAGACACTTATTTAAAATACAATGAATAATTTCGCAATTTAACACTGATTATAAATGCTTTAATAAATCATAGCTGCCCAAATAAATGTAAAAATGATATAAACGCAAAACTGCGAACTCATAATATTGAAGTCACATCTTGTGTTCACCAATTTGACAATGAATTATTGAAAACAATTCCTAATCACTCCAAATTCATAAAACCCTGCAATATCACTTCATACAAGAAATAGAATTGTAAAAAACCACTATCTTACCGCACGGGACCACGCAAAACACAGCAATTATTAACACTAGTTTCATTGTTACCACATAATAAAAATAGCACAAAAATAGCACAGAACACGTGTGTCTCCGCCGACGATTCCTGAAATACTAACTATAATAATAAGACTGTCCTATGTACTCTCCTATCTTTGAGTACATTTTCTTGAGAATAAGGTTGAAATTACCATATTTTTTCGATAAGATATCGCGTATATGTATTGGTAATATGTGTGACGCTTGTTTGCTAATGTGCATTCGGGAAAAACGTTTTTTGTACCAAAATAATTTATTTTTAGTAAGCTGCGCGGGCGCATGTTTTGATCCCGTTTTTTATTGACTTGGTTTTACCAGTGTACTGCCTAGATTTTAGAGGTTGGCAACAAAACTATCATAGCTTGTACAACCATATTTTCATACCTTGGTAAAATCACTTAAAAAATATAGATACAAAAACACCTATAAAATATAGTTTTTATAGGTGCTTTTCTACTACTGTGGTGCTTCGAAGCACGAAGTCCATTGATACAACGTGTAAGTAACATACTCGTAATATTCTTCTTATCATGTGTGTTAGTGACTAACACTAGTGTCAGAGTTTTTAAACCGCCTTAAAGGTCTCTGACATGGTTTAAGTAACGACCAATGTCAAAGACAGTGACCGGGACCGATGGCTTAACGTGCCCTCCGAAGCACGGATTATTTTACTTATCAGACAATCAGGTGATCAGCCTACAATGTCCTAACCAAACTAGGACAACAACACACACCGTCGCCCCCGCCGGGAATCGAACCTGCGACCTCCGGGTATTAGCCGAACGCTCTTACCACTACACCACGGAGGCAGTCAAATACTCATAATAAATCAAACCACTAGATCACTATAGTAAAATGAAATTATCACTATAATAACAGAAAAAAACAAAAAACTGACATTTCCATACAAAAGTGTGCAGCCACCCGTGCAATTTGTATGGGAATGTCTTAATTTTTGTTTTATTTTCTTGAAGTATGTTTCTTGACACACGTAACACAGAGCCTTGGGTCACAAGACTCAAAACCCACTATGATGGTTGGCAAAAAAGTGAAAAAGGGAACCCAAATAATTATGGGTTGCTATTGCTAGCCATCGCCTATTGGCGTGATTCAGATTTTCACCCATTCCCTTGATCGGCTTTCACAATATGCGCCAATACACGACTAAAACTAAAATTACCACAACTAGAAAAATTCATTAATTTGATGAGCATTCTAATAATGGTAGTATTTATTACAATTATTATAAGAATTAGCCTTGTTTTGAAACAAAGTGTCAATTAATCAGTGATAGACTGTGACACAGCTGTCAGCTTCCTGTTTTACATAAATTCTTGTTAGGTGACGTGCAGTTAGGTCATTCAAGTATTGCACACTTATTGCATGTAATTGTTTAATCGAACTTCAAAGGTTTTCGATGATGATGGAGAAAGTTAAAAACCTCAATTAGACCTCTCCAACCCGTCTGGCTAGCGTGGAGAGTATAGGCCAAAGTCTCTGGCTGCTCTGGCCGAGTATGGCTATGGTAGTGCAGGGAGGGTCGTGCTTCTGCAGTGGAGACTAAAAAGACCTGATGATGACGATGCAGGGAAGAGAGGTGATCAATGAAATGTGACATTGTGTGACAAACGGTGGGACGGTCATAAGATTCGTGACTTTGCGATACAAAATCTTTAGTTATCTAGGTTATAAATCACAAAATTTCACAAATTTTAAATAAATACAAACAAAAATATGTATGAACACGCCTGTATGCCTCTTACATAAACATCTCCTCTCACAGGCCTACTGGAAGAGATCTCTTGTGAGATAAGTAGTGCCTTTGTACAACTTTTATTTTATGAATTCTCTGTATACATTTTCCGTGTGCATAAATCATCATCAATCATCAATACATCATCATCAATACATCAATCATCAATACATATAATAAAATCAATACATATAATAAAATCGTAACCCATCGCTGTCTGTACATCTGTACATGGAAGATAAATGAGAAAAAATACTTTTGGGGGCTTTAACTAACGCAATAGAACACAAAACAATGATTTTTAGATTTTTTGTCTGTTTGTCGGTTTGTCTGTTTGTCTGTTTGTCTGTGCGTTTGTGCACGCTAATCTGAAAAACGGCTGAACCGATTCAGTTGCGGTTTTCACTAAAATATTGTGATAAGCTTCACTTAAAATTTAGTGTTTATTTCATTTAAATCCGTTAATAAATAAAAAAGTAATATCAATTTTAAAGAATCACGTCAAACATTTTTGTTCGTAAAACTGCGTTTGTGCATGCTTATCTCATAAACGGCTAAACAGCTTCGGTTGCAATTTTCATTAATGTATTTTGATAAGTTTCCCTTAAAATTCAGTGTTTGTTTCATTGAAATCCATTTATAAATAAAAAAGTTATATCAATTTAAAGAATCACGTCAAACATTTTTGTTCGAAAAATTGTTTGGTTGCATTGGCTAAAACTTTTGTCAATTTTATGTTATGGTTTATCTAAAATAATAAAGTTAATAACCGGCCAAGTGAGAGTCGGCCTCGCGCACAAAGGGTTCCATTCCATCCCATTATCTATAAAAAATCACGATTGTTGTATGGGAGCCTCAATTAAATATTTATTTTACTCTGTTTTTAGTTGTTATAGCGGCAAGAGAAATACATCATCTGTGAAAATTTCAACTGTCTAGCTATCACGGTTTATGAGATACAGCCTGGTGACAGACAGACAGACGGACTGAAGGGCAGGCAGCGGACTCTTAGTAATAGGGTCCCGTTTTTAGCTTTTGGGTACGGAATACGGAACCTTCAAAATTTACAATTTTGATGTTTTCGGAGTGTTCTTATTTATTAGTTTTTTTTTTGGTCACCAATAGATGGCGCTGTTCAAAATACACAGAGCCTAGGGCAAGACCCAACGCTGACAAACGGCCATTCTTAGCACGATTGTGGGCGAGAAGGTGGAAAAAGGAATCAAAATAGGTACTACTTAATAGGATAAGATAGGCGCATGGGTTGACCTCTGACTAAAGCATGGGGTGCCGTGAGCGAGTCACTGACCGCCATAGTGGTCGCCGCGCCAGGGCTAGCCCATAGTGGCTGAGAGGGGACACCGCGGAGTTTTTAGTGTTAAACGCCACATAACCTTCCCGGTATCCCGTTACTGGTAAGGTGCCCGAAGGGATTTTTCCCGCGTAAAAAGGCGCAGGAGGCGTGCCTGTGGCATGCAACTGCTGCCTCCATAACGTGGGCCAGTTGGGCGATGGAAACGGGATTCCGTCGTTCCACAAATACGGTCCCCCAGGTTGAAAGGAGAATTTGTGTCAACACGCATCTTTACCCTAGCAGATAAAATTGAAAGCCGACGTTCCACCGCACAGGCCACTCAGACTCCTCTCGATAACTGAGAGCCGCTGATAAGCGACCGCCGTGCCAGGTCTTTGGAGCGAGATTTAGCATACGCACTTAGCAAAAGCGGTAACGCCGTTGTCACCGTGAGTTTTTTAGTGGGTGAGAAGCATAACCGTCCGATTTCCTGTGGCCGAAAGGCACTCACGAAGAAAAAAGTTAAGGTTTTAGGTTAGAGACTGCAATAAAAATGTGTGTAACACCCATACCAAGACTGCTCAGGATTGTGGCCTCTCCTTCCCTGAGGAACGAAAGATCATGGTAATTTTCCAATGCGTTTGAACTCAAAGTACGCCGCAAATAGGTAACCTCCAAACAACCGTATAGGACGTCCTGCCCGAGAAGCTCTTCAAACGGAGGTTCTAAGTGAACACTAAGCAGACATTGATCTCAGAGAATACTAACTTCCTGCCATCCTTGCAGCTCTACTGGGAAAATGTGCCGAGGCACTCGCACGTCAAATACCTAGAGGTATCTATAGTTTGGCAGATGCCTCAGCTTGAGAATGGTGACGATAGTGAAGATGGCCCGGGGGAAGCTCTATCCAGTACTTTTCTCTCGCCTTCAACTACGGACGCGGCTCATTATTAAGGCGATCTTAAGAAGTCATCCGTCGGGACTTAAAGTAGAAATACTTATTTCTTGACTTTCATCTCCCGCCTAGCGAAAGACATGTTTGACAAGGCTTACCATTGCACCGCCACATCGGGAGAACGGGGCAGAGGGGGAGATACGTATAGACGGTGGCAGCAGTCCGCTGTAGAGAGCTACAACAGATCAGTGCTGTGGGAACTCTCGCCAAAAGACGGAAGATGAATGAAGTATTAGCAAAGTCACTATACATTGCATAAGTATTCAGTTTTTGAGAGACCCACGGCGTAGCAGTAACATTCGGTAACAGTGTAAGTTTACATGTAGTTTACAATGTCAAAATTCCGATCGACTTAGACTGTGACTAGAGATAATGTGTTTACTACGAAAAAAGGAACCCTTATAGTTTCGCCATTTCTGTTTGTCTCTTTGTCCTTGGTTTTACTTAGAGACAATTAGTATCAAAAAGCTGTAATTTGGCAACGGTCATGAACTTTAAGCAAAACTGGGCAGGGCAACTGGCCCGCCAGAGCCCATGTGATGAGTTGACGTAATAATCAAAGTCAAACGCGGGTCACACCTGGATGAGAGCAGCACAGGACCGAGATGTGTCGACGAAGATAGGTCCATGCTCAGCAGTGGACGGAAGTAGGGCTGAAATGATGATGAACTCTTTAGTTTTAATTCCAAGTCAGCATTCACAACTACGGAACCCTTCACTGCGCGTGACCTGATATGCACTTGACCGGTTTTATTGAAAATATCAAAATAACGATTCTTATAAACTAAAGTCCACGCTGACGAAGTCGCGGGCAACAGCTAGTTGGTAAATAAATAAATAAAAAACGTCAAAAATAATTTATTTATGGTATTTAAGTCTTTATAATTGTCGTAGTGGTAGTTGTTGACATCAGATCAATTAGGTACTTACAGCTAACTTTATTTGCCACTTCATAAGTGCAAGTACAGAAGAAGCCGCGTCGGTAGATTTGTGGACTGAGAATACATGGAGTCATAATCTATATCTTCTATATCTATACATATAATAAAACAGTAAAAAAGTGTGTCTGTACATTAAATATATTTCCAAAAAAAAAATTGGGGGCGATGGAGACGTAGTAATAGAGTAAGAATTGAAAAAAAAATGTCTGTTTGTCTGTATGTCTGTTTGTCTGTTTGTACACGCTAATCTCCGGAAATACTGGACGGATTCGAATGAAACTTTTTTTGTTATATAGCTATTAAGCCTGGGCAACATATAGGGTATAAATGATTTTGGAAAATGGAACGCCTGATGCAGAACCATAATGGTCCAGCTAAACTATAAGAGATATAAAAATGCCGCCTTAGTAAAAGTTGTTCAGCCTGATGAGCATTTTCCAGAGACATAAAGTCCACGCGAACGAAGTCGCGGGCTTCGGCTAGTTATTAATTAAGAACGTTGTGTGTCGTTGTGTGTGTCATTAAAAATGTCAATTAATTTCAAAATATTTCCAGTTTTACAAATTAAATATTATTAATTTTTACTAGTGGTTCGCCGCGAACTTAGACCTCGCGATATTATTCCAAAACTGAACCAATTTTAATGTCCAGTGAAACTGTGATTTAATAAAACTGTTATACATTATTCACTACCGATTCGATACCGTTGCAGTAAACAGATTTTCCAACCTTCTTTCTTCGTCTATTCTGAGCTGCAAATGTTTAATTTTATAATTTCTTTCAAACAATTTAAATCAAAACCTGGATCAAATTCAATATCCCTAAGACATATGAATCTTGAAAGAGCAACGTATGTACATCCAGCCGCTAACTATTTTACGCCTACGTCTCATCATCATCATTTCAGCCGCATAACGTCCACTGCTGGACATAGGCCTCTCCCAAAATGACCGATCTAGAGCGGCTTCCAGCGACCTTGGTCAGGTCGACAAACCACCTTGCGGGTGGGTGTCCTACGCTTGGCTTGCCAGTACGTGATAGCCATTCGAGTATCTTTTTGCCCCATCGGCCATCGGTTCGTCGCGCTATGTGTCTGCCCAGTACCATTTCAACGAGCTAATCCGCTGGACTATGCCAGTGACTTTAGTTCTCCTACGAATTTCCTCATTTCTGATTCGATCGCGTAGAGAAACACCGAGCTTAGCCCTTTCCATAGCGCGTTGCACCTTTAGCCCTCTTATGAGATCGCTCATGAGCACGGATTTGTTCGGGAGGCTGGAAGGCATCAAACCTGTTTACGGGACGATCCGTGATGACCCTCGAAAACAACTTATATACATGACTAAGACACGTGATAGGCCTCAATAGAGTATTATCTCCCTTTACAGGACCACAATGCCCCTGTTCCACGCTTCTGGCGTTACGCCCTCGAGCTGAATGGAATTAAAGAGTTTCTGAAGGACTTTCAGTAGCAACGTTCCGCCCGCTTTCAAAAGCTCTGCTGTGATTCCATCCTCGCCCGGCGCCTTGTTGTTTTTAAGCTGTTTAAGGGCCCATCCTAATCTCGTACAGGCTGATGTCCGGTATAGTGTCGGGTTAGCTTGGCTCTTGGGCAAACGCCAACGTCTGCGACTACTTTATTCAAAGTGAGTCCTTGCGATTTGTGCACATTTATGGCCCAGGCAAGCGACAGAGGAAATTGCGTTCGTGAGCATGACACTTGGCCAGTCTTCCACGACTTCCGGGTCATGCGTGGGATGGGAACCGTGTTCTGGTAAGGATTCTTGCCCTCGAATCTCTACAGCGTGCTCACGCATTGAACGCTAGCACTTTAGCGTTCAGGGTATAGTTCCTGATTTCGTACTTCCCTTGCGTACTCACGCTGTAAACACAACCGTTTGGAGCGTTCGGGCGAAGTTTCTTGCTGACAAAGCTCTTATTGGCACGAGAAGTACCTACTGGCATATTCCTTTAGTTGCGACTCTCTACGTAAAACTACTTCGCGGGCTTTGGTTGCCGCTGATTTCTTGTTAGTTTGTGAAATTGTTACTACAACAGAAGCACAGACAAGCAGCGATATTGATTGAACCAAGTTCGCTCAACAAAATTGCTAAATTTAGTAGACTACCGTAGTTCGCCGCGAACTTAGGCCTCGCGATTATTTATCGCAATTCAGTTTCCTAAATAACCCCTAGATGGCGCTATCCAAAGTTAGAACGCGCTATGGTTTCGTTTTGCTACATAATCGCGGACATTTTTATTAATATTTCAAAAACTACTGAACCGATTTTAATGCCCAACGAACTTGAAAATTCTATTGATATTTCCTACGTGCCTACCAAATTTCATCAAAATCAAACCATCGGTTCGGCTGTTATCGCGGTACAAACATACATACATACATACATACATACATACATACATACATACATACATACATACATACAATGTGTTTTCGCCCCCAACTCGATTTAGAGACCTCGCTCGCTTCGCTCGCTCGGTCAAAAATTCTTGCTTATTATTTAATTAAATGAAAACGAAAAAACAGTATCTGTGACGTAATTCTAGGTCAAAATTGTAACCGTGATAAGGAGGGGGGAGTCGAAAAGACGTGAAATTCGTGTGACGTAATTTATGGATGATCCCTTACGTGATGCATACGGTATTACGAGACCGGATTAAGATTTCAATAGTACAATCTATCAATCTGTAATTTTAATACCTTAAATAGATGCTACGATAAAAACATATTACCTTATCGAATTTATAAATAGTTGTCACTTGCACTGGTTAAGGCCCATTTAGACGGTGCAAGTTTCTTGCGTGTTGCATACAATTTTATTGAAGCAATAAATGATTTGTATGGCTGACATTTCGTTTAGACCATGCAAGTTGTCTATTGCTGCAATAAAATGGCATGCAACGGGCAAGAAACTTGCACCGTCTAAATGGGCCTTTAGATAAACAAACGTGCCTCAAGGAATATGAGGTAGCTCAATAGGGGTGACGACAGGGTCCGAAAAGTATAATTGTAATTAGTCCGTCTTTTAGATTATCCAAAAATAACCCGTATTTTTCAGTTTACCAAAAAAGTAAAAATTCACAAAGATACGGAGCGTCAAAATTCCGGAGTGGGGGCTTAAATTGCGCGAAATTTATATGCGCTGTTTCTATGTCATTTTTGGTTTCTCAGAGAATAGAAAAAATACATGTACTATATTTTTTAATAATCTAACCGATGGACCAAGAATATTTTTCTATTCGTCACGCCTATTCTATTTAGTAACAACAGTCAGTATCCAGAAGTATGGAGCCCGTTATTTCACATTAATTACGGAAGGTATACATTCTTATATTAATGACATTTCTGGCAAAACATATACATAGACATGAAAATGAAGAACAGAGGAAAAAACGGGAATCAACCAGAAGAAAGGACTTGGTTACAGCTGGAGCATCGTGTTTGAATATAGTAAAACAATGTCCATATTATAAATCTGTATTCTTTTGTAATAGACTTCCAGTAGAAATTAAGGCATTATTATACAAAGCTGAATTCAAGGATAAACTAAAAGCATTTCTGCTGGACAAGTGTTATTATTCACTAAACGAAATCTAAATTTTTGTTAATGTGACATTATTGGACTAATTTTATGACATCCGCCTTTCTAGCTACTTATATCTTATTTTTTAAGTTTACTTAATTATCCCTAACATTTGGTGCAATACACAAGTTTTATCTTATCTTATCTAATCAAAAAGCAGAGTAATATCAACCATATTCACATTACAAATACTCATAAATAGGCCTACACAGGACAGTCTAGGCTAGTCTAGACATGAAGTCGTTGTTAGTTATTGCTGTAGTTTGCGTGGTCCCGTGCGGTAAGATGTACTTAGTGTATTTTAAGCAATTATGTTTCGTATATCAAATGATTTTTCATGTTTTTTCACTAAAAATAATTTAACTTAATAATCCATAAAAAGTAAAAAAGAAAATTATTAAAAATAATTACTTATTAACTCAATAATTTTAGTAAGTGTGTTATTTATGAACAAATTTGCGTTTTAAATACCAACTAATAATCATCATAAATCATAAAGTAGGTGTACTTACTATATAATCGAAGGAAAAACTGTGAATTAATAGGTAGTTAATTTGTTGACAAGTTATAAATTCGCAACTACAATTTATTTTTCTTATTTAGTGTTTATTTAAATTTTAATAAGTTTGTATAGGTTTAATTTAATTTAAATTTATTTTTTTTGTATTTTGTATGATAAATCTTTTTTGGTCTCATAAATAATTTGAATTGATTAATAGAAACTTGCAATTTAACAATATTTTACGACTGTCAAGTTTATGTCAACTTTCTCGTGAAAATGAATCATAGAGCCGATTTATATGTTAAAATAAAAATAAAAAATTCAAAATTGTCTGATTGACATGAAACAAAATATATATAATCTGTAACTAAGTATATTTTAATAAAACAGTTATAAAATTAATAAAATCAAATAGTAAAGTAGTTTTCTGGCTGATTTTAAATAATTCCAGATATTTTTTTTGCGTGGGTGTTAGACACCTATTGATCAATATTGTAAGTTCATAAATATTTAATTAGCACCTAAAATTGCCGACATTACATAAAAATAGTAAAAATAACAAGTCCAAATTAAATCATGTGATGAAAAATTTCACTGACTTGATGGGTAGGTAATTTTCCAAAACTTTTTTAATAATGGAAATGTTTCAAGTTATTTTTTTGAAACATAAAAAAATAAAAAAAATGTTATTTTTCAAAGAAATAAAAAATTGGTATACGACATTTGAAAACTATCTGTAAAATATATTTTTTTTCGAACTTAATTTTTCCAGTACCCATCAGTGTATAACTGGTATGTAAGTATAAACTTAAGAAGTTAATACGTTATTAGTTATACGCTGGTGTCAAAGAGCATCTGAATCCTTTTGACTAGACTGCTCGCAAGCAGGAGAATTCCTGTTGATAATTGATGAACAGAATGTATTCAAATTAATACATTTATGAATGTGCAAAAAACACAATTATATATAGATAAACATCCAAGACTCAAGTCAATCTGAAAAAGATCATTTTCCATCTTGACCTGACCAGAGATCAAACCCGGGACCTCCGGTGTGACTGCGTGGCATGGTGACCACTATGCCACAGAGGTCGTAAAAATGGAGGGCGATATGAATGGGTTCAATAGATCTAAAGGTTTTTAGTAAATATTGACTATTATTAATCTAACAAGGTGAATAATTTTATCTGATTTGCGATAAAAACTTATTTACAATTTATATCGTTCAAAAATCTTAAGTAGCATTGGCAAAATATTTTTAATCTTAATAAGGTATTTTATTACAGCATTTCAAAATGTTTGGGACGACTACGACGGACGGTATGACGATTTTAATATCTTAGACGACGGTATATTTAAGAAAATCAACGACCGACTAGAAGAAGAACCAAAAAAAAAAACTATGAAAATAAAGCACATCCTATATCTAAAGGCCCATTTAGACCGTGCAAGTTTCTTGCCCGTTGCATGCCATTTTATTGCAGCAATAGACAACTTGCATGGTCTAAACGAAATGTCAGCCATACAAATCATTTATTGCTTCAATAAAATTGTATGCAACACGCAAGAAACTTGCACCGTCTAAATGGGCCTTAAATCAATTGACGATGATGATATTCGAAGCGGGGTATTTATTCAAAAATTATCCTAACCTGGCCTAATATAAATGAAATTGCGACAAAGGTTAAGAAAAAATACTATGCCAAAGACAATACAAAAATATACAATATAGTTCTTGAAACGTGTAAATGAAAAATATAGATAACATTTTGAAAATCCATTGTCCACGAAAGTTACTACAGACACCAAAAAAGTTACTTTATCAATAACTATGATGTCTGTTCTTTGTCTATTCCTAGCATTTTTTTATAAGTATATTCAAACTTACAGCATCCTTGCTTGGCAGGGGTGGGTCCTGAACCCACCTTTACCTTGCACAGATCATCATCATTTCAGCGGCATAACGTCCACTGCTGGGCAAAGGCCTCTCCCAAGGATTTCCAAAATGATCGATCTAGCGGTTTGCATCTGGGGCCTTTCAGCGACGTTGGTCAGGTCTATCGTCTAGAACATATGATTAAAATTAAATATTAGCTTGATAAAATATATTTTTCTAAGTTATTAATTATATATTGATGTTTCACCGAACAAAAATACAATATATTTCAATTTTCAATACATTATTCCTAAAATTAGATGAATCAATAAACTATCTCATGAAAAATTTTGAAAGCCATTCAATAACTTAGGAAATATCAGCGTGTAACAGCCAAAAATGGTACTCTGAAGAAATCCCAGCGTACAATTAGGAACAAATACTTTCAGAGACGATGTTGATGTTAACCAACAAATGGGAGGAGAGACAATCTTGGAAAAGTTCGGGTTGATGCTCGCTGACATGGCCTCCAAGTCCGTCAACGTGAATCGCGTTGACCCTGAGATGCACGTCACGTAAGTTTTTAAACACACCTTTAATTTATTTTTAGGCATCCATTCCTCAAAAGGTCAAAAACGTTATTATTTATTTAGCTTTAGGTTAGCTCATTTATTTTATGATTTTTGATTTTTTAACTTTTTCCCACGTAGCGTAACAACGTACACGGGATCGGCCACGGCAACGGCAACGGCAATAACAGGGGCATCGGCAACGGCAACCACAACGGGGACGGGAGGGGCAACGTCAACAGCAACTTCAACGATATCTCAATCAGGAAATGCAATTTCATCTGCAACTACAATGGGATCGGGAACAGGAGCGGCTTCATCTACAGGAACTGCAACGGTAGCAGGATCGGGAACAGCTAGGGCGACGGCAAACACAAGAGCAACGGGAACAGGAGCGGGATCGTCAACGGCAACGTCAACGGTAGCGGGATCGGGAAGTGCAATTTCAAGCGCAACAACAACGGGAAAGAACACTGCATCTGCAACGGCAACGGCGACGATAGCGGGAACGGGAACGGCAAGTGCAACGGCAACTGCAACGGCAACGGGAACGGGAACAGTCACTGCAACGGCAACAGCAACGGCAACTGCACCGGGAGTCCCATCAGTCGCGAACACGCGAACGGTGACGGGAATTGGAAGCGTGACGGTGACGGTATCGGCAGCATTACCGAGTAGGACCAGGTTAGCTGATTTGAAATATTTTCTTAGTGATAGTTCCTCCTCATTATGCGTCCATACAATGCATTAATTATAATGCATGGGATGACAATATTCGTAGTTTGTATTGTGGCCTAAACAAGACAGTCCTATTATAAAACGAGAATTAACTTTATACATACATATGTACATACATACTATCACGTCTTTATCCCTAATGGGGCAGACAGAGCATTTTGTGTCTTGCGACTTTAAGCAGATAGAATTCAGGGCTGCAAGACTCAAAGGCCACCTTTAGCTTGATGTAGGCAAAAAGGTGGATAAAGTAATCAAAATAGTAATGGGTTGCTATCCGCATCGCCTATTAATAAGATTCGATTTTTTGCCCATTCCCTCGATCGGCTCTTACGATCTGCCCGGGCAGAGAAGCAGCTGGTACATTCTTAGTTTTTTCTTTTCTCCAAGACCAGCATGGAAGCAACTTAATGACTTGGTTTAAACCATTATTCACTCTATAAAGTTGACAGTGACGTAAAAGAAGGTGACATCACGGGAATGGGTCTTGTTTTAGGTGGATAATGGTTTAGAACAAGTACTAAAGTTAGTCCGTGTTTTATAATAAGATAGGAACAGTCTTATTATAAAAGACAGACTAACTTTGTTACTAGGTTTAAACCATTATCCGACCAAATCAAGTTGATATGATGGGAAAAGTTTAAACACGGTCCCATATCCCAGTATCTCAGTAATCACAATAACTAGCAAAACATTGTAGTCATCGTCTAATGTTCTGATAACAGTTTCGATGTTTATGTGTAATAATCAGATAACGATTGTGATTTCAAAAAATGCCATCCCTTTTTCTCATCGCGTGATGCATATAACGAGACGGATTAAGATTTCAATGTTACAATCTGTAGTTTTGATACCCTAAATAGACGCGACGATGAAAACATATTTCCTTATCGAGTGTGATAGCACTGGTGTCAAATACCTCAATAACTTTCATCTAATAATATCAATCATTAACACACTAGTGTGTGCAGACTGAGGTACCAACTCATACGTATATGGATCATCATCATCAGGTCATTTAAGTCTTCACTGCAGGAGCACGACCCTCTCTGTACTATTAGAGCCATACTTGGTCAGAGCAGGCAGAGGATTTGGCCTACACTGTCCACGCTGGCCAGACGGGTTGGAGAGGTGTCATGATGTTAATAAGCTTGTATTTCCTAAGTTTGCCTTCTACGACATCCACGGGAGGATTCGGAGTGGCTCTTTTCTACTTTGCCGGAAACCTGTTTGTTTTAACCTTAACATTCCCACTGCTGGGCAAAGATCTCTCCCATTCTTTTCCATTTATCTCATATGTCATACGTATATGGATATAAAAAGATTTTGCCTAAGTAAATAAAAACATTTCATTCAGATACAAACCTATCTCATCCTATGAGCTGCTTTATTCGTTTACTTCCATACTGGTATGGCTGTCATAAACACCAGCTACTTCTATTCTCGTTTATATGTATTGGTATCTAATAGTATCTATATAAGTAATCCAAATGTTAAACATATTCTTCTTAACTCCTTCTGTACTTGCGCTTAGAAAGCGGCAATAAACTTAGCTGTTAGTAAATAAAGTCAACAACGACCTATTACTACCCAAAGATAAATAAATGATTTTTGACTTCAACTCATTTATTATTCCTGATTTGACGTATCTTTATCATACCCTATATATTATTTAACTGCATCATTTAATTTATTTCCAGTGACGACATGACTCTTCAATCTCGCGCAGCTTCTCCTCTACTATAGGGATCCTTTCGCAGTCCGGCTCAGAAGAATGGCCATCAGTGTAAGTCCTACTAAACGTCAAAGTTCAAAACGACGATCTACTGTATAAAGAAAGTACATAAAATCATTTTACGTGAACTAGAAAGCATAAAAAAGGTGCTTGCAGTAAATTCCAAGTCCTGAATACATACAGCCATCAGGCCGTTATGCCTTAGATAAGTTACGTAAAATTCGTATCTTACTTATCTATAATTCTACGTTAAATTACGTACTTGTCGTACAATATTGAGAGAACCATCAATTTGGTGTGGTTTTTGGTATGTGTATTGTTAATGTTTCATAAGTCATATTTGATTTTCAGTTTGTTTCCTTTTTACCTCCCTTTTTAAGAGGTCACCTCCTTAGCACAGAAATGATTGATCCACAATTGTTTTCGTGTTTTTTCAAAATCTGGTTAAATATACGAGGTATTTGATTACGTTTTTGTCATTCATAAGTCTAAGTTGTGTTGACTAAATTTAATTCTACAAAATGTTGCTATACATAATTTTTGTACCAAAATTTCAAAAGGGTACATCCCTTGGAAATTTTAGACATATCCATAAACGAGACAGGTAATACTAGAAATTATGAACAGTACCTAGTATTGTAGATTAATTGAATTCCGTTTGTTTTGTGTCCTACATTTTATTATTCAAGTCAGACTTATGGTGATGAAGAACTTCCTATGTGTCTTGGCCTTCTGTTCCATTTCACCAATTCTTTTTAATTTTTTTTTTAATTTTTTAACAAATACTTG
The DNA here is from genome assembly GCA_963555685.1 of Acrobasis consociella. Taxonomy (NCBI): domain Eukaryota; kingdom Metazoa; phylum Arthropoda; class Insecta; order Lepidoptera; family Pyralidae; genus Acrobasis; species Acrobasis consociella. The sequence goes on from OY743128.1 coordinate 13,935,561, forward strand.
TTTTTATACTACAGGAACAGTGTCCAGCCCGAAACCATCAACGTAGTGTGATTCAATGAAAAACAGTCCATATTCAATAGCATGCTAATAAGACATTTATAAACATTAAATCAATTCATTTATGCATCGAATTCAGTCTTTAACTTTATATTTAAAAAACTCCATATATTTGAATACTTAAAAGTTTTTCAGGCAATCATTTTATTATGTTATGATGTTTTAATATTGAATTATACGATGTATTCTAATTGTTGCTTAATAGGTAGAAGGCATTTGGTACATTTGTCACATCACATCAATACTAAAGACATAATCAGCAGGATTCTTCACTTTTAAGTTTTTTTTATTCGTTGTTTCTATAGAATCATGATTGATGTGTAGTGACAATTTGGTATCGTCAGAATTGTCACAAGTCTCAGTAAGGTGTTAGCCTTCTACTACCCCATTGCTCTCAGGATGATATAGGATGATAAGTAATCAGCTGATGATACTTTCGGTGTGAAAATTTTTATGTTTATAAAAATTTAATGTCTTGAACCAACTTGAAATAATTAAATGTAACAAGAACTTTTGTGATTTTGTATTGAGTTCATGTTGTAAATTATTCTTTTATATGTTATGATTATTTTATGAATAAATGTTTATATTATATAAAATTAAATGTTCTTTTTCTTTCTTCCTGATATAATATTTTTAATTTTATTTTCCAACTTGCCCTCGCTGGGGACCAAACTCAGAAATAAAGAAATTGCAGTGACGGCAACGCGCCGTCACACGGTGACGGTGGCGACGCCGGTGCAGGTGCCGTGGTGACGTGTCCGAGCCTAAATAAATAAAAAAATAGAGTAAATAGGTACCTGTTGGTTTCTTATTGGTGTATTTGTACCAAAAATAATTTATTTTTAGTAAGATGCGCGGGTGCATGTTTACAAAAATTACTTATACTTACCATCCTTCTAAAAATAAATTATATTAGTACAAAACGTTGTATATGAGTGCACATAAGCAAACAAGCGTCGCATTATCAAAATATGCATACCAACGCAATATCTTATTCTTTCAGTTCTCGGCGTTATTCTTAAAGTAGCAAGCAAGAAAAATCAAGACCTCAGTGATAAGCCCGCCCGCCTTTCTCGCTACTTATATTTTAAGTTTAGTTAACTAGTAGTTCGCCGCGAACTTAGACCTCGCGATTATTTTTCGCAATTCAGTTTCCTAAATAACCCCTAGATGGCAGTATCCAAAGTTAGAACGCGCTATGGTTTCGTTTGCTACATAATCGCGGACATTTTTATTAATATTTCAAAAACTACTGAACCGATTTTGATGCCCAACGAACTTAAAAATTCTATTGATGTTTCCTACATGCCTACCAAATTTCATCAAAATCAAACCATCGGTTCGGCTGCTATCGCGGTACAAACATACATACATACATACATACATACATACATACATACATACATACATACATACATACATACAATGTGTTTTCGCCCCCAACTCGATTTAGAGACCTCACTCGCTTCGCTCGCTCGGTCAATTATTATCCTTATTATTTGTTGTGAAATACACAAGTTTTATCTTATCTTGTTATCTAAAAAAAAATTCATGATAATTTCAACCATATTCACAATACAAAATTCTCATAAATAAGACTACATAGGTCAGTGTATTCAAGTTTAGACATGAAGTCGTTGTTAGTTATTGCTGTAGTTTGCGTGGTCCCGTGCGGTAAGATGAACTTAGTGTAGTTTTAGCAATTATGTTTCGTATGTCAAGTGATTTTTCAGGTTTTATTAATGTGGAGATTGAGGGATGTATTGAGAGGATAAATAAATTAATAAAGAAAAAATAAAATAAAAAACACTTTTTCACTTAATAATTTCAGTAAGTATGTTATTCATAAACAAATTTGCGACTTTAAATACTAATCGGTTTCCATCATATATCATAAAGTAGGTGTATTTTGGTACCATATAATTAAAGACGAAACTGCAAATTATTAATTAACAAATTAAAAATTCGCAATTGAATTAAATTTTATATAGTTAATCTTATTTTGGAATCATGCATAATTTGAATTGTTTAATTAATAGATACTTGCTATTAAACAATATTTTACTAGTTTTTAGTCTATGTCAACTTTCTCGTGACAATAAATCATACATTGTGTTACTATGTTAAAATAAAAATAAAAATAACCTCAATAACTGGCCTTTGGGTCTTGCGGCCCTGAGCTCTGTCTGCTTAGGGCCGCAATACCTAAAATGCTCTGTCTACTCCAATAGCGAATTAAGACGTGAAGCAAATGTCTAAATTGTAACACTTTTTTACTCATTTTATGAATTTGTTCTCGGAGCACAAAATTACACAGCTTTCTACAATAGTGTGGTCGAAGGAGAGCTCGATCAGACAAAGACAAAGTTCCTTTAGAAATTAACAATTGCAGCTTGCAATTCATATCGTTTAACAATCCACCATGTATGCATTGCGCTGGCAGAATATTCTTTAATCTCAATAATCTCAATAAGGTATTTTATTACAGCATTTCAAGATGTTTGGGACAAGCACGACAGACGGTATGACGATTTTAATAACCATAATAATAAACGACGGTATATTTAAGAAAACTAACGACCGACTAGAAGAAGAAAACAAACCACATCCTATACCCGAATCAAATGACGATGGTGATATTCATAGCGGGGGATTTATTCACAAATGGTCCTTGCCTGGCGAAAGTCAAATTGCGAAAAACGTAAAGAAAAAAAACTCTGCTAAAGACAATACAAAAATATACAACATAGGTCTTGCAACGTGTCAATCGATCAAAAATTTAAAAAGATAGATAGAATTTTGAAAACCAACTGTTCACGAAAGTTACTATAGACGCCAAAAAACTTACTTTTACTTCTTACTTACTTACTTTTACAATGACTATGAGTTATTAGTCTATTCTTAGCATTTTTTCATTAAGTATATTAAAACTTTAGGCATCTATGCTAAGCGAGAGTGGACCCTGAACCCACCTTTATACCTAGCACAAATGATAAATATTTAATGTTAGCTCAGTAAAGTACATTTTTCTAAGTTATTAATTATACTTACAACGTGGAAGGAACATACCAGTAATAAATCGAACCACAGGCTATACTAGATCGCTATAGTATAATGGAATTAAAATAACTGTTAAAGAACAAAAACAAATTGACATTTCTATACTAAAGTGTGCAGGGGCCGGCAATTTGTATGAGAACGTTGATTTTTTTTGTTTTTTTGACTGTTATTTTATTATGCTGCAATGTCCTTTCCACGCTGTATATTAATGTTTCAATATATTGTTGAAAATAAGATAACAATTTTCAATACATTATTAAGTTTGCTTATAACTAAAATTCCATTAAGACGAATAAATGAACTATCTCAAAAAAATTTTGAAAGTTTTATTTTTACTTACTTATCAGCGTGTGACAGCCAAAAATGGTACTCTGGCACAAATACTTTCAGAGACGATGTCGATGTTAACCAACAAACGGAAGGAGAGAAGTTGATGCTCGCTGACATGGGCGCCACGTCCGCCAACATGAATCGCGTTGACCCTGAGATGCACGTCACGTAAGTTTTTATACTTAAACTTATTTTTAGGGATCCGTTCCTCAAAAGGAAAAAAATAATTAAATTATTTATTTATTTAGCTAGCTAGGTTAGCTGAATTATTTTATGATCTTTGATTTATTGGTTTTTTCTACGTAGCGTAACAACGTACACGGGAACGGCAATAGCAACGGCATCGGCAATAACAGGGGCATCGGCAACGGCAACCACAACCGGAACGGGAACGACAGCTTCAACGGCAACTTCAACGATATCTGAATCGGGAAATGCAATTTCAAATGCAACCACAATGGGATCGGGAACGGGACCGGCATCGTCAACGGGGACGGTAACGGTAGCAGGATCGGGAACAGCTAGGGCAACGGCAACTACAATAGCAACAGGAACAGGAGCGACATCGTCGACGGCAACGTCAACGGTAGCGGCATCGGGAAATGCGACTTCAAATGCATTCACAATGGGATCGGGAACGGGAGCGGTATCGTCAACGGGGACGGTAACGGTAGCGGGATCGGGAACGGCTAGGGCAACGGCAACCACAATAGCAACGGGAACAGGAGCGGGATCGTCAACAGCAACGTCAACGGTAGCAGTAACGGGAACTGCAATTTCAATAGCATCAACAACGGGAAAGGACACGGCAACTTCAACGGCAACGGCGACATTAGAGGGAACGGGAACGTCAAGTGCAACGGCGACTGCAACGGCAACGGGAACAGGAACAGTCACCGCGACAGCAACAGCAACGGCAAATGCACCGGGAGTGCCACCAGTCACGAACACACGTACGGTGACAGGAATTGGAAGCGTGACGGTGACGGTCACGGCAACGTCACCAAGCAGGACCAGGTTAGCTGATTTGAAATATTTTGTTTGTGATAGTCTACCTCATTATACGTTCATATAATGCTTTATTTATAATGCATGAGAATATTCTAGTTTGTGTTGTGACCAAAACAAAAACAGTACTATTATAACACTAACTTTATGACTTGGTCACACGTATGAAGTTGACACTGACCTAAGAGAAGGTGACATGTTGCGGGAGGTTATTCTGTTTTAGGTGGATGATGGTTTAGACTAAGCTAAAACGCAGACTAACGTTGTTACTAGGTTAAAACCACTATCCGACCAAATCAAGTTGACATCTCATAATAAGCCAATGTTTCATCTGAAAATGTCAACTGATTGGTCGGAAAATGGTTTAAACCTAGTAAAGTGTCTGCGTTTTATAAGACGGGAAATGTTTAAACACGGTCCCATATCCCAGTTTCTCAGTAATCACATTAATTAGCAAAACATTATAGAAATCGTCTAATGTTCTGATAAAGATTTCGATGTTTATGTGTATTAATCAGATAACGATTGCGATTTGAAAATTTTCCGTCTATTTTTCTCATCGCGTGATGCATATAGACGGATTAAAATTTCAATGTTAAATTAGTAATTAATTTGGATACCGATACCCTAAATAGACGCGACGATGAAAACAAAATTATTTTTTTATCGAGTGTGATAGCACTGGTGTCAGATACCTCAATGACTGTCATCCTTATACCTATATAGTGTGTGCAGTCTGTGGTACCTCCTTATACGTATATGGATTTTAACAGATTTTCGCCTAAGTGTGCATACTGTGGCTGCAATAAACATCTCATACATCTAATATATCTACTTCTATTCTAACACACACGTTTATATACATTGGTATCTATATACATAATCAAAAAGATAGCCTCTCCGTTATTTGAGAAAACCACGGAAGGTGCTTACTAATTTCAAACAGATTTATGTCAATATTCTCAACATCTTCCGTACTTGCGCTTAGAAGCCGGCAATAAACTTAGCTGTATATGACTGAAAGAAAACATTACAATAAAATAATTAAATTTTTAACAAAAAAAAAAAACAACCGACTTCAATTTATTTCAGGAGTTTTCTCCATATCTCCGAAGTTCTTCATCACTTCTTCACCAAATTAATATGGGACCAACTTGGGAGTAAGGGCTTTCAAATAAAAAAAGAATCATCTAAATCGGTCCACGGTTGACGAAAATATCGCGTAACATACATACAAAAAAAAAAACATACAATCGAATTGATAACCTCCTCCTTTTTGAAGTCGGTTAATGATACAAATATCCAGAGATAAATAAATGATTTTTGACTTTAACTCATTTATTATTTCCTGATTTAACGTATCTTGAATATACCCTGTATAAGTTAACTGTATCATTTAATTTATTTCCAGTGACGACATGACTCTTCAATCTCGCGCAGCTTCTCCTCTACTAGGGATCCTTTTGCAGTCCGGCTCAGAAGAATGGCCATCAGTGTAAGTATTGACTGTCCAACTGAACGACGATGTACTACACCCAGAGAGTATATAAAAACGATTTACGTGGGCGAGAAAGCATTGTATAAGTAGATGAAGTATATTAAACATAAAAAAGGCGCTTGCAGTAAAATCCAACTCCTGAATACATCCAGCCGTAAGCCGTAAACTGCCATATATAAGTTACGTGAAATTCGTATCTTACTTATCTATAATTCTACATAAAATTATCTCTTCAGTTTGTTTTGTTTTTACTTTCTTATAACAGAAGTAATTGACCCACAACGTTTTTTTATGTTTTTTTTTAAATTTTGGATAAATAAACGAGGTATTTGAATACTTTTTGATTTTTGTCATACATGAGTCTAAGTTGTGTTGACTAAATTTAATACTACAAAATGTTGCTATACTTAATTTTTGTACCAAAATTTCAAAAGGCTACATCCCTTGTAAGTTTTGAGATCCATCAATGAGACAGGTAATACTAGAAATATTGAACATTACCTAGTACTGTAGATTAATGGAATTGCGTTTGTTTTGTGTCCTACATTTTATTATTCAAGCCAGGCTTGTATGGTGATGAAGAGCTTACCTTGTGTCTTTGCCTTCTGTTTCACCAGTTGTCTCCATTATTTTAAATTGTTCAAATATTTTTTATAACAAATACTTGTTTTTCATTACAGGAACAGTGTCTAGTCTCAACCCTTCAACGTGGTGTGATGTCCAGCTAGAGATATAAATAGGGCGTATAATATATATAGGTGTTGGGTATAAAAGTCCATATTCATTAGCAAGCAAATCAGTCATTTATTACAATTACATAAATTTATGCATTCAATTCGCAGTCTTAAACTTTACAAAAATATCTTTAATTAAATAAATTTTGTAAACAATCATTTTGTTGAGATGTTTTTTTAAACATCAAACTATACTTTGTATACTAATTGTTGCTTAATAGGTAGAAGGCCTTTGGCACATTTGTCACACAAAGAATATAGTCTTAGTCAGCAGCTGATTCTTCACTTTCTAAATTATTTTCTTACTATTAAATATTTCAATAGGATCATGAATGTTAACTATGTTGTGTAAAGCAGAATTTTGGTATCGTTAGATTTGTCACAAGTCTCAGTAAGGTGTTAGCTCTCTACTATCCCATTGCTCTGTGGATGATATGGGATGTTAAGTAAGCGTCTGATGATACTTTTGGTGTGAAAATTGATGTTTATAGAAATTAAATGGTACACTGCCAGGTCTCAATATATCGTATCGCTTTTGGAGTAAAGTTCTAGGGCCCAACTTAAAATAATTAAATGTAAAAATAACTGTTGTGATTTTGTATTAAGTTCATGAAGTAAATTATTGTTTTACATTCTTTGCTATTGATTCTTATATTAATAAAAGTTTACATTAATAAATTATATGTTTTTTTTTGCTTCCTTTATATATTTAAATTTATTACCTAGTAATTTTTCAATAATGATAGTTTACTTTTTACAATGGGAGAAAATATTAAATGTGGGTACTCAAATAATGCATCATCATCATCATCATCAGCGTATCAACTATAGGAAGGCCACTGCTGGATATAGGCCCTACGTGCTAGATGGTCAGTCGACCTGTGCAAGGTTGCAGACCGTTTTCGACCGATCGTTTTGGAAATCCTTGGGGGAGATCCAAATACTGCATAATAAGTAAGTATTCGTTGCAAGGTTCATACATGCATGTCGCATTAAGCTGTAAAGAAAACTGAAGGCAGAAATACCGCCGAAACCAAATGTGGAAGAAAAATAAAACCAAAATAATAGAAATATATTTAATTACATACCTCCATAGTAAAAATATCACAATAAAGAAGATATTTGATGTTATAAACACTCTGCTAGACATGCCATCAAACAGATATATAATTGGACTAATGTTTATAGCTGCTGAGGCTGTAAGTGACTTTAACCCGACGCAAAAACCCCCCTCGCTTCTCTGCCTGTGGTATTGTATCTCTCGAACGGATGGACGGATTGTTTTTTATACGTGAAAGCATGTTTCCTTGCGGTAGTTTTTAGCTATGTTTGATAAAAATCGGTTCAACCAATAAAAAGTTAACTTTGATAGTTAGGGGGTTTTTAATTTGCCTAACAAATAATAAAATAGTCTAATAATGCCAGAAGTATTGCAAAACTTGCTTGTGTAAGTATTACAATTCCTATTCTATTTTTCCTTTGAAAACCACGGGTCTTTTCACCCCGGTCCTTTGAAAGACTTGCGTGGGGATACAGATCCAACACGTAAAGGCCCTTTTAAGACATTGTTGTCATGTGGTGGTCCCGTTAAAACTTATTTCTGGGTATACCTAGAAAAGGAGTACCCTTGAACAGGTTTCGGCAGAAGTAAAATTTATTGCAAAGTAGGTAGTATCCAGGGTCAAAAATAAATTATTTTGTACTCTGATAAGAGAATAAGACGTCACAAAATAATGTCACTTGTTATTTCTTATATTAATTTTTAACGTGGTTTCAGATTTATAAAGTATATTAAATACAAAGTACCTGGGCGACCGAGCTTTGCTCGGTTACATCTCAAAAATCGAAAATACGCGTTTTCCCAAACATAAGACTAATCTAGATCGATTGTTTACCCCTGAAAACCCCCATATACTAATTTTGAGCGAAATCGTTAGAGCCGTTTTCGAGATCACAGAAATATATAAATAAATATACAAGAATTGCTCGTTTAAAGGTATAAGATATAACCAATCTAGTGCTTGCAACATATACCTTTGTTGCAAGCACTAGTAAGCACTTTAGTAGTTAGTAGTTCCAAGTCCTGAGTAGATAAATAAATAAATAAATACGGACAAATTACACAGATTCAGCTAGCCCCAAAGTATGTTCGATACATCCAAAATTTGTATTTTGTAAATTATAGTAGGAATAGATTTACGATAAATTACCTATACTTACCGTCACATGCATACACCATATCTTATTCTTTCATTCGACGACCTCCGAGGCGTAGTGGTCACCATGCTAGTCGCACCCAGAGGCTCCGGGTTCGATCCCCGCTCAGGGCAAGTTGGAAAATGGCCTTTTTCAAATTGTCCTGGGGCTTGGATGTTTATCTATATATGTATTTGTTAAAAAATATAGTATCGTTGAGTTAGAATCCCATAACACAAGTCTCGAACTTACTTTGGGGCTACCTTCATCAGTGTAATTTGACCATATATATATATTTTTATATATTCAGTTGTGGGAGGTTATTCCAAAAGTAGTTATCAAGAAAAATCCAGACCTCAGTGATAAGCCCGCCTTTCTAGCTATTTATATTTTAAGTTAATTGAAATTATCCTTATTATTTGTGGTGCAATGCACAAGTTTTATCTTATCTTATCGTCTAATAAAAAAACATGGTAATTTCAACCATATTCACAATACAAAATACTCATAAATAGGCCTACACAGGACAGTCTAGGCTAGTCTAGACATGAAGTCGTTGTTAGTTATTGCTGTAGTTTGCGTGGTCCCGTGCGGTAAGATGTACTTAGTGTATTTTTAGCAATTATATTTCGTATATCAAGTGATTTTTAATGTTTTATAAATGTGGAGATTGTGGGATGGATTCAGAGGATGAGGAATTGTTTTCATTATAAGAGTAGATTATACTTAATTGACCATATAAATTAATAAAGACAAAATAAAATATATTTTTTTACTAAAATAACTTGAGTAAGTATGTTATTTATAAACAAATTTGCGACTTTAAATACTAATCAGTAATCATCATAAATCGTAAAGTATGTGTTCTTAGGAGAGAAAACTGAGAAAACTAAAAATTGGTTAACAAATTATAAATTCGCAATTAAAATTATTTTTATATGGTCAATCTTATTTTAGTATCATACATAATTTGAATTTTTTCATAGATACTGTTTAATAAACAATATTTTACTACTTTTTAGTCTATGTCAACTTTCTCTTGACAATAAATCATACAGTCGAATTTCATGTTTAATTAAAAATTAAAAAGAGGCCTTTGGGTCTTGTGGCCCTGAGCTCTGTCTGCTTAGAGCCGCAACACCTTAAATGCTCTGTCTGCCCCAATAGCGAATTAAGACGTGATGGTGTGTGTGTATATGCAAATGTCCAAATTCTAACACTTTTTTACTCATTTTATGAATTTATTCTCGGAACACAAAATTACACAGCTTTCTACAATGGTGTCGTCGAGAAAAAGCTCGATCAGACAATGACGAAGTTCCTTTAGAAATGAACAACTTCAGCTTATAGTTCATATCTGTAATCTGTAATCTCAATAAGGTATTTTATTACAGCATTTCAAGATATTTGGGACAAGTACGATAGAAGGTATGATTATTTTAATAACTTAGACTGTTAAAGAAGACCAACGACCGACTAGAAGAAGAAAATGCGTCTGAAATAATACCTATCAATGAAAACAAAGCATATCCTTCACCTGAGTCAAATGACGATGGTGATATTCGTAGCGGGAGATTTATTCGAAAATCATCGTAATCTGACGAAATACAAATTGAGAAAAAAGTTCTCTGCTAAAGACAATACAAACATGTACATACTTCTTGAAACGTGTAAATCGATCAATAATTTAAAAAGATGATAGAATTTTGAAAATCCGTTGTCCACGAAAGTTACTATAGACGCCAAGAAAGTTACTTTTACAATGACTATGATGTATTTGTCTATTCTTAGCATTTTTTCATTAAGTATATTAAAACTTTAGGCATCCATGCTAAGCAATCTAGGGTGGGTCCTGAACCCACCTTTACCTAGCACAGACGATTAAAATTTAATATTAGCTCAATAAAATATTTTTTCTAAGTTATTGATTATATATTGATGTTTGACTGAACAAAAACACAAAGAGATCTTTTCTTTTTTTTTTCAATTTATTATTAAGTTTGCTACTAACTAAAATTCCAGACAGATGAATTGATGAACTATCTTATAAAAAAGTTGGGAAGCTATTATTATATAGCTAGCTATTACATTTTCAATGATTTAGGAAATATCAGCGTGTGACAGCCGAAAATAGTACTCTGAAGAAACTCCTTGCGTACAATTAGGGATAAATACTTTCAGAGACGATGTTGATGTTAACCAACAAATGGAAGGAGGGACAGTCCTGGATACCTGGGAAAAGTTCAGGTTGACACTCACTGACGTGGCCTCCCCGTCCGTCAACGCGAAAAGCCTTGACCCTGAGATGCACGCCACGTAAGTTCTTATACTTTCTCACCTTTAACCTTTAACATTGTTTTTAGGATTCCGTTCCCCAAAAGTACAAGAATTCTTAGTTGCGAATGCCAAGTTTGAGTTTATGCCACTAAAACCGTCTAAGAACTAATTTTCTATTGAATTTGTATGATATTTTTATTTTCCAAGTACATTTTATAAGTTAGTCGCTTTTATAAGTTTTTAATTTGTAAACCCTACTGTATACTGTAGCTCTAATAGTTTTCCTTTAAACTTTGTTATACAACGTGGAAGGGAAATACCCGTAATTAATCTAACCACGGGCTCTATTATATCACTATAGCATAATAAAATTAAAATAACAATCAAAACGTGCACCACTCCGGGCTATTTGAATGGGAATATCAATTTTTTTTTGTAGATAGATGGGATACTTCACTCTAACAAACAATTGCAACGGATTCCCAAATCAAAAATTGTGTTATTAAGCTCACAATATTTTTAAATTTTGAATAAAAATTGACTCCCACATAAGCCATATAGGAGTTCAGCCTATAAAAAAATTTTCACCACTTTTTCGGCATAATTAATATACATACTTATACCAAATTACAGCTATCTAGTACTTATAGTCATGCGGACGGACAGACAGACATGGCAAAACTATAAGGGTTGTTTACTGCGGAACACTAAAAACGGTTATAATATTAATGACAACTTAGCTAGCTAAGTCAGCTGACTTATTATGATCTTTGATATCCAAATAGAGTAACAACTTTCACGGGAACGGCAAGGGCAACGGCAACGGCAACAACAGGGGCATCGGCAACGGCAACCACAACGGGATCAGGAACGGCAATGTCAACGGCAACTTCAACGATATCCGAATCGGGAAATGCAATTTCAACTGCAACTACAATGGGATCGGGAAATGGAGCGGCATTGTCAACTGGAATCGCAACGGTAGAGGGATCGGGAACAGCTAGGGCAATGTCAACCACATTAGCAACGGGAACAGGAGCAGGATCGTCAACGGCAACGTCAATGGTAGCGGAAACGGGGTCTGCAATTTCAATGGCAATAACAACGGGAAAGGACACGGCAACTTCAACGGCAACGGCGACTATAAGGGGGACGGGAACGGCAAGTGCATCGGCAACTGCAACGGCAACGGGAACGGGAATTGTCATTGCAATAGCAACTGCAACGGCAAATGCTCCGGGAGTACCACAAGTCACGAACACACTTACGGTAACGGGAATTGGAAGCGTGACGGTGACAGTATCGGCAACATCACAGAGCAAGACCAGGTTAGCTGATTTGAAATATTTTCTTAATGATAGTTCTTCCTCATGATACGTTAATACAATGCATTATTTATATTGCATGAGAATGTTCTTAGTTTGTGCTGTGACCTAAAACAAGAACGGTCATATTATAAAACAAGACCTAATTATGACTTGGTCACACGTATGAAGTTGACAGTGACCTAAGAGAAGGTGACATATTAAGGGAGGCCATCATGTTTTAGGTGGATAATGGTTTAAACCCAGTAACAAAGTTAGTCTGCGGTTTATAATAAGACGGGAAATGATTAAACACGGTCCCATGTCCCAGTATCTCAGTAAACACAATAATTAGCAAAACATTGTAGACATCTAATGTTCTGATAACGATTTCGATGTTTATGTGTATTAATCAGATAACGATTGTGTTTTGAAAATTTTCCGTCCATGTCAATCATTGCGTGATGCATATAACGAGACGGATTAATATTTCAATGTAAATATTTGTATACAATGTAAATTTTGATACCTTAAATAGACGCGACGATGAAAATATATTTCTTTAACCAGTTGGTTTCAGATACCGCAATAACTGTCATCTAGTAACAGTCATTTACACACATGCAGTCTGCGATACCTACTACTTGTTCGTATTTGAATATACCTAAACAGATTTTCGCAAAAATAAATTAAAAACACTTCATTCACATACAAACCTATCTCATCCTACATGCTGCTCGATTCGTTTACTTCCATATTGTTTTTTTTTTTGTAATAAATATTTATTTACTTATACAATTTCAATCAATTAACAACTAAATTAAAAACTAAATTAAAATCTAAATTACACTCTTAATTAAACTAAACAAATAATAATAATAAAAAAGAAAAACCTTACAAATAGAAAACGTCTTCCAGATCATTGCCCTGCGGTAGAGTGCCCAAAAGGCTGGCAGCATTGCCACGTTGGATGGCAATGCTTATTAATATGACTGCAATGAACACCTAATGTATCAGCTACTTCTATTCTAATACACTCGTTTATACAATATGTTAAAAAAACCGGTAATGTTGGGTAGCTTGTGTAGGTTCTATTTATCGGTTTGTCCCATCCCAACTAACTGCCTCCGTGGTGTAGTGGTTAGAGCGTTCGGCTCATACCCGGAGGTCGCGGGTTCGATTCCCGGCGGGGGCAACGACTTTGTGTTATTGTCCTAGTTTGGCAAGGACATTGCAGGCTGATCACCTGATTGTCTGATAAATAAGATGATCCGTGCTTCGGAGGGCACGTTAAGCCGTCGGTCCCGGTCACTGTCTTTGACATTGGTCGCTACCTAAAAACCATGTCAGAGGCCTTTAAGGCGGTTTAAAAACTCTGACACTAGTGTTAGTCACTAACACACGATAAGAGAAAGAGATCCCAAAAACGCAAAATAATCTGCGGCTCTATAAAAAACCTTTTCAAATTTAAAAATTTATGAAGTTGAAGATTTTTTTGCCATTTCATGGAAAGAAGAAACCGGTAAATAGAACCTACACACGCTACCGAACATTACCTTAACGGATCGGACAGGGTGTTTTCAACATATTGGATATTGGTATCTACACGCTGACTTTTTATTGGTTTTGGAAATAAAAATGTCGTATAGTAAATAAATTCCTCTATCCATATATGTAATTCAAATATCTGTATGTCATAAGATAAAAAAGTTGCGTAAATGATTTTCGATCGAGACCACGTAGTTATACGCCGGCCGCCGGCTTCGTAATGTCGATGACCCCGGCCGGCCGGCAGGCGGTGTATGGCGGCGGTACTACTAATTGATCTCACAATTTTACTTTCGAGTTTTAGACAACATTTTTTGTTTCTGAATTTTTATTTTGACTAGCTAATTAGGTCTTACTTACGATGCCTATGAAGTGGCCTTCGGCTTCAAAACCAATGAAAAATCACCGTGTATATATTTAATCGAAAAGATAGCCTCTCCGTTATTTGAGAGTATCACGGAAGGTGTTGCGTTTACGTACTAATCTCGAACAGTTTCTCCTCAACTTCTTCTGTAACGCCAATAAACTTAGCTGTAAGTCTATGATCTGACGTCAGTAACTTATTAGTAATCTGTGTTGACTTCAACAACTATCTATTATAAAATCGAAAGAAAAAAGTACAATAAAATGATATACATAAATATTCAAAGATAAATAAATGATTTTTAACTATAACAAATACAAATACAAATTAACTTTATTGCACCATGATAAACATAAAAAAATTACAACAACAACAAAAAACAATATAGGCACAAAGGCGTATATAACTCATTTATTATTTCCTGATTTGGCGTATCTTTCTCATACCCTATATTTCTTAAGTGTATTTTTTTTCCAGTGCCGACATGGCTCTCATCTCTCGCGCAGCTTCTCCTCTACTAGGGATCCTTTTGCAGTCAGGCTCAGAAAAATGGCCATCAGTGTAAGTATTGACTGTCCACTGAACGTCGTTGTACTATATCCAGATCTGCGTAAAATTACGAAATCGTACAATATTGAGAGAACAATTAATGCGGTTAATACGATTCGAAAAAATTTTGCCTTAAGTTCAAGTTGTGTCTACAAAATGTTGCTATAAATAATTTTGGTGCAAATATTTTGGACATATCTAAAAATGAGACAGGTAATACTGGAAATGATGAGTACAGTACCTAGTATTATAGATTAATAGAATTGCGTTTGTTTTGTGTCCTACATTTTATAATTCAAGCCAGACTTGTAGTGATCAAGAGCTTTCCATGTAGTCTTTGCCTTCTACTTCATTTCATCAATTCTCTACATTAATTGAAATTGTTCAATTTTTTTTTAACAATTACTTGTTTTTACATTACAGGAACAGCATGCAGCCTCAACCCTTCAACGTGGTGTAATGTCCAGCTTGAGATATAAATAGGGGTACAATATATAAAGGTGTTGGGAAATACAAGGAAAAACAGTCCATATTCAATAGCATGCAAATCAGACATTTATTTGAATTTGCAGTCTTAAACTGTACTAACTAAAATTTCTATAATTGAATAAAACTTTTATGCAGCACTTAAGATGTTTTAAATTTAAATATCAAACTATACGGTGTATTCTAATTGTTGTTTAGTAGATAGAAGGCATTTGGTAAATTTGTCACACCAAGAATATTATCATAGTCGCCAGCTGATTGTTCTTTGATCATGAATTTGACGACCTCCGTGGCGTAGTGTCCACTACACGTGGCGGACTAGCATGATGGTCCATGATGACCATCATGCTAGTCCGCCACCCAGAGGTCCCGGGTTCGATTCCCGGTCAGGGCAAGTTGAACAATGGCCTTTTCCAAATTGTCCTGGGTCTTGGATGTTTATCTATTTATGTATTTGTTATAAAATATAGTATCGTTGAGTTAGTATCCCATAACACAAATCTCGAACTTACTTTGGGGCTAGCTTAATCAGTGTAATTTGTCCCTATATATTTATTTATTTATTTATGAATGTTAATTATGTTGTATGTGTAGCGACATTTTGGTATCGAGAGAATTGTCACAAGTCTCAGTAAGGTGTTAGCTCTCTACTACCCCATTGCTCTCAGGATGATATGTAATGATAGTTAGGGGCTGATGATACTTTTGGTGTGAAAAATTCGGTGTTTAAACAAATTAAATGGTACATTACTAGGTCTTGATCTGATACAATACAATAAAATAAAAAATATACTGTTACTTTGGAGTAAATGTCTTGAACCAACTTAAAATAATTAAAAGTAACAAGAACTGTTGTGATTTTATCCCCTCCCTGATATAATATTTTCAATTGTATTTCCAAGTATTTTTTCAATACTACCATTATTGTACATATTTACGTTTTACAATGTAAGCAATTATAAATGCAGGCACTCAAATACTGCATGTCATCATCATATCAGCCACAGGAAATCCACTGCTGGACATAGGCTTCACGGGCTAGATAGTCAGACGATCTGTGCAAGGTTGCAGAAAGGCGCTGGATGCAGGCCGCTTCCGACCGATCGTTTCGGAAGTCCTTGGGGGAGGTCCAAATACTGCATAATAAGTAAGTATTAATTGCATGGTTCATACATGCATGTCGCAATAAGCTGTTAAGAAATCTGAAAGCAGAAATACCGCCAAATGCAAATTTGGGAGAAAAATAAAAACAAAAATAATAGAAATATATTTAATTACATAAATGCACAAAATAAAAATATCACAATATAAAATAAATTTGATGTTAAAAACACTCTGCGAAACACCCCGTCATTCAGAAATATAATTGGACTTATGTTTATAGATGCTAAAGCTGTAAGTGACTTAAACATGATTTTTAACCGACGCAAAAACATCCCCGTTATTGTCTGTCTGTCTGTGACATCGTAGCTCTTGAACGGATGGATTTTTTTACGTGAAAGCATGTTTCCTTACGTTGGTTCTTAGCTACAATTGATAAAAATCGATTCAAAGGTCAAAAAGTTATTGGTGGGAACCTTTGAAAGTCGGGGGGTTTTTAATTTGCCAGGCAAATAATAAAATAGCCTAATAATGCCAGAAATATGGCATAAACTTGCTTATCTAAGTACCTATCTAAGTTCGAGAATCACAGGTCTTTTCACCCCGGTCCTTTGAGAGGCTTGTGTCATACAGACAAAGAAATTTTAAGAAATTGGCGTCATGTGGTGCTCCCCCCAAAACCAATTCCTGTATATATATGAAAGGTGAACCCTTGAATAGGTTTCGGCAGAAGAAATATATATTGCATGAGAAAGGGAAAGGTTTATTGGTTTATGGCTTAAATTTGGGATGGATTATGGTTATTGCAATAGAAACGTCACATGCCATAATCATGATTACTGACTGGTGCAGGAGACTCAGGAGTCTCGAGAGGTGTGCTGCGCTTTCTCCGAAGTTACTTGCGGCGTTATGCCCTTTAACAATTCCACCCCTGGAGCAACAGCTCTAACTCCTCTCTGCACAGCCAATTAAGGCAATGCAGAGCTGACAGCCCTGCAAGCCGTCTTGGGTCTTCACCCCGACCGATGAAGACTAATTCTTCTTATTTATTTATTTATTTTATTTATTGGCACACAAAACAGTCTTACAACACAACTTAACAGAATACATTATACAATAGAAACATGACTAGTTGCAAAACCAAATAATAGTGCGCACAGCATGTAAACATTATTTACTGACAAGAAAACATTATATAAATTGATAAAATAATAAAGCTATGGACATATAAAACAAATACTTATGTTAACAATATACATTATATACAATAATAATACAATAAATAAGAATTTAATGATACATATGTTAAGCAATTTTTGAAAGTTTAAGATAGTAGTTGACGGATTCTGTTCCTAAAACTATTCAGTGATAAACTATAGATGTCAGGTACTTGATCTGAACTAAAAGATTCATAAAGGTTATTGTATTCGACAGGAGGAGACATTATTGTTATGTACTTATTGTTATTTTAATTGAATGGAATGTATAAAGATTGGCATGAGGGGTTAGTACCTAACCAAATAGGGAAAATTCGACAAAGAAAAAGAGGCAGTTAACCTTCATTAATATCAAAAGGGAAGTTCTCGTCTACAAAATTTGTATCCCTGACAGAGCCTTGCAGCGGGTATATCTCCTCCCACACCTTGGACCGGTCTTCGAACATCTTCTTGTGGATGGAGAAGTCGTTGCCGATGCGCAGGTACTGGCAGGTGCCTGACGTCATCGGCGGCCATTTTAGGGAGGATAGCTCGGGGAGGGGTCTGGGGCGTTGTTGGGGTCACTGGAAAATAAGGAAAACAATATGTAATCTATACATATTAGAAAACAGTAAAAAAAGTGTGTCACATTAAATATATTTCCAAAAAAATATTGGGGGCGATGGAGACAAAGCAATAATTAAAAAAAAATATCTCTCTGTTTGTACCTACTAATATCCGGAAATACTGGACCAATTCGAGGGAACCTTTTTTTTGTTATATGTCTCTCATGTTAAGCCTGGGCAACATATCCATACTTATATATAAAGCTGAAGAGTTTGTTTGTTTGAACGCGCTAATCTCAGGAACCACTGGTCCGATTTGAAAAATTCTTTCAGTATTAGATAGGTCATTTGTCGAGGAAGGCTATAGGCTATATTGCATCACGCCTGCGACTTCACTCGTGTGGTTAACGCGGGCGAAGCCGCGCATTGCCTCTAGTAGGGTATAAATGGAACACCTATACAGAACTAATAATGCCGACCGCTCGTCTATCTACATCGTCAAATAAAGGGGTCCACTTTTTTATATTTTATTTAAAATTTAAGCAATATAACACCTCAATTTTACCTATAATCTATTCTAGTAAAGACTAGCTTTTCTTATATATATTCTTTGCATATACCGAAATATATTTAACAAAGTGTAGATGCAAAGACTACCTGTTTTTTGAACTTTTCTACGCGCATCTCGAAATTACAATGTTGTATTTAGTGATTTTCTCAAGATTTTACCATAGAAGGATTTTTTTTTCATTAATTACAAATAGATAGATACTGACTAGGTTGGTAATAAAACTAGGTACATAATTGGTTTCATTTTATTTTCATAAATCATCAAAGTACAAAAATTACTTTAAAAAAACCTTTTGTTCGTATTCAATGAATTCTTATACTCCATTTGGTTAGGTATTCAAATAAATGTAAACAATCTTGACATGTCTTTTATTAAATTAATCAATAAGTAATTATGTTATAAATTATAAATTACATAATTACTTTGTAATTTGCAAAGGTATTGATTTATAAAGTGAATATTTCAATAAAAGACATGTCAAGATTGTTTACATTTATTTAAATACCTAACCAAATGGAGTATAGTAGATCCCAAAACAATACATCTATATCAAAGTAATATGAAACTATTAAAGAAAATTTATCAACGAACCCAATGCGCATAACTTGTTATGGGTTATGGACGTTATGGTCGAGCCGAAGTGAGCTGTAAACAAAGCCATAAATCACGTCCACTGGGGTGAAGGTCCCGCGCGCTAGACAAGGTTACTGACGATCCAGCTATAACGTTTCCCGCGCATTTGACAGGGCGAGGGTTTTAAAAAAATCTTAAGGTAAGGTACCTGCCTAAATAAATGTAGATAGAAAGGCAAAACTGCGAACTATTGAAGTCACATCGTGTGCACAGTAGGTATGTTGTACCAATTTGACGATGAATTATTGAAAACAATCCCTAATCACTCCAAATTTATACTTAAAACCCTGCAAAATCACATCATACACGAAATGTAATTGTTAAAAAAAACTACGGGTTGCACTCTGGGAGTGCCGGCAGAAGTGAAAACTTGAACATTAACGTTGTGCATTTTTGATATTTTGGAATGGTTAGGGAATAATTTTGCACGAATTGCTTTAATTATCAGTATAAAATATTTCAAATCTTTTCTGAACCATAGTCTGTCACAAATGTCACAAGCATGACACATTACACACACGAACGTAACGTAACATAAACACACACGAACATTCGCGCAAGCGCCCTGCGCCGTCTTACGAATTTTCGATCAGGACACGTGGTCCTGACGCGAGTTTAAGATTTTTTACCCATTCCAAAAAAAGTGCACAACGCCGCTAAAGAAGTTTTCACTTCAAAAACACTATCTTATACCGCACGGGACCACGCAAAACACAGTAATTATAAAAACTAAATTCATTGTTACCACATAATAAAAATAGCACATCAAAGCACAGAACACGTGTATCTTCGCTAACGGTTCCTGAAATACTGACTATAATAAAGGACTGTCCTTTGTACTTTCCTGACTTTGAATATATTTTCTTAAGAATAAGGTGAAATTACCATGTTTTTTTGATAAGATGTTATATGTATTGATAATGTGTGTGGCGCTTGTTTGCTAATGTGCATTCGTTCATACATTATCACGTTTTTATCCCTAACGCGGAAGACAGAGTCTTGGATCGCAAGACTCAAAACCCACTATAATGATTGGCGAGAAGTTGGGAAAGGGAACCCAAATTATGATGGGTTGCTTGCTAGCCGCATCGTCGATTGATATGATTCAGATTCTCCAATACATGACTTAAACATAAATTATAAGAACTTGATAAATTTGATGAACATTCTAGAAACAGTAGCTGTTTATTAAAATTATTATAAGAATTAGCCTTGTTTTTAACAAAGTCAGCTTACTGTTTTACATAGATTCTTGTTAGGTGACGTGCAATTAGGTCATTCAAATATTGCATGTGATTGTTTAATCGAACTCCGACATTTGGTTTTCGACTAACGATGATGGAGAAAATCTGAAACGCAGAATGTAAAAGCTTGTGCTTTTTTAGTGCAGATCGTAAAGCCGAAAGCTGGTCTCAGTACCTACCAATTGCAATTTTAAAACTTTCCGTCCATTTCTCTTATTGGGGACAATCCTTCGTACTGTTGTGTTTCATCTATGTTTAACTTGTGTCAATTTATGTACAATAAAGAATTTACAATTACAATTACAATTGCAATCCATAAATTACGTCACACATGAAGTGGGAGTGAGGGGCAAGGGGTGGGAGGGGTCATAAGGTTCGTGACGTCACAATACAAAATTTACTAGGGATCCCTTTGCAGTCAGGCTCGGAGGAATGGTCATACGTGTAAGTATTGAGTATATTAAATATAACAAATCTGGTGCTTGCAATAATATAATATATTCGTCCTGAATAGGTAAATAAATAAATAAATACGGAAAAATCACACAGTTTGAGCTAGCCCCAAAGTATTCGTATTTTGTAAATTATAGTAAGTATGGATCTATGTAAAATTACCTATACTTAACATCTTCCTAAAAATAAATTATTTTGGTACAAAACGTTTTTCCCGGATGCACATTAGCAAACAAACGTCACATTATTGAAATATGCATACGCAATGCATATCTTAATTTTTCAGAGGCTTAAACAGCAAAAAAGTATAATTATAATTTGCCTATCATACTCATGAATTATTATTCATTCGATTTTCATTTGTTCGAAAACGGTATGAAGAAGTTTTAAATGCCAAATAGTTTCTTTTAAATAATTTGTGTTTTTAGAAACTTAATTTACATATATTTCGGTTTCTAGAAAAACCGTTGTTCGATTATTAAAGCATGTACCTAGGTAATTTTATTTTGATAGATGTTTACTAACAATCATTTTAATTTCTGGAAGTATTGAAGGTAATAAAATAACCTTTTCCGTATTGCACAAAAACAAACTTGACCACGGTGGAAAGGCGTTTCGTTAGATTTCCTGTGACCAAAACACAAGCGAGTGAGCGACTTAAGCTTAGGGCGAAAGTTACACAGACGACAGACACAAAAACAATTTTGCCGTGGAGTGTAGGTTATGTTTGTTAGGTTTCCTGTGACCAAGACATGAGCAAGCGAGCGACTCAAGCTTAGGGCGAAAATAACACAGACACAAAAACTATTTTGCCGTGGAGTGAAGATTATGTTTGTTAGGTTTCCTTTGACCAAAACATGAGTTTTTTTTTCTTTTCTCTGAGAATTAAAAAATAGCAAAGATACAGCGCATTTAAATTGTGCATGACGTCACGGCTGGGTATGATTTTTACTTAGCGGTGACGTCGCAAGCTCTAGACTCTGGAACTTTGATGCTCCGTATCTTTGTAAATTTTTACTTTTATGGTAAACTGAAAAATACGGGTCCATTATTTTTGGATAATCTAAAAGACGGACTAATTACTATCATACTATTCTGACCCTATCGTCACCCTTATTCTCTTAAATTAATATTTACCCAAATTTTGGCTAGAAAAATCCAGACCTCAGTGACAAGTCCGCCTTTCTAGCTACTTATATTTTAAGTTATTATTTGGTGGTGCGATAAACAAGTTTTTAATCTTATCTTATTATCTAATCGAAAAACATGGTAATTTCAACCATATTCACAAAACAAAATACTCATAAATAGGCCTACACAGGACAGTCTAGGCTAGTCTGAACATGAAGTCGTTGTTAGTTATTGCTGTAGTTTGCGTGGTCCCGTGCGGTAAGATGTACTTAGTGTATTTTTAGCAATTATGTTGCGTATATCAAGTGATTTTTCAGGTTCATGGACTAAATTCTCCCTTAAAATAGTTTCAGTATATTTTGTTAGACCTTATATATACTTG
Source organism: Acrobasis consociella (assembly GCA_963555685.1). Taxonomy (NCBI): domain Eukaryota; kingdom Metazoa; phylum Arthropoda; class Insecta; order Lepidoptera; family Pyralidae; genus Acrobasis; species Acrobasis consociella. The sequence goes on from OY743128.1 coordinate 13,958,252, forward strand.
TGTAAGTCGGATGACAATACTATATTATGAAGTTAATAAGCTGTTCTGACGATGGAGCCGAGATATATTCGACGGAACTCAGTCACGCAAGGGCTGCGCCTGCGTCTATCGCCACGAAGCTTTGTGCTATGACACGATAAGCGCAAATACGACCGGCCGTTGTCGGGTATCGTCGTGACAATTCGGGCCGCAACTTCGTTATCGGGCGGGTGGCGGTACGTCAAAGGGTTTAAGCGCGCTGACACTTTGCCCTGCGTGGTCGGACTACAGTTGTTCGGTATACACCCACTTACCAGAATTTCATTTGCCATAATTTCATCTGCTGTAATGGTCAACCGACATAATATTGTTTCTCATAATTTCATATGTCATACTCGTCGTTTACTTTATTAGTCACGTGCTAGAAACTTAATTTCCCATAAAGTCAATTTCAATAATATCACTTGTAATCATAATTGTAAGCCGTAATTATCATATGCCATAACATCGTTTGCCATCGTAATTACTTGCTATCAGAAAGTAGGTTAGGAGTTAGAACTGTGACCCCCTTAGAAACGACTTGCTACCAGGGATGGGATACTTAATGTCAACATGTAAAACATCAACAGTAAAAATGTCAACACCGCATAATCAACAATTTAATATATCAAAGAATCAAAATACCATTGATGTACTTACAACACAAACAATTCAAAATGTCAACAGTCCAAATTGACAACAAATCAACTAATAAATGACTTAGAACATAAAAGAAATATTTGTTCAACGATCCATAATTACAATTTGTGAATAAATCAACGTCCAAAATAATCAACAACACAAATTATAAAAAATATTATATAAAATTTGTATACAATGTCCTTTTTAATTAAGTACAAATATTTTAAGGGGTGGTTCAGTCCATCATTTTGAACAACTTTTCCCAATGAATGTATATCGAAATACGAAAAAAAAAATTTCATTTTCGATAGTAATGATATCACGTGACTACTTCGATTTGTATGAAAACCTAAAATTTTTTTTTCGTATTTCCATATACATTCATTGGGAAAAGTTGTTCAAAATGATGGACTGAACCACCCCTTAAAATATTTGTACTTAATTAAAAAGGACATTGTATATAACGTTAAAAAAGTTATAATTTGTATTGTTGATAATTTTGGACGTTGATTTATTCACAAATTGTAATTATGGATCGTTGAACAAATATGCAAATCATTTATTAGTCGATTTGTGGTCAATTTGGACTTTTTTAATTTTAAAATGTTTTAAAATGTTTGTGTTGTACATCAATGGTATTTTGATTCTTTGAGATATTGAATTGTTGATTATACGGTGTTGACATTTTTACTGTTGATGATTTACATGTTGACATTAAGTATCCCACCCTGCTACCAGAGAGTAGGTTAGGTTAGAACTGTGACCCTTTCAAAAACGACATGCTATATAACGTATCGATTATAGTATGGCATTTGAATATACTGTTAAATAATATAAGTGTAATTAATAAAATAGATAACAATACGTATGGCACTCATATCATTATGGAATCTAATGTACAGGCAAACAATAGTATGTCACATATTATCTTTTATGGTAAACAAAACATTCGGGCAAATGAGATTCGGGCACAAAATTCTGGTAATTATAAGTTTATTACATATATTTTTCGGGCAAACATTAGTCAACCGCGTTGTTCATTTTGGCGCTTGTTTTCTACTTGTGTAGACGCGTGTCCTGCGGCGGTGCCACGGTTGCTAATGCGTAAAAATGGAGTGGTGCGATGAAATGGTGTTAGAATTAGAACTCTTTCTAGGATTCTTTTAAGATTTCAATAAATGCATTATGTAATTGTTAGCACGCATGTAAAAGTAAAGAAAGACTTCGTCCAAATTTTAAAGCGCCATCTTGGATTATTGCACGATAGTTCGTGAATAATAACGAAGTCGCTTATCTGACCACAGCTTTATAACACGAAGCTTCGCAACGCATTGTATCGGGACGATAGGCGCAGGCGCGGCAGCAGCATTATAAAACAACATGCTCGAGACAATGAATCATAGACCCGAACTAAAAAAAAATGAATCTCAAAAAGTGGCCTTTGTGTCTTGCGCCTAAAATACACCACCTAACTAACTAATAACACCTAAAATGCTCTGTCTGCCCTAATAGCGAATTAAGACGTGATAGTGTGTGTAGGTGTATGTGTGAATGTATATGTAAGGGAGGTCTAAATTATAACACTTTTTTACTCATTTTATTAATTTATTCTCTGCGCTATAACACAGATCTCTGCAATGTTGTCGTCGAGAAAGAGCTAGATCAGACAAAGCCAAAAGACGTTCGTTCAAAAATTGACAACTTCAACTTACAGTTCATATCGTTTAAAAATCCTATATGTATTGCATTGGCGGAATATTCTGTAATCTAAATAAGGTATTTTATTACAGCATTTCAAGATGTGCGGGACGAGTACGACAGACGGTATGACGATTTTAATAACTTAGACGACAGTATATTTAAGAAGACCAACGACCGACTTGAAAAAGAAATTGCGTCTGAAACAATACATTATAATGAAAACAAAGCATTTCCTTTACCTGAATGAAATGACGATGGTGATATTCGTAGCGGGGCATTTATTCAAAAATAATCATAACCTGGCGAAATTAAGAAAGAAAGGCAAAAAATACTATGCTAAAGACAGTTCAAAAATATACAATATACTTCTAAACGTGTAAATCGATCAATAATTACAAAAAAATTGATAAAATTTTTGGAAAACCATTGTCCACGAAAGTTACTACAGACACCAAGAAAGTTGATGTATTTGTCTATTCTTAGCATTTTTTTATTAAGTATTTAAAACTTTAGGCATACATGCTAAGCAAGGGTGGGCCCTGAACCCACCTTTACCTAGCACAGATGATTAAATTAGCTCAATATTTTTCTAAGTTTTTGATTACATTTTGATGTTTGATTGAACAAAAACACAAAGAGATCTTTTTTTTTCAATTTATTATTAAGTTTGCTACTAACTGAAATTCCAGACAGATGAATTGATGAACTATCTCATGAAAAAGTTTAGAAACTATTATTATATAGCAATGAAATATCAGCGTGGAACAGCCAAAAATGTTACTCTGAAGAAACTTCCTGCGTATAATTAGAGACAAACTTTAATACTTTTAGGGATGATGTCGATGTTAACCAACAAACGGAAGGAGAAAGGATGATGCTCGCTGACATGGGCTCCACGTCCGTCAACGCGAATCGCGTTGACCCTGAGATGCACGTCAAGTAAGTTCTTATACTTTCACACCTTTGACTATTTTTAGGGTTCCGTTCCCCAAAAGGACAATAATTGGCAAAGTGCGTGTCAGGCCACGCGCAGTATAGTTTTTCGTAGTTGTGAATGCCGACTTTGAGTTTACGCCACCAAAAACGTCAAAAAAAATATTTTCTATTAAATTTTTATATAATTTTCACATTTTATAAGTTGGTTGCCTATATCTTTTTAATTTGCAAACCCTTCCCAGCTCTGATAGTTTTTATTGAAACTTCGTTATATATACTACTTTTTTGAATTTCTCCACGTGTCTACATATAACCGTTTCGGAGATAGAGGGGGGGGGGACTTGATTCTAACAAAAATATTTCAGAAACGGTTCACTAAATTAAATAAGCGGCCAAGTGCGAGTCGTACTCGCCCATGAAGGGTTCCGTAGTAGCAAATAACATAATATAAAAGTCTTGTAGTATGTTTTTTTAATTTTTATATTTGAGTTGATTGAATGAAAGGTAAATTGCCGTTTACGATTTATGACGTATTAAAAAAAAACTACTTACTATATCTCGTTCAAACCAATTTTCGCTGGTAGTTTTCATGGTAATGAACAACATATATTTTATATAGTTTTATCATTCTCTTATTTTAGAAGTTACGGGGGGAGGGGACACACTTTTTTCCACTTTGGAAGTGTCTCTCGCGCAAAGTATTCGGTTTAGAAAAAAATGCTGTTAGAAACCTCAATATCATTTTTGAAGACCTATCCATAGATACCCCACACGTATGGGTTTGATGAAAAATAAATTTTTGAGTTTCAGTTCTAAGTATGGGGAACCCCCAAAATTTACTGTTTTTTTTCTATGTTTGTGTCAAAACCTTAATGCGGTTCACATAATACATCTACCTACCAAGTTTCAACAGTATAGGTCTTATAGTTTCGGAAAAAAGTGGCTGTGACATACGGATGGACAGACAGACAGACATGACGAATCTATAAGGGTTCCGTTTTTGCCATTTGGCTACGGAACCCTAAAAATGGTGTTCACAAGCTCATAATATTTTTGAAAGACCTATTCAACGATTGACTGCCATTTTACTTGTAGGAGCAACAAAAAAAAATTTTTTTTCCTAATTTTATTCACGTCTCTCTCGGCATGATTAATATACATGACCATGCAAAATTACAGTTTCCTGGTACTTATAGTCTGTGAGTAAAAGCGCGGACAGATAGACAGACATGGCAAAACTATAAGGGTTGTTTACTACGGAACCCTAAAAACGGTTATAGTATTATGATATTTAGCTACCTAGGTTAGCTGATTTATTATGATCTTTGATTTGTTGGATTTTTCCCACCCCAAATAGCGTAACAACGTACACGGGAACGGCAACGGCAACGGCAACGGCAATAACAGGGGCATCGGCATCGGCAACCACAACGGGAACGGGATCGGCAATGTCGACGGCAACTTCAACAATATCTGGTTCGGGAAATGCAACTTCAACTGCAACTACAATGGGATCAGGAACAGGAGCAGCATCGTCTACAGGAACCGCAATGGTAGCAGGATCGGGAACAGCTAGGGCAACGGCAACTACAACAGCAACGGGAACAGGGGCGGGATCGTCGACGGCAACATCAACGGTAGCAGCAACGGGATCAGCAATTTCAATGGCAACAACAACGGGAAAGGACACGGCAACTGCAACGGCAACGGCGACGATAAGGGGGTCGGGAACGGCAAGTGCATCGGCAACTGCAACGGCAATAGGAACGGGAACAGTCACTGCAACAGCAACAGCAACGGCAAATACACCGGGAGTGCCATCAGTCACGAACACGCGTACGGTGATGGGAATCGGAAGGGTGACGATAACGGTAACGGCAACATCACCAAGCAGGACCAGGTTAGCTGATTTGAAATATTTTCTTAGTGATAGTTCTTCCTCATTATACGTCCATCCATACAATGCATTATTTATAACGCATATTCTTAGTTTTTGTTGTGACCTAAAAGAAGAACGGTCATATTATAAAACGAGAACTAACTTTATGACTGGGTCTCCCATAAAAAGTTGACAGTGACGTAAGAGAAGGTGTCATATAGCGGGAGGTCATCTTGTTTTAGGTGGATAATGCTTTAGACTAAGTTAAAACGCCGTTAATGCCGTGTGGTTTCCGGCAGAGTAGAATAGAACCACTTCAAGTCCTTCTGTGGATGTCGTAGAAGGCGACTAAGGAAATACTTACAAGCTAAACAAAGCTCATAAACATTTATGAGACCTCTCCAACCCTCTGGCCAGCGTGGAGAGTGTAGGCCAAGTCCTCTGGCTGTTCTAGCCAAGTACCGCTCTGGTAGTACAGAGGGTCGTGCTCCTGCAGTGGAGACAGAAGGACCTGATGATGATGGTCATGATGAAGTTAAAACGCAGACTAACGTTGTTACTAGGTTTAAACCACTATGCGTTCAAATCAAGTTGACACCTTATAATTATTTAGCCACTGTTTCATCTGATAATGTCAACTTGATTCGGTCGGATAATGTTGATAGTGTTTTATAATAAGAAATGATTAATCACGGTCCCATATCCCAGTATCTCAATAAACACAATAATTAGCAAAACATTGTAGTCATCGTCTAATGTTACGATAACGATTTCGATGTTTATGTGTATTAATCAGATAACGATTGTGATTTGAAAATTTTCCGTCCATTTCTCTCATCGCGTGATGCATATAGACGGATTAAGATTTTAATGTTACACTTTGTAATTTTGATACCCTAAATAGACGCGACGATGAAAACATATTTCCTTATCGAGTGTGATAGCACTGGTGTCAGATACCTCAATGACTGTCATCTAGTAACATCAGTCAACACAACACACCAGTGTGTGCAGTCTGAGATACCTACTTACACGGATATGCCGATATGAAAAGCAATTCTCATAAGTAATTAAAAACATTTCATTCTCATACAAACCTATGTCATCCTATGTGCTGCTCTATTCGTTTACTTCCATACTGGTATAACTGCTATAAACACCTAAAATGGACCAACTACTTCTATTATCACCCACTCTCGTATAAATGTGCCTTTTGGGATCTATATACGAAATCCAAAAATTAGCCTCTCCGTAATTTGAGAGAATCACGGAAGGCGCTGCGTATACTTACTAATTTTGAACATATTGTTCTTTACTTCTTCTGTACTTGCGCTTCGGAAGCGGCAATAAACTTATCTGTAAGTAAATGATCTGACGTCAACAACCACCTATTATGAAATCGAAAGAAAAATTTTGAATCATCAAATGATTATAATTTCTATTTCGTCGACTTTTATCTTTAACTCATTTATAATCTATTATTATTTAACTGTATCTTTTAATTTATTTTCAGTGACGACATGACTCGTCAATCTCGTGCAGCTTCTCCTCTACTAGGGATCCTTTTGCAGTCTGGCTCAGAAGAATGGCCATCAGTGTAAGTCCTACTAAACGTCGAAGTTCAAAACGACGATCTACTGTATCCAGAAAGTATATTTATAAAAGCTATTCACGTAGCCCAGAAGTCATACTATAGACTAAGGAGGTACCTATATAAAACAAGAAAAAGGCGCTTGCATTAAATAAATTTTCAAGTCCTGACAACATCCAGCCGTCAGGCCGTAAATTGCCATATCTTGTAAATTGTAGTACTTATCTATAGATCTACGTACAATCACGTAATCTTACGACATTAAGAGAATCATTAATTTTGTTTTTTTTTTTTATATGTATTGTAAATATATCATAAGCATATTTGATGTTTCAGTTTGTTTTTACCTTCCATTTTAAGAGCTTACCTTCTTATCACAGAAGTGATTAATCCACTAAAGGGTGAATCTTGAGAGGCTCAATTTGCGCTGTCTGGAAAAATAAAGTACCCGTAGTATTTTAATTTGAAAACAAAATATTTTTTTTATGCTACTATAATGTATAATCTAACTGAGGCACGATAGTTATTGTGTTTATTTTAATGCAAATGGTCGAAAAAAAAAATCTGAAAGGTCAAAATATTGATAACCCTGGCGCGTCCGCTTCACATTTCCCGAACAACTTACCCACAAAACACTAAGTTATGAACGGAAATAAAATAAACAGGGAGGTTAAATCGCTAGCAGGGTTGTTGTTGATATATAAAAAAAATATACAGTATGTGCATTAATGATAGATTTATTTAGAAATATAATATAAAGTTTGTCCGAGACTAAACAGTGATTCCCGTGGCGCGCTACTAAAACACGTAAATCCTTAGTGGAATATTCTAAAGGAGTGCATCCGAGTCGTCGCATGGGCACTACTAGTAGCACTTCGAACATCGTTGAGGAAGATTGCGCTATTCGTTGCTCCAGGACGAAATTACAAAGGCGAATATTTGATTCCCCTGGTTTTGTTTCACTAGGTCGTTGATTACCCTGATCACGTTTATAAATATTATTAGATTTTTTAGGAATTGTTTTCCGATGTTAACGGAACAGCGGAAATAATTATTATGTATTTATTATATTTTTATTGTTTAAAACCTATTGGTTTTATCACAATCGATAAAAACATTCTACTTTTTGATTCCACTGGAGTCGATTCCCTTGGTATTTGCGCCAGGGTACTCAAAATTCATGATGATAAATCAAAATTTTCCTGATTTTCCGTGAAAAAACGGAAGGTTTTTGTCTTATTTATTACAAATATGTTTATTTTTAATCTATCCTTTCGACTAAAAATTATTTATTAACACTCGATGCAAAAATAAGGGTGTTATAAGTTTGACATCAATATCTGTTTCTCTGTGGGTCTGTCTATGTGTCTGTGTGTCTGTATTGTATCATAAACTAATATTTATTACTACTTATTTTTTCTGAATGTAAGTTGATTGATCTGAGATAATTTTTTTTATGTGGAATTGACAATGACGTTACCAAAAATATAAGTTGTTGATTTTTTATAATTTTTAAATATATATATTTTATTGAAATAAAAAAGAAAAAAGAAAAAAATTACATATTTACAAATATACACACAGAAAAAAGTTAACTATTAATTTAATCTAAAAAGTCGTGCCCACGTGGCATAGTGCCAAGAACGCTGGCCGCATTTCCGCGTTGGATCGCAATACTGATGTTTTTATTTAAGTAAGTACTTACCGAAATATTTGTATATGGATAATCTGATAGTTGATTTTAAAACTAAATAGTTTTCCTTTTAGTTGTTTTTAGTACATTTTTCTATAATTAATGAGTCACTATGGATAAAAGTGCCAATTTCTTCAATCAAAAGGTTGATTAATTCTTACAGATGCTACCAAAAGGCTGATTAGTTATATTTACTTACTGTAAATTAATAATGAAACTTGATTTACTTATATCATGACTAAATTTTGATTCCCTTGACGTCATTTATTGATTCCCCTGCCAAGAAAAAATTTAATTGCTATAATTTTAAAACCGCTAAGCTAAAATTGATGCCTGTTCGTTATATGTGTTTATAATTAAGTAAAATTTTATTTTTTATTATTACTTATAAAAAAACTGTTTAAATAAATTCCGCCAGGGGAATCAACTAAATATGCCGAATCTGAAGATTCACCCTAAATATTTTGATGTTTTTCGCAAAATCTGATTAAATGTACGAGATATTTGATTACTTTTTTGGCTTTAGACTTATGACAAAAAATAAAATCTTATAGTTGTGTTGACTAAATTTAATTCTACAATATGTTGATAGACATAATTTTAGTACCAAAATTTTCAAGAGTACATTCCTTGGATAATTTGGACAAATTCATAAATGAGACAGGTAATACTAGAAATATTATAGATTAATTGAATTCCGTTTATTTTGTGTCCTACATTTTATTATTCAAGCCAGGCTTGTGGTGATGAAGAGCTTTCCATGTGTCTTTGCCTTCTGTTCCATTTCACCAATTATTTACATTATTTTAAATTGTTCAAACATTTTTTAACAAATACTTGTTTTTACATTACAGGAACAGCGTCCAGCCTCAACCCTTCAACGTGGTGTGATGTCCAGCTTGAGATAGTTACATAATAGGCGCTGTAAATAGGGTGTACGTACAATATATACAGGTGTTGGGAAATACAATTAAAAACAGTCCATATTCAATAGCATGCAAATCAGACATTTATAACAATTACATCAATTAATTCATGCATCTAATTCACAGTCTTTAACTTTATATTCTTAAAACTCAATTGAATACTTTTAACTTTTTTAAAAAGCCATTTTGTTGAGATGTTTTGAATTATACGATGTATGTATTCTAAATGTTATTTAATAGGTAGAAGGCATTTGATACATTTGTCACACCAAAAATATAGTCATAGTCAGCAGCTCATTCTTCACTTTTTAGTTTTTTTTATTATTAATTTCATTTGTAAATTTTTATATTACATTTGTAATAATTTGACAGAACTCTAACGTAAATAATATCCTATTACGTTTCATCATATTAACTAAATATTATTCTATATTACTTGATATTGTTTCTTTTATATCACATTTTTATATTATATAAAATTAAAAGTTCTTTTTATTTCTATTTGTTATATTATTTTTAATTTTATTGCCTAAAATTTTTCATTACCGATTGTTTACTTTTTACAATGTAAGAAAATATTGAATACGAGTACTCAAATACTGCATAATAAGTAATTTTTTTTATTTTATCAAACTTTATTGTTCCAAAGTACAAATATACTTTTAACAAATGGCGGACTTAATGCTAAGAGCATTTTCTCCCAGTCAACCATAGGGATAAACAGAGAAAATTATGCGGCACAAAAAAGCAATACAATACATATACCTACCTACATTATAAATAGTTATGTAGGTTAAGTAATAAGATTAGTTGCACGGTTCATACATTCGTAAAGCTGAAAATAGAAATGAGCTAGAACCATATTTGGGAGAAAAATAAAAACAAAAATAATAAAAATGTATTTAATTACATATAGTCTTGATAAAAATATCACAATGTAGAAGATATACATATTCGATGTTAAAAACACCCTGCGAGGCACGCCATCAAATAGGAATATCATTGGACTTACGCAAAAAGATATAAATTAATAGTACGCAAAAAGAGGAGCATTATAAGTTTGACGGCAATGTCTGTCTGCTTGTGTGTCTGTCTTAGTTACGATGTCACCGTAACTCTCGAACGGATGGACCGATTTCGATGTTTTTTGGAAGCATGTAAATACTCGTAGGTAGCAGAAAAAGTTATTGAATGTACACCTTTGTAAGTCAGGGGGTTTAAATTTGCCTGGCAAATAATAAACTTGTCAAATAACGCCAGAAATATTGCAAAAACTTGCTTATCTAAGTACAAATAATACTTAAAATTATTATTTAACTGCCGTGTGGTTTCCGGCAGAGTAGAATAGGGCCACTCCAAGTCCTACCATGGATGTCGTAGAAGGCGACATAGGAAATACAAGCTAAACCAAGCTTGCAAACATCAATGAGACCTCTCCAACCCGTTTGGCTAGCGAGGAGAGTGTAGGCCAAGTCCTCTGGCTGCTCTGGCCAAGTATAGCTCTGGTAGTGAGACAAAAACACCTGATTATACATACATACATACATACTATCACGTCTTTATCCCTAATGGGGCAGACAGAGCATTTTGGGTCTTGCGGTTCTATGCACAGCCCAGGGCCGCAAGACCCAAAAGCCACTTTTAGCGTCATGGTGGGCGAGAAGATGGAAAAGCAATCAATACAGTGATGGGTTGCTAGCCGCATCGCCTGTTAACATGATTTGCATTTTTGCCTATTCCCTCGATCGGCTTTTACGATCTGCGTGGGAAGAGAAGCAGCTGGTACATTCTAAGTGTTTTTTATTTCTCCCAGACCAGCATGGGAGATGATGATGATTATTTTAAATTAATGGAATGTGTAAAGCTTGGGTTAGTAACCAAATACGGAAAAGTCAAGGAAGAAAAAGAAGCACTTAATACTCATTATCGCACATCAATAAAAGAGTTCTTGTCTACAAAATGTCTATCCCTGACAGAGCCTTCGAGCAGGTATATCTCCTCCCACACCTTGAAGCGATCTTCGAACATCTTCTCGTGGATGGAGAAGTCGTTGCCGATGCGCAGGTACTGGCGGGTGCCTGACGTCATCGGCGGCCATTTTAGGGAGGACAGCTCCGGTAGGGGGGCGTCTGGAGCGTTGTTGGGGTCACTGGAAAATAAATAAAATAATAACATACACATACATACATATTTTCCCGCCTGTTTTCCAAGCGTGTAGGAAGAATCTATGGATCTCCACTAATGATTATTTTTGCAAACCTCTTTTGCTTCGAAACTCTTTTCATGCATGCTCTCCGGTTGTTGGTACTCCTTTAAGGCCCATTTAGACGGTGCAAGTTTCTTGCGTGTTGCATACAATTTTATTGAAGCAATAAATGTATGGCTGACATTTCGTTTAGATCATGCAAGTTGTCTATTGCTGCAATAAAATGGCATGCAACGGGCAAGAAACTTGCACCGTCTAAATGGGCCTTTAATCACCTTTCTTCAGAACATCTGCAAGACGTTCGTCGAGGTCCCGTAAGGAATCAAACCAAGGGCCATACTAGATCACTATAGAATAGTAAAATTAAAAAGACGTGTGGCACTCGGGGACTGCCGCGGTAAAGCTATTGCAAACAAGGAAGTACGGCAACGTCGCAAACGGACGACGGAGACGAAGCGGCAACCTACATGGTAGGCGGAGTGGGGAGAGCGTGAGGTTTTTTCGTTACGGAATTTCTGGATTCGATCCCCGCGCTCAAGGCCCGCGATAGAAGCTATGCAATAGCTTAAAAATAACAAGAAACCAACAAAAAACGACATTCCCATACAAATTGCCCGGGCGGCTGCACACCTTAGTATGGAAATGGCAAACGTTATTTTAGATTATTAACTGTTATTTTAATTTCATTATACTATAGTCTTGTAGTTTAGCTATATAAGCCTGTGGTTCGATTTATTACGGGTATGACTCTTTCGCGTAGTATTTCCGGAAAAATCCAAGTGCGGACCATGCCTGATGTCGCTTAACCTGCGAAAGCGTTGGACTACCGAGACTTCTCAGGTTTGACATTGTAATACAACGACACTAACGGACAACTGTCATGTCAATACATATAATAAAACAGTAGGAAACGCGTGTCTGTACATTTGATAAAATTAACAAAAAATGGGTGTGGTCGATAAAAAAAGAGTAACAGAACACAAAAAAGATTTTTTTGAGGTTTTTGTCTGCCTGTCTGTCTGTATGTATGTACTCGCTAATCTTTCAAACTACTGAACAGATTTTTACTTTATACTTTGAACAAACTTTTTATATTATATAGCTGTTAAGCCTGAGCAACATATAGGCTATAAATGATTTTGGAAAATAGAACACCTGATGCAGAACCTTAATGGTCCAGCTAAACTACAAGAAATATATAGTATATATATAGTAATGACGCCTTAGCAAAAGTAGTTCAGCCTGATGAACATTTTTTGTTGAGATATAAAAATCTAGAACACCTGATGCAAAAACTTAATGGTCCAGCTTAACGACAAGAAATATAAAAATGACGCCTTAGCAAAAGTTGTTTAGCCTGCTGAGCATTGTTTGTTGAATTATAAAAATCGAAGTTCTGGAACACCTAATGCAGAACCATAATGGTCCAGCTAAACTGTTAGAAATATACATTAATGATGACGCATTAGCAAAAGTTTTTCAGCCTGATGAGCATATTTAAACGCCGGAGTCATAAAGTCCACATGTACGAAGTCGCGGGCATCAGCTAGTCATTTAATAAAGGTCATGTATCTAGCAGTAAACTTTTTACGGTAAAGCAGTTTTAAAATCTTACCCGTATCTAGCGAAGTTGTACCAGATAGCCGTCATTCTGTCGACCAGCTCGGAGTCCAGACTGTCGCCAACCTCGATGGTGGGGAAGCGGTAGCTCAGCGTGAACAGGTAGATCAGGTCGTCGTGGTGCGCGGCGCCTGGGGAGAAAAGTTGTGGTGTTAAGTCATCAACTAGTAAATATAGTTTCGGGGTAATAGGGTCCGAAAAGTATGAATGTAAAGTGTGTCCAACAATAATGGAGCCGTATTTTTCAGTTTACCAAAAAAGTAAAAATTCACAAAGATACGGAGCATCAAAGTTCCGGAGTGGGGGCTTGCGACGTCAACGCTGAGTAAAAATCGTACGCAGCCGTGACGTCATGCGAAATTTATATGCGCTGTATCTTTGTCATTTTTAGTTTACACGTGTACTCCCAAGCTGGTCTGGAAGAAATAAAAAAAAAACTTAGAATGTACCAGCTGCTTCTCTTCCCACGCAGATCGTAAAAGCCGATCGAGGGAATGGGCAAAAATGCAAATAATGTTAACAGGCGATGCGGCTAGCAACCCATCACTGTATTGATTGCTTTTCCATCTTCTCGCCCATCATGACGCTAAAAGTGTCTTTTGGGTCTTGCGGCCCTGGGCTTTGCATAGAACCGCAAGACCCAAAATGCTCTGTCTGCCCCATTAGGGATAAAGACGTGATAGTATGTATGTATGTACGTGTACAATATTTTTTAATAATCCAACCGATGGAGCAAAAATATTTTTCCATTCGACACCTAATACTTCACGCACAGGTAAGTTCGTTTTATCATTAAGTAGTTTGCCCAGAACTGTAAACTCGCGAACCCCATATCTTCGGCAATTCTTGACAGATTTGGCTTATGTTCAAATGTAAAATTCTACTATATCTATCAAATTTCACGAAACTCCGATACTCATTATCGTCGAACGAACATACAAACGCCGGATTGAAGTCAACTCGAAGACATAATTTAGGGTCTACTTTTGCCAATTTATGCACACGAAAAAGAAACTATCCACATTCAAATAAAAGTTGTACAAAGGCACTATTTATCTCAAAAAAGATCTCTTTCAGTAATAGAACACTGGTGCAAAAAAAAGTAATAGTGTTGCAGATATCATCCTTTTGCCGTGTGGTTTCCAGCAGAGTAGAATATAGAAAAAAACAAAGGACCACTCTACGTCCTCCCGTGGATGTCGTAGAAGGCGACTTAGGAAATACAAGCTAAACAAAGCTTATAAACATCAATGAGACCTCTCCAACCCGTCTGGCCAGCGAGCAGAGTGTAGGCCAAGTCCTCTGGCTGCTTTGACCAAGTATGACTCTGCCAGTACAGAGAGGGTCGTGCTCCTGTGGTGCGATTTTTCAAACGCGGAGTCACCAAACTTTTTTTTGTATGGAAAAACCATTCGTTCAGGTGATTCCGCGTTTCAAAAATGGCACTTCTGCAGTAGAGACTATAAAGACTTACGATATCTTTGGCCGTACCGAGATACGGAGAAGGCACCGCGCCGTCACACGGTAACGGCGCCGGCGCCGGTGCCGTGGTGACGTGTCCGAGCCCAATAAAGTAGGTTAAAAGAGGTACCTGTTGGTTTCTTGGTGGTGGCGTCTTCGTAGTGGCTGTGGTTACCGACGTACGCGAACTCGTAGTAGAACACCTTCTGCGGCGAGTGCCTCGACATCATATTCGCCATGCTGAAAGCAAAATCCTTTTATTAAAATGAGTTAGCGGGTTACTTACGTATTTAAAGTCAGCTACTGGCGACATGTTTCGACCTCATCCGGAGGTCTTCATCAGGGCGAATGTGACTAAAGGCCCGTACACCACACCGGCTTGCACGCGACTTACAGAGTGTGAAACATGTCGGCAGTAGCTGACTGTATACGTGAGTAACAATGTCTGTGTCACACGTTAGTGTAAATTATTTATTGCATTTTAAGTATAATGTATAGCAGTTCTAACTACTTAACGTCACTGTCTAATTTTATGTACCTACACTATGAACCTTGTCGGGTATCGCAACCGAAAAGTGGAACGGCAAGCGAGTTTAATGACATGCAGTTAATTTATAAATTTTAAAACAAAGATAGTATTCAAACTAGCTGAGCCCGCGGGCTCCTTTCCCCGTAGGAATTGGGGATATAAACTATACAATACAATACAAAAAAACTTTATCGCACCAAAAGACATATTTACAATTTCTGAATACTTATTAAATAACTGCAACCTTATATGAGGCACGTATAAGCTGTTGGTCCCGGCTGTCATCATTGTATAGCTTCAGTTCAGATGCCTTTAGGCAACCTAAAAAATCTGACACCATCGTTGGCCACTTATAACCTACCAACAAAACCAACTCTGCGATGATTTTCGCCCGCAGGAGGGGGGGAGTACGAAGTGAAGTATCAGTAACTTACACATGTACTGGGTATCCAATGATGGCATCTCCGTACAGTTTGCCCAGGGCTTTGGCGCTAGCTTCATTATTGACTAGCGGCTTGCTATCCAAGTACGCCTGCCGCAACTTCTGCTTGTCCTCTGTGGACGTGTCCGGAGTCAGCTGGAAAGAAATGGGAGCAATGCGGTCCCACTCCCTGTTCATGGTATCTAGGAGAGTCTTGTTCTTCAGGACAGCTGGAAACAAATGAGTTGAGATGTTAATAAGACGAAGACTAATGTCTATGCGTAACACGGTTCGTTGAACCACAAGCAAATCTGTCTTTTGTTGGCTGTCTGTTGGTAATCAAATCTTGCTAATACCGATTGAGCTGAAACTTTGCACGTATACGTATATCGCGTGACTATGCAATATTGTAATGACATGGAACTGATCTGATGATAGAGCTGGAAGGTGATAAGACTCTGTGATAAAACAACATAACCCCGTCGAGTTTGGACTCGATTGATTTGTCTAACCTATGTTGTAGATAAAGCTTGTTTAAAAATATATATTAAAAAAAAATACTTTTCTTCTCCACTTCGCTTGTTCTCCACTCTTGGGTGACCATTGACACTAGCGAATACAAAAACACTGTACTGCTAAAGTTGTGTAAGTGTCAAATATCCAGCGTGGTGATTATTAGCAAATCTTCCTCTTTTCTCCTAAAGAGATCTCTAGTCCAACTTAGGGCTGATATATAAATATTTGATTCTTCCGCTAGTCCGAGTGAAAAGAAAAAACCTAGTATGTACCAGCTACTTGTCTTCGCACGCAGATCCTAAAAACCAATCGAGGTAATGGGCGGGAATCTGAATCATGTTATTAGGCGATGTGGCAGCAAAGCATTTTGATTCCATTCTTCCATCTTGGCCTTGTCCTTTGAATCTTATGGCCCTGGGTTCTGTTTGCCGATAATGTATCTGTAAATAAGATAACAAGTCTACTAACTGAACGCCTTCCAGAAGAACTCGTCAGTGGTCTGCGAGATCATGTGTGGCACTGCGTACATGTCGTTGGTGCTGATGGACTCGGCCGGGTCCTTGCTGAGGAAGCGCTCCTGACCGAAGTCGCGCTCCACCACGGGCATCCACACTCCCACGGGGTCGTAGCCGAACTGGTCCTAGGGAACATAAGGAAATGAAGATATGAGAACAACATATAGCTAGCACAAAAGTCAGATACACGACGAAGGTGGTTACGGAGGTGTTGGTCTCCTGAGAGGTTAGTATCTTTGCTGTTTTTCGATCAGTTAAGGTCAAAAATCTTTTGATAAAGATGATCCGTTAATTTACTACCATTATGATCTTAAGAATTTCAAGGTTTTCCAAAACGACTGATAATATGCTGCCTTGATGCCATGAATGCTATTAGAGAACCTTTCCATCCCATCGGCAAAGCTGAAGGAATCAGTTTCGCACTACTCTCGAGTTCAGAGCCTACAATGATGCAGATAGGCATTGAAGTAAAATTAAAGAAGAAAAAAACCGGCCAAGTGCGAGTCGGACTCACGCACCGAGGGTTCCGTACAAACGAGAATTTGGTATGAATTTCAATTTAATACCTCTACGCGTTTATGAGGAAATGGGTAGTAAGTTTAAAATTATTAAAAAAAATATATTATGTGATGTAACTAAAAATTTATGGTTTTCGTAATTTTTCCTTTATCTATGCTATAAGACGTTGCTTCGTACCAAATTTCAAGATTCTGAGTTCACGGGAAGCACCCTGTAGGTTTTGATTCCCTTGCAAGTGTCGAAAATTTGCGGCATAAACGGCTGTATCTTTTGATTGCGTTGGCTTAGAAGTTTGATTTTTTCACAGCTTCAAGGGACAGTAGACTTGAGTAATTGATATAAATTTCAGCTTCATACCTCCACGCGTTCCTGAGAAAAAGGGTCTTGACAGACGGACGGACGGACGGACAGACGGACAACAAAGTGATCCTATAAGGGTTCCGTTTTTTCCTTTTGAGGTACGGAACCCTAAAAACACACTTACGAAAAACTTCGGCAAGGAGTCACCTAACTCCTTAAAAGTCTTGGTCTTCAGACAAAAAATAATGGCCTCAGAGGTGTTGGTTTGAGGGCAGTTCAGGATCTTGGCTTGTTTTACAGCTAGGTCGAACATCTCCTGACGGAGAGGCCCCTTTCCTACAGGAGACGCGCTCATTGATATGCCGCGGTGGAAAAGACCTGCAAATAGTTAATTAAGTTAAGTGTTATCTTTGGCCTAATGGGTATATTCTTCTTTCCCCATATCCGATCTCATGCATTCATTTCTCATAGAGGAATCTAAAAACGATGTATTCTTCCCACCTACGTCTATCTCGGCCTTCCTCTTCCTCTATATCTGTTACCTTTAAGTCAACAATTTTTTTAGATATGTATTCGGCATCCCTTTTCATTACACGGCCATATCATGTTGTGCTTCAGGAGAAACTTGACGAATGGCAGAAAGCGCTGGAAGACGCCTGTTTGAAAATTTGCCGCCCGAAGACTGAATACATGTTCTACGATATTGAGGGAACTTCCAGCGCTGCGACGCTAAACATCTCGAATATTCCGCTGTCAATTTGTACTGAGCATCTGGAATCACTGTATCCTATGGGTATGTGAGTACACAACCCTGGCCATCGAGGTGATTACGGGAAAAATCCTCTCTTTATTGGTCTTTAGTCCACCAGTGGCCTAATTAAAATATAAAAATAACATAGTACCTTTGGACATTGGGGAGACCATATGAAGCATAACACTGATAGACCCAGCGCTGCAGCCGCTGATAGTGACGAGATCAGGGTCTCCTCCGAACGAGCGGATGTTCTTCTGCACCCAGCGGAGAGCCACCACTTGGTCTTTGAAGCCGTTGTTGCCAGGAGCGAGCGCGTCGCCCGTGCTGAGGAAACCTGGAAATATTTGGTCAAGCAAATCAGAAGAACATTCAATTTTTTGGTTTAGACTAACGTGAGATCACCGTGTGATTAGATGCCGTGTGGTTTTCGGCAGAGTAGAATAGAGCCAGTCCAAGTCCTACCGTGGATGGCGTAGAAGGCGACTTATGAATACAATCTAAACAAAGCTTTAACATCAATGAGACCTCTCCAGCGAGGAGAGTGTAGGACAAGGCCTCTAGCTGCTCTGGCCAAGTATGGCTATGGTAGTACAGAGAGGGTCGTGCTCCTGTAGTGGAAATAAAAAGAGCTGATGATAATGATGATGATAATGTGAGATCAGATCCAATAGAGTAGCAGCCGCCAGCATGGATGAAGAAGATTACTGGGAAATGTTTGGAGCTGTAACGTTTGAACAATAAAGTCAACTTACCAAGAGATCCAAGGCGGTAGTTGATGGTGACCAGCACTACATCGCGGTCCAAAAGGTAGTGAGGTCCAGCCAAGTCACTACGGCCAGTCATGGAGTAGAAGCCACCCGCGTGGATGAAGAAGATCACTGGGAGGGGCTTGGTGCTGTAAAGTTTAAAAAAGTAAGAGTAAAGATAGAAATATGGTTAAGCTATCTCTGTGATAGCTTTTTTAAGGGCACAGACAGACAAGCGACAGTGTGGCTGGGACACAAATACGTAGGCAGTGGGAAAACAGGGACATGCACATACGAACAACAACAGACGTACGCATGTACGTGTCCACGTTTCAGGGACAAACAATATAGCGTCACGCAATAATAATAAAGTCTAATTTGGTTTGACAAAAAAATATGAGGATTCTTTCTGCTCCGCTCGACTGCCGTGTAATTTTATTGATTAATAGTACAATACAATACCCTTTATTGCACAAAACATTTTTTTAATGAGCTGTATGTGTTGGCGAGCTCTTTAGGATTTTCCAAATCTTAAAAACTAGGAATTGTACAGAAAGGTTACCTGTTATTGTTGGGAGTGTAAACATTGATAGTGAGGCAGTCTTCGTCGACGTAGTAAGTGGGGGGAGCGGGCAGGGGACACGCGGGGCCCTCCTTACTGGCGTCTACCTCGCTCTTGTATTGGAGGATGGGTTTAGGAGGCTGAAACAGGGTAAAACACCTGATAGATATCTCATCCTAACTTTCATTGGTCGGTTGATATACTGTATACCGGCGAACGACCAATGAAAGCTACAAGTCGATAAAGTGGTCGTTATCGCTACGCTGTCTGCGTTTATTCTCCACTAGAATATATGGACTGTATACTACTCTATCGATTAGCGAAACGACCCACCCCTTGCGTCATGCAGAAGTCTCACGCACCCCATTGCGGGCTAACGACCAGTGAGAGCCATACAATTGATACAATGGTCGTTACGCCGTCTGCAGTTATTTCCCACACTCTATAAAAAATCGAAAGTATATTCCTCAATCAACTACTGAAGTGGCTGGTCGCTTGCCGCAAACCTCACGTATCCCGCGCAAATGAGGGCTGTATCGACCAGTGGTGGCAAACCAACAAATCGTAATGTATAAATAAAGATCGTCCCTCACCTGGAACCTAAGTTCTCCGACTGGAGGTTCAGCGTATCTGATTCCTCGGTAGGCCTGGAACTGTCTCCCGCGCCGGGTGGTCATCCAGGAGCCGCGGATGGAGCCCGAGGGTGTCACGGTCAGGGGACCTACGGCTGAAGTGGCCGGCGCTGAGGGAGCAGAGTTTATACATACATACTATCACGTCACGTCTTTATCCCTAATGGGGCAGACAGAGCATTTTGGGTCTTGCGGCTCTATGCAGAGCCCAGGGCCGCAAGACCCAAAAGCCACTTTTAGCGTCATGGTGGGCGAGAAGATGGAAAAGCAATCAATACAGTGACGAGTTGCTAGCCGCATCGCCTGTTAAAATGATTCGCATTTTACGATCTGCGCGGGAAGAGAAGCAGCTGGTACATTCTAAGTTTTTTCGTTTCTCCCAGACCAGCATGGGAGAGCAGAGTTTATGTAACTTCATAATTGGGGCTTGCTGTAAAAATGAGCGAGCGAATTTGAGTGAACTTCTTTATCTTGCTGCGTTCCCGGTCGTATCCTCTGCTGTGCTGCTTCGCAGGCCGGGGTGCGCCGATCGACTGATTTATTTAATAAATATAGCAACCTACACTTTTGCAAGATACAAGATATGCAATTATATGCATTTGCGTATGCGCATACGTCTTTTACACAATTTATATGTATCATTTTAAAAATAACAGGCTCTTCACTTAACAGTTTTATTTTAATAATAAAAGTGACAATAAAATAATCCCTTGCGTCCTGCTGTCTTCACGAGTGGTGCTCGACCGAGTCATGATCAGAAAAACAAGGATTTCGTGCCTGCTCTTTATCTTGGTGTATCTTGATAAGACTTTACTATAAGCTTATAGGCACAAATATTTTAGTTTTAGTTGCTGAGAACTGCTATTATAAATTGTGAAACCGTGTTTGTGATATATCAAATAAATTATTTTTCTTTCTTTCTTTCTTTAGTGCAGCTCGTGCCTCCTACTGATAGCTTTTGCTAGTCATTCGTCTATTCCAGGATAACTTAAACTTTCTATCGACTTTCTATTATAGCACATTTTATTAAAGTCTTGACATATTATTTCATCGAAGTGTACACTTATTATTTTGCTACTTGATTGGTTATAATAAAATGCCGTGTGCTTTCCGGCCAGTAGACTAGGACCACTCCAAGTCTTCCCGTGGATGTTGTAGAAGGCGACTTACGAAATACCGCTAAATAAAGCTTATTTATAAACATCAAGAGTCAGGAGACCTCTCCAACCCGTCCGGCCAGCGAGCAGAGTGTAGGCCAAGTCCTCTGGCTGCTCTGGCCAAGTATGGCTCTGGTAGTACAGAGAGGGTCGTGCTCCTGCAGTAGATACTAAAAAGACCTGATGATGATGATGAATGTAAATTTTGAAAACTAAGTGATATTTGTTTCGATAATGATGTGGATGGAGTTATAGTGATCTGCTCATCATTGGCTACTTGAATTGCCTTGTATTTAGTGCGTAAAAGTAGAATTTTTTACTACGTAAAAAGATTACACTAGCCGAGTGCGACAGATAATATGATAAGTGTCATCTTCATAAGAGCATAAGAGATAGCATCAATTTGACAATGAGACAAGTTTTCATACAAAACATGTTACCCTTTGTCACCCTGGCTGGCTCGAACATCGTTACACGAAAATTTGATTTTCCAAATTGTAAACTGAGTTAATTTATAAGTTATCTTATACTGGAAAGATGGTATCGTACTGCTTTACCCATAGTTTGTGTATTAGGTACAAATACAACCCATAAAAAGTTACACAGAAATATTTAGTTTCTGGTCACATTTTACAATGCTCTATATCCATCTTATACCTTCTAAATCTATGATTTAGTGATTCAACCGCGAACTTGTGAATGGCTTGTTTCATATTTTATGAGTTGAGGAACCCTAAGTCTGCGATAAAGTAAGTTTAATTATAGTTACTCTTATTTATGACCAAACTGTTCTATAGTTCCATCGCTCCTTTATCCATATGATGACCTTCGTGGCGTAGTGGTCACCATGCTAGTCCGCCATCCAGATGTCTCGGGTTCGATCCCCGGCCAGGGCAAGTTGAAAAATGGCCTTTTTCGTGATGGCGTGAGGAAAAAGTGCTTTAAGGCCACAGGAAATCGGACAATTATGGCTCTCACCCACTAAAAAACTCACGGTGACAATGCTGTTACCGCTTAGCCAGGTCCGTGTGCTACTCTCGCTCCATAGACCTGGGACGGCGGCCGCCTTGTCACTGCCTCGGCTGAGCTCCCCTCGAGGTACTCTAACAGTTATCGAGAGGGGTCAGTTTTCAATTCTATTCGCAAGGAAGAGTAAAGGCGCGTGTTAAAACAAACGCACCTTTCAACCCGGAGTACAGTATTTGTCAAGCGACGGAATCCGCTGCGCCTCCTGCGCCTTACCTAACCTAAATTTACCTTACCTATCACTTCCTATTTTGCGACCGTTGAGTGGCGTTAAATCTTGCGCCCTTAGGCTCTGTCTGCAGAGGCTCTAAGCTCAGAGTCTCACTTAAAATTTAAATTTTTGTACAGCGCCACCTATTCGTGTCCAAAAACAATAAATTTTTAACATAATCGGAAACCAATCGAAATCGAATTGAAATCATTTTATATAAACCGTAATAAAAAATTAACAAAAGTTTTAGCCAGTGCAACCAAACAGTTTTTTATAGCAATCTTTCGAAAAAAAACGTTTGACATGATTCTTTAAATTTATATAACCTTGTTTATTTATTAATGGATTAAATTAAAGCTAACATTAAATTTTAGATGATTATCACAATATATTAGTAAAAACTGGAACCGAATAGGTTCAGCCCTTTTTAAGATTAGCGAGCCCAAACGCAATTTTTAGAACAAAAATGTTTGACGCTATTCTTTAAATTGATATATTTTTTTATTTATGAATGGATTTAAGGGTCCTCCCTGCGCTAACGACCTTGAAAACACAAAAAAAATAATTTCTCTTTCTGTAAGTGAGATTATCAGAAACCCTCGTACAACTTTTTAGCTAGTATCCTTAAGTTTCATTAGAACCTCGAAAATCATTGAAATAAAATACCCTGAATTTTCCTTTGCAAAAAATACTAAAAACGGCCATTTTTGACTCTTTTTGTAAAGGTTTCTAAACCGAATAGTATTTCAATGACTTTCGAGGTTCTAATGAAACTTCAGGATACTAGCTAAAAAGTTGTAGGAGGGTTTCTAATAATCTCACTTACAGAAAGAGAAATTAATTTTTTTATGTTTTCAAGGTCGCTAGCGCAGGGAGGAGCCTTAAATAAAATAAACACTAAATGTTAAGTAAGTGAAGCTTATCACAATACATTAGCGAGCTGCAACCGAATCGGTTAAGCCGTTTCTAATATTAGCGTTCACAAACGAACAGACAAACAGATAAAAATTCTAAAAATCATTGTTTTGTGTTCTATTGCGATGGTTAAAGCCCTCATTAATTATTTTTTTCATTTATCTTTCATGTTACGATTTTATTATATGTATTAATGAATGCTATACAGGCAAACGCATGCCTTGAGTTCATTCAAATGACGATAACTTTTTTTTTAATGAACCGATTTTGATGAAACAAACTTTAGATGTTCTTCTGGATTAAAACAAAGCTGTAAGTGAAAGTTTCAAGTAAATTAGTTCGGTCCTTTCGGAAATTAACGCGATCAAACATACAGACAGACAGAAAAAAATTTAAAAAAAATTTTTGCTTTCTGTAATTCTTTTTAGGCCGCCCCTCTATCCATTTCAGTCAAAAAAATTAAATGTACAGACAAATTATTTTTACTGTTTTATTATATGTATAGATTAGATATTATTATTATCGCTTTGTTTACAAAAAACTTGAGACACTTAAAACTTAGCGCTATTAATAAACTGTCTGAGACAGTTGTTTTCAAAACAAAATTTATCAATTCTAATCATAATTTTCGTTTGAAAAATTTAAACAATCTTTCCTTATACCATTGACAGTCATAATAAAGAACCATTTCTCGCTGGTAATTTGATATACACAATATTACCGTTCGAGGTTAAGGTCAATATTTTCATTCTCAAATCATGATCTATCGCGTTTAGTGATGCTGACGCACCTGTGTCGTCATATAGACTAAGTACTTTGCCGGATGTAATCTATTTTTAGAAACTTGAAATGCGTTTTTTTCGTATTTTAATTTTTTGTACGGAACGATAAAAAAACTCCGACAACAACATTCATGGAATGTGTGAGACTACATAATATTCTAACCGATGTTATGTGGCATTGGTCTCCGTAGCGCCGTCTATTATTTGCTATCATATTCCTCATCATCATATCAGCCACAGGAAGTCCACTGTTGGACATAGGCCTCCCCCAAGGATTTAAAAAGGACCGATCGGAAGCGGCCTGCATCCAGCGCCTTCCTGCAACATTGCGCAGGTCGTCTGACCATCTAGCAGTTTTGCAGGGTGTACAACTGCTACCTACGCTGCGCTTGCCGGTCTTTTTTGTTTTTTTTGTCCTGGGTCTTGGATGTTTATCAATATATGTATTTGTTTTAAAATATAGTATCGTTGAGTTAGTATCCCATAACACAAGTCTCGAACTTACTTTGGGGCTAGCTCAATCAGTGTAATTTGTCCCTATATATTTATTCATTTATCCTTTAGATAGCATAGGTTTGACCAGTATAAAATTCAAATAGCCTTAAAGTATCCTACCAATCTAGGTCATGTTTTGGTGTTTATTTTTCGTGTAAGTGGCGAACACTGGTGTCAGTCTAGTCAGGCTGCCTAAAGGCATCTGACATAGCTTGACGACTGCCATACAATGATGACAACTGGACCTTCCGAAGGAGGGAGGAGCTCGAGAAACTTTGGACAGAAAATTTGAGTGAGTTATTGTCATCATCATCATATCAGCCACAGAAAATCCACTCCTGGATACGCCTCCCCCAAGGATTTCCAAAGAAGTAATCAAAACCAGTTAAAATCGTTCGAGTCCGTTCAAGAGCTACGATGTCACAGACAGATAGACGTACCGAAAGACAGACAGACTCAGTAATCAATAGACCGATCCAGTCGTTGCATACATGATCCAAAAAAACAGGTCTGCTATTCCGATAGTGACACGAGCCTACGTCACCACAGAGTTGCCACTTTAATGTGACTAAGTTAAGATTTAGGGAACGTTTGCCTGCCATTATTCATGACAAATTAACAAGTCTAACTTATTTTTTCATAAATAGGTTATTTGTAAAAATGGACATAGTTTAATCCGATTCAGATATATGTGAATAATGAAAGTTGGGGTGTTTGATTTTACAGTACCGGTAACATTGAGTGGCGGTGACGTAGGCTCGTGTCACCCACGTGACCACTATATTTCGGAATGCCGTACCTGGCGCAGTATATTATTATACCATGGTTGCATATATATTTAGACTGCCTCCGTGGTGTAGTAGTTAGAGCGTTCGGCTCATACTCGGAGGTCACGGGTTCGATTCCCGGCGGGGCAACGACTTTGTGTTGTTGTCCTAGTTTGGTTAGGACATTGTAGGCTGATCACCTGATTGTCTGATAAGTAAGATGATCCGTGCTTCAGAGGGCACGTTAAGCCATCGGTCCCGGTCACTGTCTTTGACATTGGTCGTTACCTTAAACCATGTCAGAGGCCTTTAAGGCGGTTTATAAACTCTGACACTAGTGTTATTCACTAACACACACGATAAGAAGAAGAAGAAGAGGAACACTCTGCACTTACTTTTCTCAACAGGTTTTTTGCCGCCCTTGGAGCGGCAGCCCAGGGCGCCCGCCACAAACAACAACAGCACAACTTTGGGCAGCATCCTGCTCGAATCTCCTCACCACACTGGCGGGAGGGGGGCGGGAGATTGCTTATATAGCCACAGCTTAGATGGTCAAGCGTGAGTGGTGACTAAGGTGCGTTAGACATCGCTTGGGAAAACTAACTACGTATAGGCCAATGAGTCTACAAATAATAGAGGAGTCACAGTGCTGTTACTATATACAGATACAGATAAATTTTCACGTCTATATCCCTGACGGGGTAGACAGAGCCCAGGGCAGTTAGGCCTAAAGGCCACGCTTAGCGTGGTAGTGAGCGTTAAGATGGAAAAGGAATCAAAATAGTGATGGGTTGCTAGCCGCATCGCCTATTATCATGATTCAAATTTTACCCATTCCCTCGATCGGCTCTTACGATCTGCGCGGGAAGAGAAGCAGCTGGTACATTCTACGTTTTTTCTTTTCTCCCAGACCATCGTGGCAGCTTATATAACAAATACAATATAGATAAGCATCCAAGACGAAGGACAATTTGATAAAAGCCTTCCAAATTGCCCTGACCGGGGATCGAACCCGGAACTTCTGCGTGGTGCATAGTGATCACTACGCCACGGAGGTCGTCAACGTGTCGTCAACAGAAATTATGCTTCGTAATGTAAAAGAAAACTCTTCTGGTATAAACCATATATATTTATTCACATTGTATGTACAATATCACTTAAATTACATTATACAGTAATAACTACCTACCTACTGTTATTAGTATTACGGGACTTACCGCGATTAATATCGTTTTTTGCCAGATATTTCGACGGCCCTTCTGCCATCATGGTCGCTGGCCGACTCACTGTCGACTGTCGGCCAGCGACCATGATGGCAGAAGGGCCGTCGAAATATCTGGCAAAAAACGATATTAATCGCGGTAAGTCCCGTAATACTAATAACAGTAATTGTGACCGTGAAACTCTAAAATCATATAAAACTACCTACCTACTTTGTCATTACTTTGAGTCTAAAATTTTTAAAAACGAAACTTGTTTTAGAAATATTAAGTATCGATACAAAATTGGAATCGAACCGAAACTATAAACAAGGAAAATGTTTACAACTTCGAGTAGGAATTCCCAGACACACAATATACCTAATACCTATCTACCTACATAACTCTTACCAACTAAAGTAAGTAGGTACCTTCGTCCTTATGTCTTCTGAGTCCAGTCATGTGTTGAGAAGCCAGGATGAAGCCAATTATTGTTATTTTACAGATTTGCCACCTTATTCTCAAAAGTTGAACCGCACTGTTAGGTCATTGACGTCTTGTTTATTTTGTCGGTTTTTGACATGTTTTGTTAGAAAAAGGTCTCTCTCATCTCCAGTTATCCCTTTCCCGTGTAAGACTCGACCATCCTTTTTAGGGTTCCGTCCCCAA
Source organism: Acrobasis consociella (assembly GCA_963555685.1). Taxonomy (NCBI): domain Eukaryota; kingdom Metazoa; phylum Arthropoda; class Insecta; order Lepidoptera; family Pyralidae; genus Acrobasis; species Acrobasis consociella. The sequence goes on from OY743128.1 coordinate 13,985,640, forward strand.
AGGGTAACAACGGGACCCTATTACTAAGACTTCGCCGTCTGTCCGTCTGTCTGTCACCAGGCTGTATCTCAAGAACCGCGATAGCTGGACTGTTGAGATTTTTACAAAATATGTATTTTTGTTGTCGCTTTAACAACAAATACTAAAAACAAAATAAAATAAATATTTAAGGGGCCCTTACAACAAATGCGATTTTTTCGGTAATTGTACGGAACCCTTAGTGCGCGAATACGATTCGCAATGGCCGGTTATTATAATGCATTTAGAGTCAAAATCGTCCCTCAAGCTCTTTCTTGGCTTGCCCGGGCGACGGTAACCATGTTTAGGCAACCACCCAATTATAATTCTTCAATCTCTCGCTGTGCATAATACCAACATGACGCTATGAAGTGTCCGTGCAAACAAACCATTAACCATACATACATACATACATACTATCACGTCTTTATTCCTAATGGGGCAGACAGAGCATTTTGGGTCTTGCGGTTCTATGCAGAGCCCAGGGCCGCAAGACCCAAAAGCCACTTTTAGCGTCATGGTGGGCGAGAAGATGGAAAAGCAATCAATACAGTGATGGGTTGCTAGCCGCATCGCCTGTTAACATGATTTGCATTTTTGCCCATTAACCGTAATAAATGATTATTTTTCAAAACTAAAAACCGACTTCACCCCTAAACCACACAACCGATTTTGAACAATTTCTTCACAAGAATGTTCTTTCAAACAAACATGAATTTGCCAAATTCGTCCAGTCGTCTTCGAATAATCGGTGAACACATAAACAAGATCGCGACGAATTGATAATCTCCTCCTTTTTGGAAGTCGGTTAAAATATTAGAAAGTAAGCATTATAAGCAGCAAAGCAGAAGGAACATTGTTGTAATCAAATCATTGATTTGATTACAACAATGTTCCTTCAAACGCCTATGAATTTTAAACAGCAAAAGCGTATTTGTTCCTTTAATTCGTAAATAAATTTTTCCAGAAAATTTTACGTACGTGGAATCATTATTTCAGCCGACAAGAGCGGCCTGCATCCAGCGCTTTCCGGCGACCCTGGTCAGGTCATCTGACCACCTTGTAGGTGGGTGCCCTACGTTTCGCTTGCCAGTAAGCGGTCGCCATTCGAGAACCCATTGTCTGGGATACTGGTCTACAACATCGAGGGTGGTGCTCCCAACACAAACAGATAGGGGCGCAACATGGACATTCGACATTACTTTTGTTTTGTCCATGTTCATTTTAAGGCCCACTTGTTGGGAAACTCGATTTAGATCTCCGAGCATAGTACTTAAGCCTTCCATCGAATCTGCCATGACAACGTAAGCGTCGGCAAATCGAAGGTGAGTGATATACTCGCCATTTATGTTGATGCCGAATCCTTCAAATTTCAGAAGCTTGTAGAAGCAGTGAACAGTTTCGGAGATATAACGTCTCCCTATTAAACCTCTGTGCAGTGGAATTGCCCTCATGCACTGCTCCTATACTCGGACTGACATAGTGGCGTTGCTGTATAAGCACTTCCAACACCTCGATATACCGATAGTCAATACGGCAGTCAAAAACAGGGATATTGACAAGTCAGCTATCGCGGAGCATCTTTCACAAGCTGGAGTCAATCACTGGATTGAGCTACATCAACCCAAAATACTTGCGACTGAACGCCATTACATACCACGCTTAGTTAGAGAGGCGATTGAAATTAAGAAGCATCCCAATTTTAATCGAGAAGATGGCTTCAAGTTGTCGGGCACGTGGAATCCAGTGATTGAGCTTTGTAAAAAGAGTGTGCGAATAACTAAAAACAATTCCCGAACGGACACCGTCAGTGTTGTGTGTAAGGACTTATGCAACAAACGACGAAGAAAGAGGGTAGACCGATATGGTTACCCTTGACAGCCGGACATCCATCGCAGTTCCTCAGTCGGCCAGCGACCATGATGGCAGAAGGGCCGTCGAAATATCTGGCAAAAAACGATATTAATCGCGGTAAGTCCCGTAATACTAATAACAGTAATTGTGACCGTGAAACTCTAAAATCATATATTCAATACGGCATCGCTGGAGAGACTGAAGCACGGCCCATGTTTCGATCGAATCGAAGGCTTTTTCATAGTCCATGAACCTTATACATAACGGCCGGTTATACTCCCTCGTCTTCTCTATAACCTGCCGCAGCGTATGAATGTGGTCCATGGTACTAAAACCTTTACGGAAACCGGCTTGTTCACGATCCTCGAAAACAACTTATATATGACTCAGAAGCGTATACGATAGGCCCACGCCGTGGAATACTTACCCGTAATAAATTGAGCCACGGGCTTTACTAGATCACTTTTGTATAGTAGTAATAAAATAACAGTAATAAAAAAAAAAACTGCGTCATTTCAAAAGGACATGCTTTGTTACTTCCAAAGTTAAAATATTAGCTTACAACGTACTTACTTTTTTCTCATAGAGGAGTTTAAAAATCGATCTCTTCTCTTTTTCTCTTATTTTGTTTGCGTCTAATGGAGTTATTAAAGTTGTGTTGGCCAAGAGTGAGCTGGTCTTGGCACACTTCATCTTGCCGTCGAGTATTTTCCTCCACAGATCGAACTGCTCGTGGTACTGCACCATGTGGACAGCTATCCCTCGCTGCACTGCGCACGGGTCCGCTACCTTCTTGTTGTAGAACTCTATGGAATGCTGCCTTTTAATCCCCAGTTTACTTCCTAGCACACCCGTGATGAAAACATCTTCCAGCCTAATATACGGCTCGCTCGGTGCCGCAGCCAAAATGTCTCGGATCACATCAGTCGTCAGCAAATACGCTGGACCAGTCGTGAAATCCGGCAACACCTTTCCTGGAAACTGTTTTGGTGAAATGAAATTCTTCGACTCAGTCATTCGCCGTGGCGGCCACTGCCTCACCACCTTACCCCATATCGTTTTCGTCGCGTTTATCCTATTCGGAGCTTCCGCGAAGTCTATCAATCTGGGTACATTGATGAACATATCGTCATCAGCTTTGAGCATTCTTGGAACTCGAGGGCAGTAAGTGTCCACCCATTCGAGCATCGAAAGGGTCTTCAACGTAAGATTCGAGTAAGAGTCGACGAATCGCCCGACTATAATGTCACCATACAGCAAATCCTTAGCCTCGATCGCTGATCTGATAGAAACTGGAGGAATTCCGATGAAAAAGGCAAAAGACACGTTTGATCTGACTGCGTAGTGACCCCAAGTCATGCGAACGGCTTGTCTAGCAACAAAGTGCGACGGTGCCGACGTTACGAGTATTAAAAGTCTTAATTTAGCGCCCAAAGACGGACACAGCTCCGGATGGGGTCTCTCATGACCGGCTACGTAGACGTCACCAGTTAAAACTGGTAGGGATACATATTTGGTAATAGAAACTTCAGGAAGAACAGATTTCGCTGAGACGACAGCTGACTTCGGCGCTAGAGTGGATTGAATTGGAACGGCAGATCTCTTGCGGTGTATGAGTGGCGCGGGTGGTGGTGGCATCGCGGCCGGCGGGGCAGGACGTGCTAGCAGCAGCAGCGACAGCAGCAGCATTGCGGTGACGGCAGCCAGCAACGCCGCATGTATGCGCCACTCCACGCCCATTGCGGCCTCACCTCACTGCCAATATTGAGATTCGCGGAAATTTTGAAAAAGTGTATAACTAAAAATAGTTTAGTTTAGTTTTATTTATCTATATTCCTGTTTTTATTTCTTTTTTCTAAATAAACAACTTATATTACATAACAAGTGACACTGACAATATCTAATTTGTAATTTATGCAATAATATATCACATTGACTGCGGTTATGTGTCTGAAAAAAGGTTTTACCTAATGGAACTAGAAAGGAAGAGGACATGGAACCGTATGGATTGAATTACGAAAAAGAAGAACCAGGAAACTTTTAAATCATCTTCTCATGAACGTTCTTTAATATTACCAAATAACACTAAGAAAACAAAAAATAAATAGCGCACAAACATTCCAGTTCAAAACCATGGCTTGAGTTGCAGCAAATCGGCTAGGCGTTTTCCCCGGCACTACATGCTGAATGAGGTGATCCGGCGGGCCTTGGTGTCAGTGGAAGTGCCGTGTACCCTCGAGCCACCGGGTTTGAGCCGTTCCGATGGCAAGAGGCCGGACGGGCTAACTCTCATTCCGTGGAAGGGTCGCTGTCTGGTGTGGGATGCGACTTTCGTCAGCACTTTCGCATCCACACATTTACCCTAGGAGTCCTAGGACGATTCGTGCAGCCGGGGCGGCTGCCGATTGGGCGGCCACCCAGAAACACACCAAATACGCGCTTCTTACATCAACATATATTTTTGTCCCCTTCGCTGTGGAGGTTAGCGGAGCTTGGTGTGCGGAAACGAAGGTGTTTGTGCGGTAGCTGGGAGGGCGCGAGCAATGGTGCTGACCCTCGCGCCGAGTCATACCTGACGCAACGCATATCTCTCGCGATACAGCGGGGGAATGCTGCAAGTGTTATGGGCACTTTTGCGTCAGGTATGATTCGGGGCGGACTTTTTAACTAAATTACGCTTATTTTGGTATGTAATTTTTTGATTATTTTACTTTGATATTAATAAATTATTTAGATTATTTATACAGAACAGTTAATAATAAAACGCTATTTGACTTCGTTAAAAACTCATTTCAATCCCTACCTGATGATTTTTTGATACGGAAGAACATGTAAATACTGCTAGAGGATCTAGCTTCATTGGTTATAGAAATATCACACACAACAAAACAAGCAATCACGAAAGAATTACAGAACTTGAAGATATTGTTTATAGCCTACAAGGTAAACTACGTACAGCTGAAAATTAAATAGAAAGTCAACTGGAAGAAAATATTACAGAATTTTTTATTAGTAATTCAAGGAAAAAGATTATACCAGAGATTATTTATACCACGTCAACGAGAGAAAATATATATGCTCTTCTGAGATGTACAAAAACACCTAGAATTGTCGTTATAAATGTTTATACCTAAATACTTTCAAGTTAAATAATAAGTTAAAAACATCTTCCTTTGAAAATTGTTATTTTATAAAATTTAAGACCTTTACCAATAGTAATAAAGCTGAAGATAGAAGGAAATTAACTTCATATGTAAATAAATAAAATAATATATAATAAAGATTATGACAGATACTTCTACATTGCTAAATGTATTGATAAAAATTCAAACAAACAGATTACTATTCCTCTTTTTAATAACAATAAGAGATGTTGTAAGCCCGAACAACTTCACAAAAAAATTGTATTTCAAGTAAAGAAGTACAACCATGGAATTGTGTGTTTCGTACACAACCCACTACTAACAATTTAGTTTATTTAATGAACCATATTCATACGAAGATTAATAATAATAAATCAATCTCCACTGAGAGATGAATATTTGCGACGCTTGGTAGCCCCAGCGCCTTCAGCAGCCGCCCCGGCTCTCAAGGCCGACTCCCTGAGATGGGAAGGCGCCAGTGTGTCAATACATGTTGCGTCCCTCACTAGAGCCCTTTCGCGTTCCCATTCCCAGGTTATCAGCAACATCCCATCTGGCTTCTTGCCATCATTTCGTGTTACACCCCGGGGTTCCAGGGTGCAGGGAACGCTTATGGTAGCAAGTGCCCTTTTGATGATGTCGTTTAAAGAGCCGTGGCGAGAAATTGTACCTGCGCTAAGGTGACAATATAGGCCATGGAGCCCAGACCGATCAAAATCGCTGCCGCATGGACAACGATGTGGCGAACATACCGGCGTTCCTAGGCGGAGTCCAACTACCGTACGGAAACTATTATTGTCCAGCAGTGTGACGATTTTGAAGGATGAAATGGCATGCAGCCAGTGGTTAGACTCATTGAATGAGACTGCTAGAAGCCGAGCGCGATCGATGTCACTGCGAAAATTTTGAGCCAAATCTTTGAAAGTTTTCTCCACTAAATGGGTATCCCAGCATTTTTGTTGGTTTAATTCCACTGGAATATCATCTTCAGGGCAAAGAACTGACCAGGTTTCCTTTGCCTCAGCTACCAAGTCAATTGTGATATCGTCTTTTTTTAAGATTCTTTTGCAAAGTCCTGTGACACTGTGATCAGAGGAAAGGAGAGCTGGCAGGGCAACACTAGAAATTTTTATGATGCTTATGCAACCGATTTTGATTGGTTAATTGGTTCCAAGAGTTATCGTTAAAATTTAAATTTAGAATTTTTTTCAATGGCGGCATAAAGGCAAGCATCTAATTTGTTTATTATTTCCGAATATTTCCAGATTGGACTTGAACGAAGAAGATAGGTAAATTTGGTGACAAAAAGGCAGTAGAATGCTATATGCTATGTGGGAATTTAGAATATCCAATCTGGAGTTTGTAAAAGCAAAATTATCTAATTTCTTTTCCGAAAGGGTTTCGATGCTATCGTCAAATAGTAGTGCGCCAAGGAGAAGTAAAGAGTCTTTGGATGTAAATATGGAAAATTGTCCAGAATAAATTTTTTTGGTTGTTTCCGAAAGGTTTCATAATCATAATCATTTATTTTGTCAATCACAGGTAAAGTTTTGGTCGGTATTATATGAAGTTTATCCGAGCGACGTAGGCTTTTAACAGGATTAAACAAATCATAGTTCTTTTTTACGAAAACACATACCTCGTATATGTATAATGACGGAAAAGTAAGTATCTTTAAATCTTGAAAGTGTGGTTTGCTTGTATCTCTTCGTTTTAAATTGCATATTGCTCTTATACATTTTTTTTTGTGCTACGAACACATTTTTCTTATTAGTGGCGTTACCCCAGAATATTATACCGTATCTCAGCGTTGATGCTACATACCCGTGGTACGCTGTTAGGAGTGCTGTTTTGTTAGCTATTTTGTTCAGCATAGTTAGGGCATAGGAGAATTTGTTCAATTGTTTACGGACATGATCTATTTGTGTTTCCCATGACATATCATTATCAATAAATAATCCTAAATTTGTGCAGTTTGTCTCTTCAACTTTATCTTGCTTGTAAATTATATTTTGTTTTAGTTTATCATTTTATCTTATTTTAAATGTCATGACTTTTGTTTTAGTTAAATTATTTTTTAGGTTATTCGTATTACACCAGTCTATTATTTTTGTCAAGTTGTTATTTATATCTTTGTCAATATCATTATAGTTTCCTTTGTCAAATATTATTGCACTATCATCAGCGAATAGGGACATTTGATTAGTAGTTATATTAGGTAGGTCATTTATGTAGATTAGAAATAAAAGAGGTGCTAAGACTCCACCTTGAGGTACCCTATAGTTTAATTTTTCAGCATCAGAGGAGCTTATTTCTAACGTCTTAGTCTTTGGATTTAATCTTTCTATTTGAGTTATTTGTATTCTATCCGCTAAATAAGCTTTTATTAAGTCCAATGCACCCCTAACGCCAGCCAGCCAGGTTTTCGACAATATATAACTCACGTTTTTAAAATTCAATTCTAAGCCAATACTTTTAAATTTTTCAATGATAGTCATAAAATCCATGTAAACTGAGTCTTTACTTCCCGAAACTTTCCATCATTAAGAAACCACACGTTTAAAAGGTTTAATTTTGAATTTATAGAAGAGATGATAGAGACAGGAGTCTCTCTTGGTCGCCGCAAGTTGCTGAAGTTAGTAGAAAGATCTTTGCCTCTTTTTCGGCCTTGCGGAGGCTTGGGAGGTTTCTTCCAGTGGATACCAAAATTGCGCTCGCACACACCCTTCTTTTTCTTATCCTAGATTACGCTGATACTTGTTATCCCGGCCCTACTGAGGAGCAACTTGATAAACTTGAGCGTCTCCAAAACATGTTTATTCAATACATATATGGCCTTCGTAAATATGACCATGTCTCTCACTATCGTAATGAACTCAAGTGGCTTCCGATCCGACGTCGCCGTGACTGGCATATCCTGTCTATGTTGTATACAATTATTTTTAATCCTGCCTCTCCTAACTATTTACGTGAATTACACCGACTTTTTCTCGCGTTCTTTCTCTGTTCGAGCCGCACGTCTATGGAACTCACTACCACCTACTATCCGACGCGCCCAAACGCTAGCCAGCTTCAAATCCCAAGTAAAATCTTATTTTCTATCCTTATGAAAGGTAAATAAATATTCTTTCCTGTTTCCACTTAGTTTATTCATCTTGTACTGTTATATCATTTTTTTTTCTGTGTAAGTTGTATGTATTTAAGTAATATGTATATGTATGTTTATTATAATTATTGTATATAAGTAAGTTTATTGTATTGACCCCCGCACTACCTAATTTCCCATCACTGTTTTTTTTTTCTATATAGGTTGCCTGGAAGAAATTGCTTAGCGATAAGGCCGCCTTTTGCGCATTTCCTAGTTTTTAAGATAATTATATACTGTATTTTATTATGTGCAATAAAGGGTATTGTATTGTATTGTATTGTATGATAGGATGAATGCCTAGGCTAAAAAGTGCCGGCCCCAGAGAATCGCCTTGTTGCACTCCAGTTGAAGAAAGATGTGTTGTTTCGTACAATAATTTGGAAGGGGTAGCGTAGCACTGCTTGACAAAAGGGAAAAGGTCTGGGATGTAAGAAGAAACTTCTTGCAACAAGGCTTTCCTATCAATCGAATTAAAAGCAATCTTCACGTCGAACTTAAGCAGCACCTTTCCATCGTTTTTTTTTTTAAAGTGCGTACGGACTGAACTGCTGCTTCGCAACCGCCTCTGCTGCCAAATTCTAATTGAATTGGTTGATTTTTTTAAAGTTGAGGCTTTAGTCTAAGTTTGTTTAAGTTTGTTAAGTCTAAGTTTAGGCGCCTGGCTTGGTCGGTTGTTTTTATGGACTCTATCTTAAAATATAGCTCTACCAAACTTTTAAGAGAGTTAAATTGCTGTCTCCATCAGATTACGGCTGTCGCCGAGAAGGGGTTAAGCTCAAGCCCATTCTCGTAACCTTAGAGGCTATTCCCAAGGCCTGCAATGACCTCCTTACATGCGGCTGTAAGGCAGGGTGTAAAACGGCAGCTTGCATTTGCCGCAGAGACGTAAAGCAACCTTACACATCTGGCTGTTTTTGTCGGGGAGTATGCCATAATAATGTTACAACAAATGTGTAATAATAATATTAAGTCAGAAATTTTATTATAATCAAACGATAAACACAATCTATGACGATTATAAAATACACTTTTGTCTAAATTGAGGCCTCTTTTCTTAACAGATCCCTATACCTGCACCAATACTTAATATTTTTATTTCCTTGAGACCATATTTACTGAACAACTTTCTCAAACTACTTTAGGGAACTAGCACGTGCGTTACTTAGTACATATAAGTATATCATTGATTAGCACCATGTTAAAGATTTGCTACGAAATATAAATAAAGTAGGTAGTTTTTATGAGGGTTAATTGTTGTTCAATGTTCGCAAGTTCGGCGCTGTAAGTAATCCAAAGTACACAAAAGCTCGTACGACTGTTAATGGTGTCTTGTTTTGTAGGTTAATATATCAAGATTGATTAGTGCATACATCACTTTGTTCCAAATTCAGCGGTTTCTCTATAAAATAGCGAAAATACAGTTAAAATTTAAAAAACTTTAAAACTTTGTAATTTGGGTAGACGTAATTCAAAAACTATAATACCCATAAAAATAAAATTTATACCGCGTAGTAGGTAATTTAATGTAGATTAATTTTGTCATTGACAGTTTTTTTCTAAATGTAACAGTTTTTGTACAAAACGGAGAAAACCGTGGCGAGGGACATATTTTCAATGAAAAGGGGAGGAAGGGGGGGGAAATTGGTCTGACACTGGGCAAAATCGAACTCAGCAGGGTCGAATTAGTCTAAAAAACCCCGGTGTCAAACTGTTACATTAAATGCCGTTCAACATGAAAAGGAGAAGGCTTTTCAGATTTTTCTTCTAGACTACTTTGTGCGTGCAGGCTAATTTTGCCGCTAAACGACGTACGGTGTACCCGATAGCTATCGGCCGCACCCCTTCGTCTTTTTTCTTAAAAGCACATAGCCTCGCACCAAATAATAATTCAGAAAAAGTATCCAATGTTTTGCCAGATAAAAGAAAACTGTAAAATTTTGTAATTACTACTTACTTAACTTACATATACTTATTTTGCAGTATTTGGACATAGGTCTCCCCCGAGGAGTTTTAAAACGACCGATCGGAAGCGGCCTGCGTCCAGCGCCATCCTTGCACAGGTCGTCTGACCACTTAGCAGGTGGAGCCTGTGTCCAGCAGTGGACTTCCTGTGGCTGATATGATGATGATGATGATGCGTCATTAGAACCCGCATTTAATATTTTCTTACATTGTAAGAATTAACTTCCGTCAATAAAAAAATAAATATACGTATAAAGTTAAAAATATTATATCAGAGAGAAATAAAAAGAACTTTTATTTTCTATAATAAACACATTATTTATAAAAGAATCAATAGCAAAGAAGATAAAATAATAATTTACAACATGAACTTAATACAAAATCACAACAGTTCTTGTTACGTTTAATTATTGTAAGTCGGGCCAAGACCTTTAGGTACTCCGAAAGTGATATGACAAATTGAGACCAAGCAGTGTACCATAATTTGTATAAACATCAAACTTTTCATACCAAAAGTATTATCAGCCGCTTACTTATTATCCACAGTGCAATGGGGAAGTAGAGAGATAACACCATACTGAGACTTGGGACCATTCAAACGATACCAAATTGTCGCTACACATACAACATAGTTATCATTCATGATCCTATAGAAACAGTGAATACTCTTTAAAAGTGCTATGACAAATGACACATAAGTGAGTGACAAATGTACCAAATGCCTCGCATCTATTAAGCAACACTTAGAATATATAATATAGCTCAATATTTAAATATAAAATATCTCTGCGCAAATGGCTGCTTAAAAAAGCTTTATTAAATTATAGAGTTTTAAGGATATAAAGTTAAAGACTGAAAATTCGATGCATGAATAAATTTATGTAATAATTGTTATAAATGTCTGATTAGCATGCTACTGAATATGGACTGTTTTTAATTGTATTTATCAACACCTGTCACTGAATGTATTGTACACCCTATTTACATCTCAAGTTGGACATCACCACGTTGAAGTGTTGAGGCTAGACGCTGTTCCTGTAATGTAAAAATGAGTATTTGTTAAAAAATATATTTGAACAATTTAAAATATTGTGGCAAATCGGTCAGAGACATGGGAAGCTCTTCATAACAATTATCTTGATTAGAAGAATAAAACGTAGGGATGACAATGAACAACGGGAACTCAATTAATCTACAATACTAGGTACTGGAGGGTTACTCCATAAAATAATACGACAATCGTCCGAAAGTGACGTCCTACTTCTATGTCAAACCAAATTAGACTTAATAATCATACATTAATACTCAATGTTGCTTGAAACTGAAACGCGGGTACGCAGTAACGTCTGTGTTTCGTACCGCTTATGGCATTACTCCCCTGGTCTTCCTTTCTAGTATTACCGGCCTCATTAGGATATGTCTACATCCCTTGAACATTTTGATATTTGTTAAAATTGTTTGTGGCATCATTTTAAGGAATTTTGACAACAAAACTTAGACTTGTGACAAAAAAGCAATCGAATACCTAGTATAATTAATCAGATTTTGCAAGAACATCAAACATTTTGTGGAACAATCACTTCTGTGATAAATAGGTAAGCGCTTATATTGTAGGGTAGAAACGAAACAAACTAAAACGTCAAAAATGACTTATGAAACATTGACAATACACATACCAAAAACCACACCAAATTGATGATTCTCTTAATATTGTACGATATGGTCATTTTACGCAGATATCTATAGATAAGTACTACAATTTACAAGATGCTATGGCAGTTTATGGCCTGACGACTAGATGTATTCAGGACTTGGAATTTACTGCAGGCGCCTCTTTTATGTTAAATATATAATCTACTAGTAGCATGCTTTCTAGTCCACGTAAAACCTTTTTATGTACTTTCTGGATACAGTGAACTTCGACGTTCAGTGGACAGTCAATACTTACACTGATGGCCATTCTTCTGAGCCTGACTGCAAAAGGGTCTCTAGTAGAGGATAAGCTGCGCGAGATTGAAGAGTCATGTAGTCACTGGAAATAAATTAAATTGATAATTGTCAATTATTTTTCTTTCGATTTCATAATAGGTAGTTGTTGACGTCCGATCATTTACTTACAGATAAGTTTATTGCCGATTCATAAGCGCAAGTACAGAAGAAGTTAAGAATAATGTTCAAAATTAGTAAGAATGAAATGTTTTTATTTACTTAGGCGAAAATCTATTTATATCCATATACATATAAGTAGGTACCTCAGACTGCACACGAACGTGTGTTGACTGATATTACTAGATGACAGTCATTGAGGTATCTGACACCAGTGCTATCACACTCGATAAGGAAATATGTTTTCATCGTCGCGTCTATTTAGGGTATCAAAATTACTAATAATAACATTGTAATCTTGATCCGTCTCGTTATATGCATCACGCGATGAGAGAAATGGATGGAAAATTTTCAAATTGCAATCATTATCTGATTAATACACATGAACATCGAAATCGTTATCAGAACATTATACGATGACTACAATGTTTTGCTAATTATTGTGATTACTGAGATACTGGGATATGGGACTGTGTTTAAACATTTTCCGTCTTATGTAAAGCTTAGACTAACATATTTTCCTGGGTTTAAACCATTATCCGACCGAATCAAGTTGACATCTTATATTAAGCCACTGTCTCATCTGAAAATGTAACAACGTTAGTCTGCGTTTAACAATAAGAAGGTTCCCGCCTTATTATAAAACACGTTCCAATTTCAGTACTTGGTCTAAACCACTATCCACCTAAAACAAGATGACCTCCCGCGATATGACACCTATTACGTGATTGTCAACTTTATACGGGTGACCAAGTGATAAAGTTAGTTGTAGTTTTATAATAAGACCGTTCTTGTTTTAGGTCACAACACAAACTAAGAACATGCTTATAAATAATGAATTGTATGGACGTATAATGAGGAAGCACTATCAGTAAGAAAATATTTCAAACTAGCTAACCTGGTCCTGCTCGGTATCGTTGCCGTTACCGTTATCGTTGCCCTTCCAGTTCCCGTTACCGTACCCGTGTTCGTGACTGATGGGACTCCCGGTGCATTTGCCGTTGCTGTTGCTGTTGCAGTGACTGTTCCCGTTCCTATTGCCGTTGCAGTTGCCCATGCACTGGCCGTTCCCGACCCTTCTATCGTTGCCGTTGCCGTTGAAGTTGCCGTGTCCTTTCCCGTTGTTGTCGCCCTTGAAATTGCAAATCCCGTTGACGCTACCGTTGACGTTGCCGTTGCCGATCCCTCTCCTGTTCCCGTTGCTATTGTGGTTGCCGTTGCCCTAGCTGTTCCCGCTCCCTCTACCGTTGCGGTTCCTGTTGACGATGCCGCTCCTGTTCCCGATCCCACTGTATATGCAGTTGAAACTGCATTTCCCGTTGCAGCTATCGTCGAAGTAGCCGTTGTCGTTGCCCTTCCCGTTCCCGTTGTGGTTGCCGTTGCCGTTGCCGTTCCCGTGTTCGTTGTTACGCTATTTGGGGTGTATAATATATAAGTACTAGAAAGCTGTAATTTGTAATGGGAATGTATATCAATTGTGCCGAAAAAGTGGTAAAATAAAAGGTTAAAAAAAATCTTTTGCCGTAACTCGCATATAAGTAAAGTGGGAGTCAATTTTTTACACAATTTTAAAAATATTGTGAGCTTGTAAACACAATTTTTAGGGTTCCGTAGTAAACAAGGAACCCTTATAGTTTCGACATCTTTGTCTGTCTGTCCGTCCGCGGTTTTACTCAGAGACTATAAGTACCAGAAAGCTGAAATTTGGCACGGTTATATATATTTATCATGCCGAGAGAGTTGTAAAATACAATCTTGAAAGAAAAATATATTTTAGGGTAGCACCTATTATAAAAGTAAAGTACTTTCATTCTCGATTAACCCATGATGTGGGGTATCATTAAATAGGTTTTTAAAAAATATTATGAGCAACACCATTTTTTGATTTCGGGAACCGTTTTTGAAATATTTAGTTTCATAGTGCGATTTTTTGTTAAAGTCAAGTGTGTCCTCCGTCTATCTCCTAAGCGGTTATATATGGACACGTGGGCTATGCTAGATCACTATAGTATAATGAAAATAAAACAGTAGTAAAAATAAAATCGGCATTTTCATACTAAAGAGTGCAGCCGCGCGATCAATTTTTATGGGAATGTCGAAAGTTATTTTGGTCTATTGACTGTTATTTTTATTTTATTATGAATAATCTAGTATAGCCCATGGTAAGATTTATTATGGGTATGTCCTTCCACGTTGTATAACGAAGCTTAAAGAAAAACTATCGGAGCTAAGAAGGGTTTACAAATTAAAAAGTTATAGGCGATCAACTTATATTTGGAAAAGGAAAATTTTATACAAATTTGATAGAAAGTTGGCATTTGTAATTACGGAATCCCAAACTGTGCATGGCCCGACACGCACTTGGCCAATTCTTGTCCTTTTGAGGAACGGAACCCTAAAAATAATGTTAAAGGTGTGAAAGTATAAGAACTTACGTGACGTGCATCTCAGGGTCAGCGAGTATCAACCTCTCTCCTTCCATTTGATGGTTAACATCAACAAAGTATCTGAAAGTATTTGTCCCTAATTGTACGCTGGAAGTTTCTTCAGAGCACCATTTTTGGCTGTCACACGCTGCTGATATTTCCTAAGTTATTGAACATATTGCTTTCAATTTTTCATGAGATAGTTCATCTGTTCATCTGTATGGAATTTTAGTTAATAGATAATAAGATTGGAAAATATCTCTTTGTACTTTTGTTGAATCAAACATCAATATATAATCAATAACTTAGAAATATATATTTTATTAAACTAACATTAAATTTTAATCATCTGTGCTAGGTAAAGGTGTGTTCAGGACCCACCCTTGCTTAGCATGGATGCCTAAAGTTTTAATATACTTAATGAAAAAAATGCTAAGAATAGCCAAATACATCACAGCAAATTTGTAAAAGTAACTTTTTTGGTGTCTGTAGTAACTTTCGTGGACGATGAATTTTCAAAAAATTATCTATCTTTTTCAATTATTAATCGATTTACACGTTTCAAGAAGAATGTTGTATATTTTTGTATTGTCTTTAGCATAGTATTCTTCTCAACGTTTTTCGCAATTTCAATTTCGCCAGGTTAGGATGATTTATCTATGAGTAAATGCCCCGCTGCGAATATCACCATCGTCATTTGATTTAGGTAAATAGGATATGCTTTGTTTTCATTGTTAGGTATTGTTCGGTCGTTGGTCTTCTCTGAACCGTCGTCTAAGTTATTAAAATCGTCATACCGTCTGTCGTACTCGTCTCGCACATGTTGAAATGCTGTAATAAAATACCTTGTTGAGATTACAGAATATTCCGCCTAGCAATACATGTAGGAGTTTTGAACGATATGAACTGTAAGTTGAAGTTATCAATTTCTGAATGAACAATTGTCTTTTTTCTCTGTCTGATCTAATGATTAAAGCTGTGTAATTTTGTGCTCCGAGAATAAATATATAAAATTAGTAAAAAGAGTTGTAATTAATAAGACCTCCCTTGCAAATACATACATACACACACACACACACACACACTATCACGTCTTAATTCGCTATTGGGGCAGACAGAGCATTTTAGGTGTTGCGGCTCTAAGCAGACAGAGCTTAGGGCCACAAGACCACTTTTTGATATATTTTTTTTAACATGAAATTCGGCTCTATGATTCATTGTCAGGAGAAAGTTGGCATAGACTAAAAAGTAGTAAAATATTGTTTAATACCAAGTATCTATTAAACAATTTAAATTAATTATGATACCAAGAGAAGATTGACCATATAAAATTAATTTTAATTGCGAATTTATAATTAGTTAACAAATTAATTAATAATTCGCAGTTTTGCCTTCTACCTTATAATAAGGTAAGTATACCTATAGGTACATAAGGTATTATACATAACATAGGTAAGTACCTATACTTAATGATTTATGATGATAACTGATTGGTATTTAAAGTCACAATTTTGCTTAAAAATAACATACTAACTAAAATGATTTTGTAAATAAGTTATATAAAGAGGTTTTGGCGAAGATGAAGAAAACGATTTGATTTGGCACGTTACTCTTTATTGTGAATTACAACTTACGACGTGATAGTACTTTTCGAGCTGCGGAACAGCCGTGCCAGTACTAAGGTTAACTAATTGCTAACTACTAAGACTATTTACTGAATGGAGCTTTCAGGTGGCAACCCACAAGTGGATGTACTACCTTGCCGCTATAGTGAAATAAGAAAAATTAAAATTAACAATTGTTGTATGAGAGACTTCTAACGATATTGTAAAAAAATAACCATAGCGCGTTCTAATTTTGTACATCGCCATCTAGTTCTGCCGGGAGTAAACTATTTGTTACAGTTATTAATTATTTTTAAATTTTCTTTATTACTTTATTTGGTCAATTAAGTATAATCTCCTCTTTTAATAAAAATTCAATAGGTACCTTATCACTCCACATTTAAAAACCTGAAAAATCACTTGATTTACGAAACATAATTGCTAAAAATACACTAAGTACATCTTACCGCACGGGACCACGCAAACTACAGCAATAACTAACAAAAAATTCATGTCTAGACTAGCGTAGACTGTCCTGTGTAGTCCTATTTATGAGTATTTTGTAAAATGAATATGGTTGAAATTACCATGTTTTTTGATTAGATAATAAGATAAGATAAAACTTGTGTATCGCACCGCCAAATAATTAAAGATAATTGAATAAACTTAAAATTACTTATCACATATTTTAAGTTTATTCAATTATCTTTAATTATTTGGCGGTGCGATACACAAGTTTTATCTTATCTTATTATCTAATCAAAAAACATGGTGATAAGTTAGTAAGTAACTTATCAAGAGTGGTAAAATAAAATCTCGAATTTTTTTTAATGGTAGCTCCCAAAAAAAATTCTATTTTTCACGACTAACCCATCGTGTGTGGTATCATTTTTCAATTTAGGGATACTTTTCTGAAATATTTGGTTTTATAGTGCAAATTTCTGTGGTCCTCTTTTTGCTAAACGGTTATATGTGAACACGTGAATAAAAATCACAGCTGTAGTTTATATAACTAAGTTTTAAGGAAAACTATCAGAGCTAAGAAGGGTTTACAAATTAAAAAGTAATAGGCGATCAACTTATAAATTGTACTCGGAAAAGGAAAAGTTCATACAAATTTAATAAAAAATTAGTTTTTAGACGTTTTTAGTGGCATAAACTCAAAGTCGGCATACGCAACTACGAAACCCTACACTGCGCGTGGCCCGACACGCACTTGGCCAATTATTAAATGACTAGGTTTCACCAGTGTACTGACTAGATTTTGGAGGTTGGCAACAAAACTATCGTGTTTCAGTCAGGGGAAATGTATTTGATCGTACCTTGGGAAAAGCACCTATAAAATATACGTGGTAGTCAGAGCCGCGGGTCGCAAGACTCAAAACCCACTATGTCGGTTGGCGAGAAGGTGGGAAAGGGATCCCAAATAATGATGGGTTGCTAGCCGCAACGTCTATTGACATGATGCAGATTCTGACCCATTCACTCGATCGGCTTTTACTATATATGCGCGAGAAGACCAGCTCCAATACACTACTAAAACTTAAATTACTAGAATTAAAACTTGATACCGATAAGATATTATAAGAACTTGTTTTAAAACAAAGTGAGCTTCCTGTTTTACATAAATTCTTGTTAGGTGACGTGCAATTAGGTCATTCAAGTATTGCATGTGATTGTTTGATCGAACTCCGACATTTGGTGTTCGACTAACGATGATGGAGAAAATTTAAAACGCAGAATGCAAAAGCTGTTTTTTCAGTGCAGATCGTAAAGCCGAAAGCTGGTCTCAGTACACCTACCAATTGCAATTTTAAAACTTTCCGTCCATTTCTCTTATTGGGGACCACACATGAAGGGGGAGGGAGTCAACGAAGTGTGACATTGTGTGACAAGGGGTGGGAGGGGTCATAAGGTTCGTGACGTCACAATACAAAATCTACTAGGGATCCCTTTGCAGTCAGGCTCGGAGGAATGGTCATCCGTGTAAGTATTAAATATGACGGAGCAGGAGATGACCTACGCCGAACTCACTAAAAGTGAGACGATAAGTACAGCGCTCCGCCTCGCGCTGTATCATGGATTCCAACCACATGTGTCTGAATACCCCTGGCCCACACAGTTATTGAATCTGTGTCCACCTGGGCTTTCGTCTAGCTAAAACAACTATCATTGTAATAAATCGGTTTACCAAATCCTCATCTATTACAACAAACACAATTAAAGAAGTAATGGCCAAGCCCATAGCACACTACACAAAGGAGATGTTCACAGTACGGTGGTCCGCACAAGACTGAGCCACTCGTCGCTAGGGCGACCGCTTTTATACTTGTTGAAACATTTGAAAATCTAGCAGTTATGTTTTATAGTAAACAACTTTCTGTTTGCACATCGAAAACAATAATAAATGGGATTATCTTGAACTCGCCGACAAATATAACAAATCTGGTGCTTGCAATATATTAAAGTATTGAATAGGTAACTAATTAAAAAAAAGCACCAAAGTAAGTCGACAAATTCGTATCTTGTAAATTATAGTAAGTATAGATCTACGTAAAATTACCTATTCTTACCATCTTCCTAAAAATTATATTAATTTGGTACAAAAGTTTTTCCCGAATGCACATAAGCAAACAAGCGTCACATTATCAAAACATGCATACACGATATCTTATTCGCTCAGTTCTGGGGGTTACTTCAAAAGTGGTACGCAATACGGACGTTCCGGCGTATCCGAGTTTCAGAGTCAAGCAACATTGAGCACTAAAATATGATGATAAAGTCTAACTTGGTTTGATATAGGTTTGATATACACTTTCGTACGGCATAAGTATTATTTTAGAGTAACTATAATTATTTTTTGCCGTTTGAGCCTGAACTTCGCTAATTTAATAACTTTGATAATGTGTCATACTATTATGTCCCCTCTATTATATTGTGTCCCCTCTATTATATTATGTTCCCTCTATTATATTGTGTCCCCTCTATTATATTGTGTCCCCTCTATTATATTGTGTCCCCTCTATTATATTATGTCCCCTCTATTATATTATGTCCCCTCTATTATATTGTGTCCCCTCTATTAAATTATGTTCCCTCTATTATATTGTGTCCCCTCTATTATATTGTGTCCCCTCTATTATATTGTGTCCCCTCTACTATATTATGTCCCCTCTATTATATTATGTCCCCTCTATTATATTGTGTCCCCTCTATTAAATTATGTTCCCTCTATTATATTGTGTCCCCTCTATTATATTGTGTCCCCTCTATTATATTGTGTCCCCTCTATTATATTATGTCCCCTCTATTATATTGTGTCCCCTCTATCTGATACTCTTTTTCCTTTCTTGTTTTTTTCTGTTTCTCTATTCTATTCATACTGTAAAATTCTCTTAAATTTCTATTTACCCCAATTTTGGCTAGAAAATCCAGACCTCAGTGATAAGTTACTTACTAACTTATCACCATGTTTTTTGATTAGATAATAAGATAAGTTAAAACTTGTGTATCGCACCGCCAAATAATTAAAGATAATTGAATAAACTTAAAATTACATATCACATATTTTAAGTTTATTTAATTATCTTTAATTATTTGGCGGTGCGATAAACAAGTTTTTAATCTTATCTTATTATCTAATCAAAAAACATGGTAATTTCAACCATATTCACAAAACAAAATACTCATAAATAGGCCTACACAGGACAGCCTAGGCTAGTCTGAACATGAAGTCGTTGTTATTGTTAGTTATTGCTGTAGTTTGCGTGGTCCCGTGCGGTAAGATGTACTTAGTGTATTTTTAGCAATTATGTTTCGTATATCAAGTGATTTTTCAGGTTTTTAAATGTGGAGTGATAAGGTATTGAATTTTCATTAAAAGAGGAAATTCTACTTAATTGACCAAATAAAGTAAAAAAGAAAATTTAAAAATAATTAATAACTTATTTACAAAATCATTTTAGTTAGTATGTTATTTTAAAGCAAAATTGTGACTTAAAATACCAATCAGTTATCATCATAAATCATAAAGTATAGGTACTGACGTTATATATACCTTATGTATAGGTATACTTCCCATGCTGGTCTGGGAGAAATTAAAAAAACTTAGAATGTACCAGCTGCTTCTCTTCTCGCGCAGATCGTAAAAGCCGATCGAGGGAACGGGCAAAAATGCGAATCATGTTAACAGGCGATGCGGCTAGCAACCCATCACTGTATTGATTGCTTTTCCATCTTCTCGCCCACCATGACGCTAAAAGTGGCTTTTGGGTCTTGCGGCCCTGGGTTCTGCATAGAGCCGCAAGACCCAAAATGCTCTGTCTGCCCCATTAGGGATAAAGACGTGATAGTATGTATGTATGTATAGGTATACTTACCTTATTATAAGGTAGAAGGAAAAACTGCGAATTATTAATTAATTTGTTAACAAATTATAAATTCGCAATTAAAATTAATTTTATATGGTCAATCTTCTCTTATCATAATTAATATAAATTGTTTAATAGATACTTGGTATTAAACAATACTTTACTACTTTTTATTCTATGTCAACTATCTCCTGACAATGAATCATAGAGCCGAATTTCATGTTAAAAAAAAATATATCAAAAAGTGGCCTTTGGGTCTTGTGGCCCTGAGTTCTGTCTGCTTAGAGCCGCAACACCTAAAATGCTCTGTCTGCCCCAATAGCGAATTAAGACGTATTAGTGTGTGTGTGTGTGTGTGTGTGTGTGTGTGTGTATGTATATGCAAGGGAGGTCTTATTAATTACAACACTCTTTTTACTAATTTTATAAATTTATACTCGGAGCAAAAAATTACACAGCTTTAATCATTAGATCAGACAGAGAAAAGAGACAATTGTTCATTCAGAAATTGATAACTTCAACTTACAGTTAATATCGTTCAAAAATCCTAGATGTATTGCTAGGCGGAATATTCTGTAATCTCAACAAAGTATTTTATTACAGCATTTCAACATGTGCGGGACAAGTACGACAGACGGTATGACGATTTTAATAACTTAGACGACGGTTCAGAGAAGACCAACGGCCGAACAATACCTAACAATGAAAACAAAGCATATCCTATTTACCTAAATCAAATGACGATGGTGATATTCGCAGCGGGGCATTTACTCATAGATAAATCATCCTAACCTGGCAAAATGAAATTGCGAAAAACGTTGAGAAGAATACTATGCTAAAGACAATACAAAAATATACAACATACTTCTTGAAACGTGTAAATCGATTAATAATTGAAAAAGATAGATAATTTTTTGAAAATTCATTGTCCACGAAAGTTACTACAGCCACCAAAAAAGTTACTTTTACAAATTTACTGTGATGTATTTGGCTATTCTTAGCATTTTTTTCATTAAGTATATTAAAACTTTAGGCATCCATGCTAAGCAAGGGTGGGCCCTGAACACATCTTTACCTAGCACAGATGATTAAAATTTAATGTTAGTTTAATAAAATAAATATTTCTAAGTTATTGATTATATATTGATGTTTAATTGAACAAAAGTACAAAGAGATTTTTTTCCAATCTTATTATGTTTGCTATTAACTAAAATTCCAGACAGATGAACAGATGAACTATCTCATGAAAAATTGAAAGCAATATGTTCAATAACTTAGGAAATATCAGCAGCGTGTGACAGCCAAAAATGGTGCTCTGTAGAAACTTCCAGCTCACAATTAGGGACAAATACTTTCAGAGACTATGTCGATGTTAACCATCAAATGGAAGGAAAGAGGTTGACACTCGCTGACATGGCCTCCACGTCCGTCAACGCTCGCATTGACCCTGAGATGCACGTCACGTAAGTTCTTATACTTTCACACCTTTAACATTATTTTTAGGGTTCCGTTCCTCAAAAGGACAAGAATTGGCCAAGTGCGTGTCGGGCCATGCACAGTTTGGGATTCCGTAATTACAAATGCCAACTTTCTATTAAATTTGTATAAAATTTTCCTTTTCCAAATATAAGTTGATCGCCTATAACTTTTTAATTTGTAAACCCTTCTTAGCTCCGATAGTTTTCCTTTAAGCTTCGTTATACAACGTGGAAGGACATACCCATAATAAATCTAACCATGGGCTATACTAGATTATTCATAATAAAATAAAAATAACAGTCAATAGACCAAAATAACTTTCGACATTCCCATGAAAATTGATCGGGCGGCTGCACAATTTAGTATGAAAATGCCGATTTTATTTTTACTACTGTTTTATTTTCATTATACTATAGTGATCTAGCATAGCCCACGTGTCCATATATAACCGTTTAGGAGATAGAGGGGGGGGGGACACTTGACTTTAACAAAAATTTGCATATAACCGAAATCAAAAAATGTTGTTGACAAGCTCATAATATTTTTTAAAAACCTATTTAATGATACCCCACATGATAGGTTAGTCGAGAATGAAAGTACTTTACTTTTATGGGTGCTAGCCTAAAATATATATTTCTTTCAAGATTTTATTTTACAACTCTCTCGGCATGATAAATATACATTACCGTTCCATTCTGGTACTTACAGTCTCTGAGTAAAACCGCGGACGGACAGACAGACAGAGATGTCAAAACTACAAGGGTTCCTTGTTTACTACGGAACCCCTTAAAATTGTGTTTACGAGCTCACAATATTTTTAAAATTTTGTAAAAAATGTACTCCCACTTTACTTATATGTGAGTTACAGCACAAGATTTTTTAAACCTTTTATTATACCACTTTTTCGGCACAATATACATTCCCATTACAAATTACAGCTTTCTAGTACTTATAGTCTCTGAGTAAAACTGCAGACGGACGGACAGACATACAGACAAACATATAAGGATTCCTTGTTTACTACGAAACCCTAAAAGCGGTTTTAGAATTATGATTATTTAGCTTGCTAGGTTAGGCGACTTATGATGATCTTTGATTTGTTGGATTTTTTCCACCCCAAATAGCGTAACAACGTACACGGGAACGGCAACGGCAACGGCAACAGCATTAACAGGGGCATCGGCAATGGCAACCACAACGGGAACGGGAAGGGCAACGTCAACGGCTACTTCAACGATAGTTGCAGCGGGAAATGCAGCTTCAACTGCAACTACAATGGGATCGGGAACAGGAGCAGCATCATCAACAGGAACCGCAACGGTAGCGGGAGCGGGAACAGCTAGGGCAACGGCAACCACAATAGCAACGGGAACAGGAGAGGGATCGGCAACGGCAACGTCAACGGTAGCGTCAACAGGATCTGCAATTTCAATGGCGACAACAACGGGAAAGGACACGGCAACTTCAACGGCAACGGCAACGATAGGAGGGTCGGGAACGGCCAGTGCATCGGCAACTGCAACGGCAATAGGAACGGGAACAGTCACTGCAACAGCAACAGCAACGGCAAATGCACCGGGAGTCCCATCAGTCACGAACACGCGTACGGTAACGGGAATTGGAAGGGCGACGATAACGGTAACGGCAACGATACCGAGCAGGACCAGGTTAGCTAGTTTGAAATATTTTCTTACTGATAGTTCTTCCTCATTATACGTCCATACAATTCATTATTTATAAGCATGTTCTTAGTTTGTGTTGTGACCTAAAACAAGAACGGTCTTATTATAAAACTACAACTAACTTTATGACTTGGTCACCCGTATGAAGTTGACAATCACGTAAGAGGTGTCATATTGCTGGAGGTCATCTTGTTTTAGGTGGATAGTGGTTTAGACCAAGTACTAAAGTTGGAACGTGTTTTATAATAAGGCGGGAACCTTCTTATTGTTAAACGCAGACTAACGTTGTTACATTTTCAGATGAGACAGTGGCTTAATATGAGATGTCAACTTGTTTCTGTCGGATAATGGTTTAGACCCAGGAAAATATGTTAGTCTACGGTTTATATAAGACGGGAAATGTTAAAACACGGTCCCATATCCCAGTATCTCAGTAATCACAATAATTAGCAAAACATTGTAGTCATCGTCTAATGTTCTGATAACGATTTCGATGTTCATGTGTATAAATCAGATAATGATTGCAATTTGAAAATTTTCTATCCATTTCTCTCATCGCGTGATGCATATAACGAGACGGATCAAGATTTCAATGTTATCATTAGTAATTTTGATACCTTAAATAAACGCGACGATGAAAACATATTTCCTTATCGAGTTTGATAGCACTGGTGTCAGATACCTCAATGTCTGTCATCTAGTAATATCAGTCAACACACGTGTGTGTGCAGTCTGAGGTACCTACTTATGTGTATATGGATATATATGTATATATTATATGTATATAAATAGATTTTCGCCTAAGTAAATAAAAACATTTCATTCTTACTAATTTTGAACATTATTCTTAACTTCTTCTGTACTTGCGCTTATGTCAAAGTCAAAGGCAAAGTCAAAGTCAAATTCATTTATTTATCTTTGGATATTTGTATCACTTGATAATGAATCGGCAATAAACTTATCTGTAAGTAAATGATCGGACGTCAACTACTACCTATTATGAAATCGAAAGAAAAATAATTGACAATTATCAAATAATAATCAAATGATCCAAAGATAAATACATAGACCTATTTTTTTTTTACATAAGACTTTTGACTTTGACTCATTTATTATTCCCTGATTTGACGTATCTTTATTCTACCCGATGTTAGTTAACTGTATCATTTAATTTATTTCCAGTGACGACATGACTCTTCAATCTCGCGCGGCTTCTCCTCTACTAGGGACCCTTTTGCAGACAGGCGCAGAAGAACGGCCATCAGTGTAAGTATTGACTGTCCACTGAACGTCGAAGTTCAATGTACTGTATCCAGAAAGTACATAAAAAGGTTTTACGTGGACTAGAAAGCATGCTACTAGTAGATTATATATTCAACATAAAAGAGGCGCTTGCAGTAAATTCCAAGTCCTGAATACATCTAGTCGTCAGGCCATAAACTGCCATAGTATCTTGTAAATTGTAGTACTTATCTATAGATATCTGCGTAAAATGACCTTATATTATCGTACAATATTAAGAGAATCATCAATTTGGTGTGGTTTTTGGTACCAAAGTGTATTGTCAATGTTTCATAAGTCATTTTTGACGTTTCGTTTGTTTCGTTTTTAACCTACATTATAAGAGCTTACCTATTTATCACAGAAGTGATTGATCCACAAAATGTTTGATGTTCTTGCAAAATCTGATTAATTTTACGAGGTATTCGATTGCTTTTTTGTCATAAGTCTAAGTTTTGTTGTCAAAATTCCTTAAAATGATGCCACAAACAATTTTTACAAATATCAAAATGTTCAAGGGATGTAGACATATCCTAATGAGGCCGGTAATACTAGAAAGGAAGACCAGGGGAGTTATGCCATAAGCGGTACGAAACACAGACGTTACTGCGTACCCGCGTTTCAGTTTCAAAAAACATTGAGTATTAATGTATGATGATAAAGTCTAATTTAGTTTGACATAGAAGTAGGACGTCACTTTCGGACGATTGTCGTATTATTTGATGGAGTAACCTATCAGTACCTAGTATTGTAGATTAATTGAGTTCCCGTTGTTCATTGTCATCCTTACGTTTTATTCTTCTAACCAAGATCATTGTGATGAAGAGCTTCCCATGTCTCTGACCGATTTGCTACAATATTTTAAATTGTTCAAATATATTTTTTAACAAATACTCATTTTTACATTACAGGAACAGCGTCTAGCCTCAACACTTCAACGTGGTAATGTCCAACTTGAGATGTAAATAGGGTGTACAATATATTCAGTGACAGGTGTTGATAAATACAATTAAAAACAGTCCATATTCAGTAGCATGCTAACCAGACATTTATAACAATTATTACATAAATTTATTCATGCATCGAATTTTCAGTCTTTAACTTTATATCCTTAAAACTCCATAATTTAATAAAGCTTTTTTAAGCAGCCATTTGCGCAGAGATATTTTAAATTTAAATATTGAGCTATGCGATATATTCTAAGTGTTGCTTAATAGATGCGAGGCATTTGGTACATTTGTCACTCACTTATGTGTCATTTGTCATAGCACTTTTAAAGAGTATTCACTGTTTCTATAGGATCATGAATGATAACTATGTTGTATGTGTAGCGACAATTTGGTATCGTTTGAATGGTCCCAAGTCTCAGTAAGGTGTTAGCTCTTTACTTCCCCATTGCACTGTGGATGATAAGTAAGCGGCTGATGATACTTTTGGTATGAAAAGTTTGATGTTTATACAAATTATGGTACACCGCTTGGTCTCAAATTGTCGTATCACTTTCGGAGTCTTGGCCCGACTTACAATAATTAAACGTAACAAGAACTGTTGTGATTTTGTATTAAGTTCATGTTGTAAATTATTCTTTTATCTTCTTTGCTATTGATTCTTTTATTAATTAATGTGATTATTTTATAAAATTAAAAGTTCTTTTTATTTCTCTCTGATATAATATTTTTAACTATATACGTACCTATATTTATTTTTTTATTGACGGACGTTAATTTTTACAATGTAAGAAAATATTAAAGCGGGTTCTAATGACGCATCATCATCATCATCATATCAGCCACAGGAAGTCCACTGCTGGACACAGGCTCCACCTGCTGAGTGGTCAGACGACCTGTGCAAGGATGGCGCTGGACGCAGGCCGCTTCCGATCGGTCGTTTTAAAACTCCTCGGGGGAGACCTATGTCCAAATACTGCAAAATAAGTATATGTAAGTTAAGTAAGTAGTAATTACAAAATTTTACAGTTTTCTTCTATCTGGCAAAACATTGGATACTTTTTTTGAATTCTTATTTGGTGCGAGGCTATGTGCTAATATGGTTTGAGACTCGGAGAAGGATAGGGTACTCTTCATCCCCAAATTTACACGGGGAGCGAAGCCCGCGGGTATAGCTAGTTAAATCTAATTTAGATTAAAGAAGGTATGCAGTACCAATTTGACAGTGAATTATTATTAAAAAAACCCCTATCACACAAAATGTATAAAACCCAGAAAAATCACTTGATATACGAAACTAATATTGTTAAAAAAACCAGTACCTTACCGCACGGAACCACGTAAAACATAGCCAGTATAAACACTAACTTCATTGTTACCACGTAATATATATAGCACAAAAATAGCACAGAACACGTATGTCTCCGCTGATGGTTCCAGGAATACTGACTGTCCTATGTAGTCTAATATCTTTGAGTATGTTTTGAGAATAAGGTTGAAATTACCGTTCATTCCCACTAGTTCGACTCGTCCGTTCGATCATCGAACTAGTGAGAATTTTTTTTTCCCATTTGTTTGACCGTCGAACTACTGAGAACTTTTTTTCTTATTTGTTCGATCATCGAAATTATTTAATCGAGAAATAAAATAAACAATAAATACAATAAATAATCGGCCAAGTGCAAATCGGATTCGCGCACTAAGGGTTCCGTACCTTTATCTATAAAAAATAGCGTTTGTTGTATGGGAGTAATAACCACAAATACTAAAAAAAAAAAAAATATTAAAGGGGGGTAATATTTATTTTATTTTGTTTTTAGTATTTGTGGTTATAGCGGCAACAGAAATACATACTTTGTAAAAATTTCAACTGCCTAGCTATCGCGGTTCTTGAGATACAGCCTGGTGACAGACAGACGGACAGACGGACAGACAGCGAAGTCTTAGTAATAGGGTCCCGTTTTTACCCTTTGGGTACGGAACCCTAAAAACGCTTTGTTGATGTCTGTTTATTGATGCTAAATTAAATACGATTTACAAAAAAGTCTTGCTTCTCTGACTTAAAATAAAAAATAAATTAAACAAATTACAATACAATTTTAAAACGCTTCGTTTTGGGGATGTCTGATTATTGAGGCTTAATTAAATACGATTTATAAAGCCTTGGTTCTCTAAATTAAAATGTAAAAAAATACGTTTTATGAAAACTAAATTGAAAACGATAAGATTACATTTAAAAACATGAGCAGTAAATAACCGGCCAAGTACATGTCAGTTCCGTAGTTACGAATGTCGGCTTTGAGTTCACGCCACTAAAAACGTCTGAAAACGAATTTTATATTGAATTTGAATGAAATTTCCCTTTCTCGAGTAAATTTTATAGATTGGTCGCCTATAAATTATGAATTTGTAAACTCTACTTAGCTCTGATAATACATACATACATACTATCACGTCTTTATCCCTAATGGGGCAGACAGAGCATTTTGGGTCTTGCGGCTCTATGCAGAACCCAGGGCCACAAGACCCAAAAGCCACTTTTAGCGTCATGATGGGCGAGAAGATGGAAAAGCAATCAATACAGTGATGGGTTGCTAGCCGCATCGCCTGTTAACATGATTCGCATTTTTGCCCATTCTCTCGATCGGCTTTTACGATCTGCGCGGGAAGAGAAGCAGCTGGTACATTCTAAGTTTTTCATTTCTCCCAGACCAGCATGGGAGCAGCAGAGCTCTGATAATGTTCCTTTAAATTCGTTATAATATATACTATTGCTGTGATTTGTTGCAAAATGCATATTTTATTATTAATATTTGCAAATATTGCATATTTAATGGACGATTCCACATTACCTTCTCTTTCGAAATTATATTCAACAGAAACTTTCCACGTCAAACCAAAGTTGTAAAAGGAGAAAAATGAATGAAATTTTATAGACGCTTTTATTTTTGATGTGAAGATGCAATTGACTTGTGGACGAAATGGTAAGGGGGATTTTAAAAAAATCGTTATGTAGGTTTTTATTAATTTTGTATCTCCTTTGAGAAATTATTAATAACTATTAATTATTTCGTTTCATTATTACATAAAAAAATCAATAAAATTATAATATTCAATAAATAGTTTGATGAATAACCCTTAGCACCACACGCTATTTCTGGCAACGCAACTACACACGTGGGGGAGCGTGGTCCCCCAAAAAGAAAAATCATATATCAGTGCCATTTTTTATCACAAGACCAGTTTTTTTTACGAAAGTAATAAACACATTAATTTAGTATTACAAGGTATTTATTTATAACTTTAAACTTAAAACTAGACCTTTCTAGCGTCAAACAAAATAAGTTACAAAAAACACGTAAAATTTTAAGAGGTTATTTTAGAAAGCTGTTGTCACTTAAAATTAGGAATTAATACATAAATCAAGTCTTTTTTGTAGTTACTCTTATCTTAAAAGTTACAAAACATGCATTAAAATCTATAAAAATACTCAAACGTCTAAAATCACAAGAGTTATGCAGATAGTACTTAGCAAATATTAAAAATCACTCAAAATTAGATCACACATATCAAGAATATTATTTCAGTCTCCATATTTTCTATCAAAATAATAATTATAGCCTAACTTAAGTTTTTCCTGACATATCTATATCTGTGGTAATTACACTCGTGGGGGACTAGGCTCCCCCATCGACTCGTACCTCTTAAACTAAGCACAGTAGCCAGGCGCGCGTCCACTCCCCGCGAGACCTTGGGCAGCACAGGGAATACCCGAACACTCAAGTGCATCGCGTTTAAAATACTTAAAATATTTGCTAAAATGTGAGTGGTGGGGGAGCTTACTCCCCCACGTCTGGTGTTAAGGGATAAATATATACTCGTTTATATGCCCGCGTGAAATTTTTTCATTATATTTTTTTGGGTATAAATATATACTTTACATTTCTTCGACTTATTGAGATACCGAGAAAAATAAAAGATTTTTTGAAAGATCTTTTTAGGGTTCCGTAATAAACAAGGAACCCTTATAGTTTCGTGCCTGTCTGTCTATCTGTGTATCTGTCCATCCGCGGTTTTACTCAGAGAATATAAGTACTAGAAAGCGGTTATTTAGCATGGGTATGTAAAGTATATTAATCATGCGTGAAAAGTAATAAAATAATGTCTTAAAAACAATTTTTTTAGGTTAGTCCTATACAAGTAAGGTGGGTGACAATTTTTTTTTCTCGACTAACCCATGTGGGGTAGGTATCGTTGAATAGGTCTTTCAAAAATATTATGAGCTTATGAATACCATTTTTGATTTCGGGATCCGTTTATAGTAAAAAAAAATTGTTAGAGTCAAGTTTCCCCCCTCTAACTCCTGAATTTTAATATATGGAGACGTGAAAAAATTCACAGCAATATTATATATGTCGGCGAGTTCAAGATAATCCCATTTATTATTGTTTTCGATGTGCAAACAGAAAGTTGTTTACTACAAAACATAACTGCTACATTTTCAAATGTTTCAACAAGTATAAAAGCGGTCGCCCTAGCGACGACGAGCGGCTCAGTCTTGTGCGGACCGCCGTACTGTGAACATCTCCTTTGTGTAGTGTGCTGTGGGCTTGGCTAACTTCTTTAATTGTGATTGTTGTAATAGATGAGGATTTGGTAAACCGATTTATTACAATGATAGTTGTTTCAGCTAGACGAAAGCCTAGGTGGACACAGATTCAATAACTGTGTGGGCCAGGGGTATTCAGACACATGTGGTTGGAATCCATGATACAGCGCGAGGCGGAGCGCTGTACTTATCGTCACACTTTTAGTGAGTTCGGCGTAAATCATCTCCTGCTCCGTCATATTTAATACTTACACGGATGACCATTCCTCCGAGCCTGACTGCAAAGGGATCCCTAGTAGATTTTGTATTGTGACGTCACGAACCTTATGACCCCTCCCACCCCTTGACTCCGTTGACTCCCTCCCCCTTCATGTGTGGTCCCCAATAAGAGAAATGGACGGAAAGTTTTAAAATTGCAATTGGTAGGTGTACTGAGACCAGCTTTCGGCTTTACGATCTGCACTGAAAAAACAGCTTTTGCATTCTGCGTTTTAAATTTTCTCCATCACCGTTAGTCGAAAACCAAATGTCGGAGTTCGATTGAACAATCACATGCAATACTTGAATGACCTAATTGCACGTCACCTAACAAGAATTTATGTAAAACAGGAAGCTGACTTTGTTTTAAAACAAGTTCTTATAATATCTTATCGGTGTCAAGTTTTAATTCTAGTAATTTAAGTTTTAGTAGTGTATTGGAGCTCGTCTTCTCGCGCATATAGTAAAAGCCGATCGAGTGAATGGGTCAGAATCTGAATCATGTCAATAGACGTTGCGGCTAGCAACCCATCATTATTTGGGAATTTTGGGATCCCTTTCCCACCTTCTCGCCAACCGACATAGTGGGTTTTGAGTCTTGCGACCCGCGGCTCTGACTTCCACGTATATTTTATAGGTGCTTTTCCCAAGGTACGATCAAATACATTTCCCCTTACTGAAACACGATAGTTTTGTTGCCAACCTCCAAAATCTAGTCAGTACACTGGTGAAACCTAGTCATTTAATAATTGGCCAAGTGCGTGTCGGGCCACGCGCAGTGTAGGGTTTCGTAGTAGCGAATGCCGACTTTGAGTTCATGCGACTAAAAACGTCTAAAAACTAATTTTCTATTAAATTTGTATGAAATTTTCCTTTTCCGAGTACAATTTATAAGTTGATCGCCTATAACTTTTTAATTTGTAAACCTAACTTAGCTCTGGTAGTTTTCCTTAAAACTTGATTATATAAACTACAGCTGTGATTTTTTTTCACGTATCCGCATATAACCGTTTAGCAGATAGAGGAGGGGACCACAGAAATTTGCACTATAAAACCAAATATTTCAGAAAAATATCCCTAAATCGAAAAATGGTGTTTACAAGCTTATTATATTTTTAAAGACCTATTCAATGATACCACACACGATGGGTTAGTCGTGAAAAATAGACTTTTTTTTTTGTATGGGAGCTACCATTAAAATTTTTTCGACATTTTATTTTACCACTCTCGTCATGATTAATATAAATACCTAATTACAAGCCAAATTACAACTTTCTAGTACTTCTAGTCTCTGAGTAAAATCGCGGTCGGATAAACAGACAGACATGGCAAAACTATTAGGGTTCCTTGTTAACTACGGAACACAACAAGAAACTTTCCCGAATGCACATTAGCAACTGCGTCACACGCATTATCAATACATAATAATATAGTGGGTGTAGGTAGGGTTGACGCCCTTAATACCAGCCCCGTATCTTTCAACGTTTTATTAGTTATTAAGGTTTCTGTAAATATAACGTGGCAAGAAAAAAAAATATACCATTTGGTATAAAATATATGTTAACTATGATATAACTGGACTGAATACTTGTATGTCAGTCGTTAATTAAAGCCAGGCGAGAGTGAACGGTGATCATTTTACAACAACAAAAAAAAAAGATAAATTCAGAAGCCGCTAAAAAAAGGTATTTTTCTTATTTCTTTGCTCTACTGTTCTTGATTTGTGTTATTATTTATTATGATGAAGAAGGGAATCGATTTTTAAATAATAAATTAGGTTTTGTCTTTCTTATTAGCAGAAATTAATGTGGCTGTAGTTAGGTACATCAAATGTATGGAGTATGTAATTCCAGCCATAGTGTTGAGCAACATTGAGCATTAACATATGATGATAAAGTCTAATTTGGTTTGACATAGAAATAGAACGTCACTATCGGACGACTAACATATTATTTTATGGAGTAGTCCCTCAGGTATTAGGTTTGTATGTCGGAGTACCTAATTCCAGTCACTTGAGGCCTGTACTAGGTTTGTGTAAAGGAATACCTAATTTTATATACAATAATTCTAGTAACGCGCCTAATTGACGTTAAGGACGTAACAAAAATTATTTTCAGTCTCTGGTTCTCACATGTTAACCCTTTCCTAAAAGGGTACTTCTACCTAAAACCTTAATTCACTAAAACCTAAGGCGTAACCTATTATGTATGACAACCCTACACTCTACACTAGGCTGATAATCGGTACATGAAAGGGTGGTATCTGATACCGAGAGGCTGTGATTAGAGCCGAAGGGTACTTTTCTATATTTTATTGTTTTATAAATTTGCAATTAGATTTATGATCAATTCAGATGTTAATTATGATTCTCAAACAAATAACCCATCAATAAAAATAAAAAAAACGGTTGATTTCCACCTATACTTGAAATAGTAAATTTTTTTAAAGATGAAATTTGTACCTATGGGCTGACATTAGGGGCGTCCACCCTATATTATCGAAAAAACATGGTAATTTCAACCTTATTCTCAAAACAATATACTCAAAGATATTAGACTACATAGGACAGTCAGTATTCCTGGAACCATAAGCGGAGACATACGTGTTCTGTGCTATTTTTGTGCTATATATATTACGTGGTAACAATGAAGTTAGTGTTTATACTGGCTATGTTTTACGTGGTTCCGTGCGGTAAGATACTGGTTTTTTTAACAATATTAGTTTCGTATATCAAGTGATTTTTCAGGGTTTTATACATTTTGTGTGATAGGGGTTGTTTTTAATAATAATTCACTGTCAAATTGGTACCGCATACCTTCTTTAATCTAAATTAGATTTAACTAGCTGTAACCGCGGGCTTCGCTCCCCGTGTGAATTTCGGGATGAAGAGTACTCTATGTCCTTCTCCGAGTCTCAAACCATATTCATACCTAATTTCGTCAAAATCGGTTCAGTAGTTTAAGCGTGAAGAGGTAACAAACAAACAAATAAATATTCAAACTTATGTACTTTCGCATTTATAATATTAGTAGGATTATAGTAGGATAGTAGGATTTACATAAAAATAGTACCCCATTATTTTACAATATCTTAAATTTAAACCAAAGATTTAAAACTGAAGTGTAATTTATTTCTGTTCTTTAGTCGCGCCACCCAACTAACCAACAACCTAACTGCCTCCGTGGTGTAGTGGTTAGAGCGTTCGGCTCATACCCGGAAGTCGCGGGTTCGATTCCCGGCGGGGACAATGACTTTGTGTTGTTGTCCTAGTTTGATTAGGACATTTTAGGCTGATCACCTGATTGTCTGATAAGTAATATGATCCGTGCTTCGGAGGGCACGTTAAGCCGTCGGTCCCGGTCACTGTCTTTGACATTGGTCGTTACCTAAAACCATGTCAGAGGCCTTTAAGGCGGTTTAAAAACTCTGACACTAGTGTTAGTCACTAACACACACGACAAGAAGAAGAAGAAGAAGCCACCCAACTCATTTTTATCTTCGGTTTCACTGAAAATCAGCAAGTATTGGTTTTTTAAATGAGACTGTAAAGCTAAGTGAAAACCTTTTTGGTTGCATAAGTTTTAATAGCATATTTTAACTTGAACTGTATTAGTTTCAATTAGTTCATAAGACAAAATTGTATTTCTTTATGCACCAAATAAAATATTTTTCTTTCTTTCTTTCTTTTGTACACAAGGGGTGACTTCAATAATCGCAGTTTTGCCTTTCTATCATTTGACATTTATTTGGGCAGGTGCTTTACCTTACGATTTATCAAAACTCCAGCCAAATGCGCGGGAAACGTAATGGCTGGATCGTCTGTGACCTTGACTAGTGCGCGGGACCTTTGGTTGTGATTTTTGGCTTTGTTTACTAATAGCTCGCCTCGGCTCGATCATAACAAGTTATGAGTCATTGGGTTCGTTGATAAACTAACTGGACGAGCGGGCAAGGAAAGAAGGTTACCCATACTAACATAGCCATACAAGTGATAAAAGGACTCCTCTGCACTGGTTTTTTCTTGTGCTCGAACAAAGTCAAAGTCAACAGTCTGCGAAAGGGGGTTGGTTACAAGCACTCACTGACACGAATTACACTTTCTCACACTAGTCTTTAAACAGTTTTTTAAATTTCTTTCAGAGCGCGTCGCGTGGTTAATTTATAGGCTTCGGCCATTGTGATTTCACAGAGCAGAGAGAAGAAGGAAAGAGACGGAGAGGGGCGGGGGAATCAGTTGATTCGTAGTTGGTTAATTTATAAAAGAGAGTATACCTAAATGCGTGTGTTGAATGAGAATGTATATGAAATAAGCGGGTGTTTTTTAAAAGTAAACTAATAAAATAAATAAATAAAACATTTGGCGAAGACACGAACTACAGAGGGTTACTCCAAAAGCGGTAAGACGGACGTTACTGCGTAACCGCGTGTCAGTGTCAAGCAACATTGAGCATTAATGTATGATGATAAAGTCTAATTTGGTTTAACATAGAAATAGGACGTCACTATCGGGCGACTATCGTATTATTTTATGACGTAATCCCCCTGTTTCATGTTACTTTGTTATAGATGTATTGTTTTGGGACCTATTAGGAATTCATTGAATACGAACAAAAGGTTTTTTTTTATTGCAACTTTTGTACTTTGATGATTTATCAAAATGAAATGAAACCACTTACGAAGCGTTTCAGTTTCGACTGGCCGAAAATTCTTTTGTCCGTCTGTCTTTCTATTCTCACTTCTTCTTCTTATATTTAAGAGCCGGGCTCTTGTCGGTGGAGTGCTTTCCATGTTTCTCTTCCTTCCTTTCTATTCTCACTTACGGGTCACATTTATTAATCGATTCTTATGAAATTTTGTGAGCAGGTTCGGTAATTATATAGAATTTTTTTGTCCGGCCAGATCTTCGAAATTTTTAAAAATGGCGGAAATATGGGTGTTCGATGATACTAAAAAAATCTTATACCTCAGCTATTTAAAAAAAAAACACAGATCTCGTGCTCTACACGAGTTGAAAGGGCATTGAAAACGAATTTACCTATTATAGATGATTAAAAAAAATACATGTTTAAAATATTTTTTTATTTCCCATCACCGTACAATTTCTCAGAAATACGCAACCAATTTATTTTAGACACACATTAATGACAATCTTAAATCTAAAATCAAACGGAGTGTATTTTATTAAGTTGACATGAATATTTTAAACTTAATTATGTAAATTGCAATTTTTGATATTATAGATTTTACTTATGACTGGACTGCTGGCTTGTAGGGATAAATCTAGGGGTCGAAGAGATCTTCATTTCGGATGACAGCTGTCAAAATTGAAACGGCCATAACTCTGAAACTACCCACCCTAGACTACTGGTGTGCAGGGACAAATTTTAGGGCTCAACGTGATCTTCATTTCTGATGACAGCTGTCATAATTGAAACGGCCGTATCTCGGAAACTACCCACCTTAGACTACTGGTGTGTAGGGTTAAATTGTACGGCTCGACGAGACCTTCATTTCGGATGACAGCTGTCAAAATTGAAACTGCCATATCTTGGAAACTACCCACCCTAGACTACTGGTGTGTAGGGACTAGGGACAAATTGTAGGGCTCGACGAGATCTTCATTTCGGATGACAGCTACCAAAATTGAAACGGCCATATGACCTAGTTGGGATCTGACTTTCATAGCCAATTTCGATTGACCTAAACGCGTCATTTTCTGCCGAAAATTTCATTTATTTTTCGATTTCCAAAAAAGGTTGTCTTTTCCAAAAAAAATTTAGGATTATCTCGAAACTCATCGAATTTAATTTTCAGTAATAACGCTTAATATTTCGGTCGAAAAAATTTTTTTTTTTCCAAAGCAAAAAATATTTATTTCACAACCAGCTTTTCCAATATATTTTTACATCATCCATCATAAAGCCCTTCGAATTCCGCATCTTTTAAGCTCGTGGCCGCTCCCGCGCCGCCCGCCGCGTGATAGCGCACCTCGCGCCGCGCAAGCCTCGTGGCTAAGGGCACCTCTACAGCCCTTAACCGTCACCAATATCGAAAAAAGTGTAATGACCTTAAATTTTCCTTTCCTTAATACCGGGGTGCTTTCTTTTCATATTTTTTAAATTCGGCCCTGTTCTCGAGATTTCGGAAATTTTCTGTGAAAACACACGATTTTTCGGTCAAAAAAAGCCTCGGGCTATACTAGATCACTATAGCATAATAAAATTAAAATAACAGTTAAGAAACAAAAAAAAACGTAATTCCCATACAAATTGCCCGGGCGGCTGCACACTTTAGTATGTAAATGCCAATTTTTTGTTGTTTTTTTACTGTTTATATTATTTCAGTAAACTATAGTAATCTAGTATAGCCCGTAGTTCGATTTATTACTTTACTAGCTGTTGCCCGCGACTTCGTCAGCGTGGACTTTAGTTTATGAGCATCGTCATTTTTGTATCTATACATCTGAGATATACATATAAGTATAATAAAACTAAAAAAAAGTGTGTCCGTACGTTAAATATATTTCCAAAAAAAATATATAGGGGCGATGGAGACATAGTAATGAAGTAAGAATTAAAAAAAATGACTGTCTGTTTGTCTGTTTGTACACGCTAATCTCCGGAAATACTGGGCGGATTCAAATGTTTTTTTTTTATATAGCTGTTAAGCCTTGGCAACGTACCTATAGGGTATAAATGATTTTGCAAAATGGAACACCTGATGCAGAACTATAATGGTCCAGGTAAACTATAACATATATAAAAGCGACGCCTTAGTAAAAGTTGTTCAGCCTGATGAGCATCCATAGATATTAATTCCACGAACGCGAACGAAGTCGCAGGCTAAGGCTAAATAAATTAGTGTTTTTTGACACTTATAATTTCATAGGTGAAAGTGATCTGACAAACGATAATATTTATCTTTCAAAATATTCTAGACGTAAGATTGCTACATTAGTAGCAAATAATATTAATTTTTGGACCAGGCACTATTTTCCTCAGATGGTTGAGGTAGGGCTCAATTGGAGCCGGGTAGGGCTCGAAATAACAGGAAACCAGCGTGATACTCCATGCCTTCGTTTGCACTTCCACCACGACAAAGTTGTTTGTGGTCAAGTCTGGATGCTGAACAACAACCAAGTCCTGGTCGAAGATGGCTATAACTGCCTTAACGACTCCCTCGCCGTTGTTCATCTGCTGGAATGTTCGGACTCCACTGTAGCTTCTCATGTTCTTTGCCCCTCCCACGTATGGTTCCTGTAATAGTGCAACGGCTACCTTGTTTTTGGCGGCTTCAATAATAGCTTCGTTAGTTGCTAGCTTTTTCCGTTGGAGGTTAGCCTGCATGACGCGGTAGGGGGTGTTTATCAATGTGTGTTACCAGTGATGACTTATGGCTCTGAAACGTGGTCCCTTACTATGGGTCTCATAAGAAAGCTCAAGGTCGCTCAACGCGCTATGGAGAGGGCTATGCTCGGTGTTTCCCTACGTGATCGAATCAGAAATGAGGAAATCCGTAGGAGAACAAAAGTCACTGACATAGCCCAGCGGATTAGCTCGTTGAAGTGGCAGTGGGCGGGACACATAGCGCGACGAACCGATGGCCGATGGGGCAAAAAGGTTCTTGAATGGCGACCGCGTACTGGCAAGCGAAGCGTAGGGCACCCACCTACAAGGTGGTCAGATGACCTGACCAGGGTCGCTGGAAAGCGCTGGATGCAGGCCGCTCTTGATCGGTCATTTTGGAAATCTTTGGGAGAGGCCTATGTCCAGCAGTGGACGTTATGCGGCTGAAATGATGATGATGATGATTTCTGTTGAGCGCGTTTGTGAGGTGACCTGTGCCGAGCTAGATCATCATATAATTATTTGTGGACCATGTGCTTTAGTCCTGTTCATCTAGTAAAAATAATTTAATTGTTTGCGGAGATTTTAATGTTGATATCTTAGTAGATAATCCAAAAAGTACACAATTTCAAAATCTTTTAAATGTTATGAATTTGTAAACGTATTCTTTGAGCCAACCCGAATCACTGCTACATCTGCTACTGGTCGAGACAATTTTTTTAGTAACATTCAATATTCTGATAAATCTGTTATTAATAAACTGCCTTCTGATCATTCAGGTGTATATGTAGCTTATGTTAATGAGTCCAAAGGCAAGTCCAGACAAAGATAAGACTTTTTCTAGGCCGATTACTTCTAAAAATATACGAAAACTTAAAAATAATTTAGATAACAAATTGTTATCGGTTGTTTACATAGTAAAAAAACCGGATGACCATTACAATTAACTATTTAACTGTATTATTTCAGAATATTCAAAAACATTAAAACAAAAACAAGTTGTAGTGCATAGAAAATTACAGTTTAGTGAGTGGGCTACTACCGACATCTACATAAGTAGGAACAAGCTTTACGACTTATATGCCCAAAAACAATATAATTTTAAGGATTAAAATGTAGAATATGCTAAAAATTATTCCAAAATATTTAAAAAAGTGTGTAGACAAGCCAAGTCAAATCATATTAGTAAAAATAAATAATGCTCCTAACAAAATAAAAGAAATGTTATAAATAAAGAAACGGGTAAAAAAGCCGAAGAAAATATTTGTCTAGTTAAAATTAGTGGTAAGATTGTTACTAAAACTGAAGAAAAAGTAAATATTTTTGAAGATTTCTTTACTAACATTCCTTTGGAACTTACTTCTAATGTGAATTCTAGCCCCCAGCGTGCTAAAGGCCCTGTGATTCTAAATTTAAATTAAGGCATATTGGCATAAGATCAGAGATATAATAGATGCATATAGCTACAGCTAAATTTGAAAAAAAAAAAAAGGGAAGATCATTGGGGCATGTCAGTTGCTGTAGTAAACCATTTCATAAGCTTTTATATTTAACTATTGTATTGATGAAGGCATATTTCCTAACCTAATGAAATGTAGTAAATTAATCCTATTATTTAAAAAAGGAGAATAAACAGATCCTGGCAACTACAGAACTATATCTATCTTGCCGGTTTTGAGTAAGATGTTTGAAAAGATAATGCTCAATCAAAGCTGCTTCACTTTATGACCTACAACCTTTTCCATAGCCAATAATTCGGTTTTTCTGGCGGGAAATCGATGCGGAGTGGCACTCGTTAGCTCGTTACTCATATATACGATACATGGGAGAACAAAAATGATGGAATTGGATCATGTTGTGATCTCTTCAAAGTATTTGATTGCGTAGATCATCCGACACTTTTGCTCAAATTTCGTCAATACGGTTTTGACGATAATTCAACTAAACTTATAGAGTCTTATTTAACAGATAGGCAACAGACTGTTGATTTAAATGGCATAAAATAGCACGGATCTAATGTTAAAATAGGCGTACCGCGAGGTTTAATTCTTGGACCTTTCCTTTTCTTAGTTTATGTCAATGACTTGCCTTACATGGTTGAGAAGCAGGCAGGCATTGTGCTGTTTGCTGATGACACCTCGCTAATATTCAAACTAGATCGACATAGCACAAACGCTAGCGCGGTGAACAGCACCTTGTCTTCCGTTTCTGATTGATTTTCTGCCATGCCATCTGCCATAACCTCATGTTAAATGCAAAAAAGATCCAATGCATTCGATTTTCTCTTCCTGATGTGAAACAGGCCTGCGTTGACATAACGATAGATGGTGAAAAACTCGATCTTGGTGAAAGTACCACCTTCTTAGGAATTACAATAGACTCAAAACTTCAATGTGGTGCTCTTATAACTAAACTTTCTAATAGGCTTAGCTCTGCGGCTTATGACAGATGTAGCAACTGCTAGACTAGTTTAGTTACTTTCATAGTGTGATGTCTTACGGCATACTCCTGTGGGGGAATGCAGTCGATATTCAGACTATTTTCATTTTACAAAAACGGGCAATTCGTGCTATATGTTAGGACCTAGAGACCCACTCAGAGAATTACTCAAGAAAATAGATATACTTACCTTAGCATCACAGTATAATTATTTGAAAACATAATGTATGTAAAGAAAAATATTTACTTATACAGTAAAGTAAGCGATTTGACAGATAGAAACTTACATAATAAGAATGACTTAGTTGCCCCGTTTTCTAGGCTCAAAACAGTTAGTAAGACGTTTGTATGGAACTGTATACATTTTTATAATAAATTGCCAAAATCGGTCCTTGATATGCCAGACAAAAAATTCAAAACTTAAGTAAAGAAAGTACTTTTCGAGAAGGCATATTATAGGACCAATGAGTACCTTAAAAACAAAAAAGTCTGGCTTGAGCTTGGTGCGGGTCCCTCTTAAAGTTTGTAATATAGGTACTCGCAAATGTCATAATTTTGTACATTTTGTACAAACTGAATCTACAACTTGATATTATTGTAAAATTTTGACATTCTAAAAATTCAATTAAAATTATGATATGACATAACAAACAATGTATTCTCTGTCCACATTAACTTTAAATATTAATTTTATTGTGAGTTGACGTCCTTGGAGAAAATGCTGCGGTGCATTTTGTTACCGCTTCTTCTCCACTAGCGCTTTGGAAGCAGTAGTAAACTTAGCTGTAAGTAACCATTTGACATCAACAATCATGCAACAAACAATGACAATTATTTAGAGATATTATAAATATCCTATGATAATAAAGATATATTTGAATTTTGAATTGACATTGATATCAATTTGTACATTTAATACTTAAACATGTACAGAATGTACTTAAATTATGGCAATTGTGAATGTAAAACAAACACCTATCTATATATAAATAACAAATACGTATATAGTGTTATCTGCGGTATTAGAAGATCATAGGAGGCTGAAGGTCACGGTCTACAATGGGTGCCTACAATGGGGCCCGGGCTAGATTCGTCCCCAGAGCCGCCTAGCGAGGCTTCCAGATAAGACGTGTTACCTGAGATACCTATTTATGTACCTGTGACGTATCGTGTGTGTCTGTGAATAAATACTTACTACGAGTAATTCCATATAATAGTTTCATTAAAGCATAATAGTGCTAACAATAGATAAACATCCAAGACTCAGATCAATCTGAAAGAGATTATTTTCCATCTTGACCTGACCGGAGATCGAACCCGGGACCTCCAACACTCCTCAAACCTCAAACACTTATCGA
The DNA here is from genome assembly GCA_963555685.1 of Acrobasis consociella. Lineage (NCBI taxonomy): Eukaryota > Metazoa > Arthropoda > Insecta > Lepidoptera > Pyralidae > Acrobasis > Acrobasis consociella. The sequence continues at coordinate 14,027,670 of OY743128.1, forward strand.
GGTTTAAGTATAGGTTATTTTCACTACAATATTTACATAGATGATCAAGATCCGACTGTAAATTTTCACAGTCAGTTTGAGATTGAATAACAGAAAATATTTTAAATTCATACCTCGGGGACTCCAGGGGAAGAAAATTGGAAAAAGTATTTCTCTAATACTTTTTCCCAAAGTTTCATTGTGTGTGACATAAGCTTTATCTCTCTATAATAATAATTAATAATAATTAGCATTTATTTCAGAATTAAATTCCATATTTTGTTAGTATATACATATATCTTAGAACTACTGTTAGTAACAAATACACAAAAAATTATATCATAAGCTTGGTTCACTGCTTCATCATATGGCTATCCTGACATGCATGATGAAACAGTGGCCAGTAAACTGTTGTTACAGCCATGTCTTATTCGGCGCACCATTGAGGCCGCTCGCTTTCGCATGATAGCTTGAAAGCCATCCATGCGTCTCGATACAAACATTTCAGATGCACTGCAGTGTCTCGGCAAGTGCATCAAAAATCTAAGTCCATTATTATATTGGACTCGTAGGGCGCTGTATGCCTTTTTCGTATAATTAGCCCAAAGTGCGCATGTGTAAAATGACGTGCAATATGTCTTGTATAATGTGATCTTAACAGATTCTGCACACTTTGCGAATCTTCGAGCCAACATATTATTTCGAACCGACAGCGCCCTACGCTCCCTTTCTATATCTAAGTCATCTTTGAGTGATTCGTCAAGCCAGTGCCCTAGGTATTTAAACTGAGTGACCTGTTCTAACGCATTCCCATTGAGTAATATCGGCGATAAAGTTTTATATGTTTTATTTCCCGCTTTGAACACCATTATCTTACTCTTACCTGTATTGAACCTGAGGCCGTGTGTCTCAGCGTACCCCTCACAGATGGCGAGCAGTTTGCGAAGGGCACTGGCAGAGGGCGCCAACAGCACTACGTCATCAGCGTACCAGATGTTATTTACGAAAGTACCATGTACTGAGCAACCGACTCCTGCACTGTTGAGTTCCTCTACCAGTCCATTCATGTACAGATTGAAGAGCCCGGGAGATGTTATACCACCCTGTCTTACCCCACACTCCAACCTGTACACCCCCGATAGCGAGCCTGCCCATCTTACATAATTATCTTGATTATTGTACCAAAATTTAAACAAGCTTATTAACTCCCTTGGCATGTCCGTATCTTCAGCCAAACCCTGCCACAGCACATCATAAGATACCATATCGAAGGCCTGTGAGTAGTCTAAGAAACACCCACATACTGGAGTTTTCCTAGTAGTATAGTACTGTACCGTATTCTTCAAGCATAGGATAGCAGTTTCTGTTGAGAGCCCAGGCCTGAAACCGAACTGGGCGTCGTGTAATTTTATATGTTTTTTCAATTGCCTGTCAAGAATACCGTCCAGCACCTTGGCTATTATGGTAGCTAACGATATAGGCCTATAGTTTTTTAAGCTAGATACATCGCCAGTTTTATTCTTTACAATAGGAACCACTATAGTTTTCATAAGGCTCTCGGGCAAATAGGAATGTTTAATACATAAAAAATAAAACATGGCTAAGACCCGGGGCAGATGCACACCAGCATGCACCAGGTGTTCTATGTTTAACGAATCATGGCCAGGCGATTTGCCCCGTTTCATATCTTTAATTACAGATACCACCTCTTTTGCGGTAATAACAATACTTTGCTCAATCTTTGTCTGCGGTACTTGTACATTGGTATGTGAGGCATGTCCCGTCTCAAGAGGAGTTTTCACTTGGAAATGTTTTTTAAACAATTCTGCGATTTGAGCAGGCTCGCTCACCCCTTCTACACTCGCAGGAAAACCAGGCCTGTGATTTAACTTGCTAGTTTCTTTCCAAAAAGATTTAAATTGTTTTGAAGAATGATGAGTAGCAATTATTTCCATTTTAATTTTTTCTTGGTTGTCCTGACACCACTTAAGTTGTGATTTAAAATATTTCCTTTTTTCATTCATTAAATCAAACAAAGGCCCATGTTTAGGTTTACCACTTAGAACCCAATCTTGAAAAACAAGCCTGGCATCCCTGTGCGCACTACTCACATTTTTATTCCATCCTATAACATGTCTCTTTTTTTTTACAAATCTTTGCCTCTCTGTAGCTATTTATAGATGCTTCAGTTAATATAGATACAATTTGCTTATACATATTTTCAATTAAAATTGTATGTCCCTTAATATCACACAAAGTATTATCACTACATAATTGACAATCTTCCGGAAAATCTATTTCTCTAAATTTTTGATAACAGATATTTTTATACATTTCTATTTGCTGTTTAGTTCTGTCACCCCAAATAATTTTATTCTGTTTAAAATTATTCTGTAATATTTTAGGGCGTATGTTATCTAGTTTACACTTGATTAATAACGGAAAATGATCAGACCATAATACACTATAGTCTACATAAGCACTTATTACTGAACACAAAGCTGCTTCTGTTAATACGGAGTGATCCAACCAGGAACGGGTACCGTGAGCATCACTTATAAACGTATATGTGTCTGAGTCTAACATCTCAAAATCCGCTATTCGCCACCTTTGTTCCACACTAAAACTACAAAGTTCAGTTCCAAAATCCTTACCTGGGTGGGCGTTGAAGTCCCCAAGTATAAAAGCACTTTCCACCTCGCTTTCGTCAACAATGGCACTTATCTCACCTAGACACTCCGTAAACTCTGGCAAATTATCCTTTTCGTCACATGGCATATACACTGAGAACACTAAAAAGGAAGTATTTGATGTGACCACTTTAATTGCTGATATACGATCACTTTTACACTCGACTACCTTGACGGTTTGAAATAAACTTTTTCTCCATAAAATCGCCACTACACCGTGTCTTCTGCCGCGTAGTATTCCCACGCTCGTGTCTATAGCTGATTTTCCCGTGTAATCAAAATTCCTGTCAATAGTCCCCAGATACGGTATATCGTGCGGCATAAGCCATGTTTCTTGTAGGCAAACAATATCAGCTGACTGACATAACGATTTTATGTAGTCTATGGATCGAGTAACATTCTTACAGTTAAAAGTTACCAACGTCTGACATTTGTTTATATTGTTATTTGTCATCTGGGTCATTAAAGTTTTTATGTTCCATTCTATCTTTTCCCACCGCCGTCGGTTTGTTTACATATACAAATCGTCGGAACGACACTCCCTCCGGCCATAGATTGTCTTCCAAAAACAATGATAACTTATTGCGTGGAACAAACACTTTATACGCATTATAATTTCTCTGTTTTATCATATTGATTTTCTTCAAAGTAACCGAGATCTGGGTTTTCTTCTCAATGTAATCTCTTATGTCATTTTCTGATGTGCTTTTATCCACATTATTTATAAATAGGGGTACATTTGTGTTCGCCGCTTTAAAAGTACAGCTAGGTTCCGTAGTAGCCTTTCCACGCATCCCTATATACTTGTATGAGCTCTTTTTTGCCTTCTTATGTGTTACCACATTCCATCCCGGCTCTTTGTTTACATCCTCGCCCGAAATCGTTTCCATTTGAAATTTCTCCTTATGTGCCGTCCGTTCATGACTTATCGTTATTTTATCACCTGCATCCTGAATATCGCTTCTCATTGTTTCTGGTTTATGCGATTCTACCGAGGACTGCGAGGTATGTATTTGTGCGAGTGAGAGGGACGGACATCTGCAAGCCTCATCATGCACGGGGGAAAGAGACGGCCTTGGTACATAGCCAGTCGCTTGACTAGGTTCGGTTACCGGTGATTTTTCGATGTGGGTCAATCCTATCGGCCCACTGTCAAAGCCGTAATTGTCTGTTATTATTCCACCCCCACGTTTACGATTAATATAATTGCACTCGAAATTATTTACAATCGATGCTTGTTTCAGATTATACAGCTCTTTTTTCACTTCTTCAAGTTGCTCGTACGTAGCATAGCTTTCTTTTACCTCCCGTATATCTTTTTGCATTATCAACATATCTTTTAGCAGTTTAGTTACGTCAATATGGTCAAAACTCACTGGGGGTAGTTTTTTCAACACCCTGGCAGCAAAAATCGGCATCAATTCTTCTTCTGTTTCTTTAAACACCGCTATCATGTCATATAAGTCCCTTTGCGATCTTCCTTCTCTTCGTCTAACTATCTTTCGCTTGGCTGTCGGGAGCGAGTCGAAAAGCAAGTTCTTTGCCTGCTCGATATCATCCGCAGAAAAGGCACTTTTACATATGTTTACTAAACCCTCTTCGTCCATCACTTCGTACTTATTTTGTATAAAGGCTAACAGTTCTGATATCACGATATTGCAGTTACTACACTTTATGACTTTCGATTTCGAAGTCATATTACTAACAATTTGCGGGTACTACAGGCCACGCACGACTGACTCGTAGCGCAAGCGCCGCGGCGCTATACCAGTTGCAGTCCTGAATATCGTCTTTCCCTTAAAAATAGGCAATAAAGGTTTTTAGTAAATATTGACAATTATTAATCTTACAAGGTGTCTAATTTTATTTGTCATTCTGATTCACGATAAAAACTTAATTAATAATTTAACACACAATAACTTAAAAATTATAATTTCCCGTAAATTCGTATTTTGAAGTTGGGTAGTACTTGCGACCCATTGCTATTTTATTTCCTTCTTCCACCTTCTCGCTCACCATCAAGCTAATGTGGCCTTTGGGTCTTGCGGCCCTGAGCTCTGTCTGCTTAGAGCCGCTACACCTAAACTGCTCTGTCTGCCCCAATAGCGAATTAAGTCGTGAAAGGGTGTGTGTATGTATGTATGTATGTATGTATGTATGTATGTATATGCAAGGGAGGTCTGAATTATAACGCTTATTTACTCCTTTTATAAATTTATTCTCGGAACACAAAATTACACATCTTTCTACAGTGGTGTCGTCGAGAAAGAGCTCGATCAGACAAAGACAAAAGATAATTGTTCATTCAGAAACTGACAACTTCAACTTACAGTTCATATCGTTCAAAAATCCTACATGTATTGCATTGGCAGTATATTCTGTAAAGAAAATACTTTGTGATAAGGCTTACTACGGAACCGATGATTACCTTAAAGACAAAAATGTCTGGCTTAAGCTTAGCGCGGGTCCCTCTTAAAGGTTTCTATTTGTACATTCACTAATTTCATAATTTAAATACATTCTGTACACGTTTTAGTGTACAAAATTTACAAATTGACATTAATTTTAAACTTGACATGCTTAATTAATAATTATGACATAACAATGTCCACATATCTAATTTTAATATCAGTATAATTGTAAGTTGACGTTTTTGAAGAAAATGCTGCAGTATAGTTTGTAACCGTTTCTTCTGTACTTGCGCTTTGGAAGCGGCAGTAAACTTAGCATAAGTAAATGATCTGACGTCAACATTTACCTTATAAGAAATCGAAAGAAAAAAAATGACAATTATCAAGTGATACGAATATCCTAAGATTAATTAATGATTTTGACTTTGACTTTGATCTCAATAAGGTATTTTATTACAGAATTTCAAGATTCTTGGGACGACTACGACAGACGGTATGACGATTTTAATATCTTAGACGACGGTATATTTAAGATGACCAAAGGCCGACTCTGGAAAACAATACTTAAGGCCATACCCAAATTTTCCGGGGTCCAGTGGCGCCGCCATTTAAAATAAATCATTTAAAAGGAAACGGAGATATCATTTAAAATTGTGTCTTATCCTTGCATATCCTTGACCTGAATCAAATGACGATGGTGATATTCGTAGCGGGGCATTTATTCAACAATCATCCTAACCTGGCGAAATTGAAATTGCGAAAAACGCTGAGAAAAAATACTATTATAAAGACAACACAAAAATATACAACATACTTCTAACAACAACATCAATAATTGAAAAAGATAGATACATTTTTGAGAATCCACTGTCCACGAAAGTTACTACAGACACCAAGAAAGTTACTTTTACAATAACTAAGATGTATTTGTCTATTCTTAGCATTTTTTCATTAAGAATACTAATACTTTAGGCATCCATGCTAAGCAAGGGTGAGTCCTGAATCCACTTTTACCTAGCACAGATGACTAAAATTTAATGATATCTCAATAAAATATATTTTTCTAAGTTATTGATTATATATTGATGTTTCATTGAACAAAAATTAAACAATATATTAATATTTTCAATACATTATTAAGTTGGCTAGTAACTAAAATTCCATATAGATGAATAAAAATTTTGAAAGTTATAATTCAATAACTTAGAAAATATCAGCATGTGACAGCCAAAAATGGTATTTTGAAAAAACTCCCAGCGTACAATTAGGGACAAATACTTTCAGAAACTATGTTGATGTTAACCAACAAACGGAAGGAGAGACAATCCTGGAGAACTGGGAAAGGTTCGTGTCGATGCTCGCTGACATGGGCACCACGTCCGTCAACACGAATCGCGTTGACCCTGAGATGCACGTCACGTAAGTTTTTGTACTTTCACACCTTTAATATTACTTTTAGGGTTCCGTTCCTGAAAAGGACAATTGGCCAAGTGCCGTGCGCAGTTTAGGGTTTCGTAGTTGCGAATGCCAACTTTGAGTTTATGCCATTAAAAACGTCAAAGAACTAATTTTTACTGAATTTGTTTAAATTTTCCTTTAACCAGGAACATTTTATAAGTTGCTCGCCTGTAACTTTTTAATTCGTAAGCCCTACTTAGGTCTGGTAGGTAGGTAGTTGTAGTAGTTTTTCTTTTACTACAGCTGTGAATTTTTTCACATGTCTATATTTCATGTGGAAGGGTCATACCTGTAATAAATCGAACAACAGGCTATCTAGATCACTATAATTATTACGGGTATGTCCCTTCCACGTTTTATAACCGTTTAGTATATATTGGGTGGGAACTTGAATCTAAAAAAATTTGCACCTTAAAACCAAACATTTCAGAAACAGATCCCTACATCGAAATAAATGTGTAAAAAGCTCACAATATTGTTGAAAAAAAAATTTACTTCCACTTTACTTATATGGGAGTAACGAAAAAAAAAAATTATCATTTTATTTTACTTTCTTTCAAAATAATCTTATCGTCACAGTGGCCCCACGTTGGGCGCCACTGTGACTATAAGATTATTTTGAAAGAAACAATATTTAAAAAGACCAAACTCTTTAATTTAATTTTTAACAATTATACAATGAGTGCCGAAAGTAGTCACAGGTAAGGGTCGTAGGTTCACAGCCACGAGATTCGTTGTTCCAGAAGAGATTTCCAAAAGTACTCAGCTTTGAAGCAGCCCGGCGTCCAGTGGTGGTCGAAAGAGGACGAGACTCCTCACGCCTCCGTATTTATATGGGCCGCGCGGGGTGGAGAGCGGGGTAAGGAGGGAAGCGCCAGTGCGGACCTCGTCACACACTTTTTCGGTATAATTCATAAACATGCCCAAACTAAATTACAGCTTTCTAGTACTAAAAGTCATTGAGTAAAATCGCGGACGAACAGAGAGACAGACAGTCATAGCGAAACTATAAGGGTTGTTTACTACGGAACCCTAAAAGCGTTTATAGTATTACGATTATTTACCTACTAGGTTAGCTGATTTAGCATGATCTTTGATTTGTTGGATTTTATTTTTTCCACCCCAAACAGCGTAATAACGTACACGGGAACGGCAACAGCAACGGCAACGGCAGTATCAGGGGCATCGGCAACGGCAATCACAACGGGAACGGAAGCGGCAACGTCAACGGCAACTTCAACGATATCTGGATCGGGAAATGCAACTTCAATTGCAACTACAATGAAATCAGGCACGGGAGCGGCATCGTCAACTGGGACGGTAACGGTAGCGGGATCGGGAAAGGGTAGGGCAACGGTAACTACAAGAGCAACGGGAACAGGAGCGGCATCGTCAACGGGGACGGTAAAAGTAGCGGCATCGGGAACAGCTACGGCAACGGCAACCACAATATCAACGGGAACAGGAGCGGCATCGTCAACGGGGACGGTATTGATAGCGGGATCGGGAACAGCTAGGGCAACGGCAAACACAATAGCATCAGGAACAGGAGCGGCTTCGTCAACCGCAACGTCAACGGTAGCGGCAATGGGATCTTCAATTTCAATGGCATCAACAACGGGAAAGGACACGGCAACTGCAACTGCAACGGCGAGGATAGCGGGAACGGGCGGAACGGCAAGTGCATTGGCAACTGCAACGGCAACGGGACCGGGAAGAGTCACAGCAACAGCAACAGCAACGGCAATCGCACCGGGAGTGGCACCAGTCTCGAACACGCGCACGGTGACGGGAATTGGAAGGGCGACGGTAACGGTAACGGCAACGTCACCGAGCGGGACCAGGTTAGCTAGTTTGAAATATTTTCTAATAATAGTTCGCCGTGTGGTTTCTGGCTGAGTAGAATAGGACCACTCGAATTCTTTCCGTGGATGTCGTCGACTTAGGAAATACAAGCTAAACAAAGCTTAGAAACATCAATGAGTCGTCTTCTTCTTCGTCTGGCCCGCGTAGCGATTGTAGTCCAAATCCTCTAGCTGCTCTGGCCAAGTATGGCTCTAGTAGTACAGAGAGGGTCGTGTTCCTGCAGTGGAGACTTAAAAAACCTAAAGATGAATTTCTTTCTTATTATGAATTCATAAAATGTGTTATTTATAATGCATGAAAGTCAGACCAAAAAAAAAAACAAGACATAGCTCTTCGAACAATAGAGTGAAGCACGCAAAATTAAGCCTTGCTCTATGTCTGTGCTTACACGGTCATACGCACACATGTACAACCAAACTAAGCCTTACAGGTTAGTCAGAGCTACTTTGTCTATAAAGCATAACGTTCTAAACAATTACATTATTTAATCGCGAAAATGCCAAACTGTGTGTTGAAAGGGTGCAAAAACAATTCTTCAGAAAATTAAAAGCAAGATGGAATCACTTCATACGTAAGTATACACAAAAACTAGGTAAAAATTATGATTAAAGACATTTATTCTCATAAAAGAATCTACAAATTCACTTACGATGAGAACTTAAAAATATTACATTCAGTGGAAGCGTACAAAAGGTCGGTAGGTAAACAATAACAAACATTATTTAAATGCTCCGTGCTGGCTACTCGCGCGGAACTAGTTTGTCATCTCGATACTTAATAAATAATTGCCCAAGAGCGTGTCGGGCCACGCTCAGTGTAGGGTTCCGTAGTTGTAAATGCCAACTTTGAGTTCATGCTTACTAAAAACGTCTAAAACGTCTTAGTATCTATTGAATTTGTATGAAATTTTCCTTTCAGTATGAAAATTTTCCTTTTTGTTTGAAACTTTCCTTTCATTTTATAAGTTGATCGCCTATAACTTTTTAATTTGTTAACCCTACTTAGCTCTGATAGTTTTCCTTTAAACTACATTATATATTTGATATATTGAAAAAAATCACAGCTATAGTAATAGCTGTGATTTTTTTCACGTGTCCATACATAACCGTTTAGCAGATAGATGGGGGGGACACGTGACTTTAACAAAAAAATTCCCTTTAAACCTAAATATTTCAGACACGGATCACAATATTTTTGAAAGACCTATACAACGCTACCCCACACAATGTGTTTGTAGAGAAAAAAAATATTGACTTCCTCTTTACTTGTATGGCAGCTACCCTAAAAAAAAATTTATTTATATATTTTATTCTACGACTTTTTCGCCATGATTGATATACATATCCATGCCAAATTACAGCTTTCTAGTACTTATAGTTTCTGAGTAGGACCGCGGACAGACAGACAGACAGACAGACAGACGGACATGGCGAAACTATGAGGGTTCCTTGTTTACTGCGGAACCCTAAAAACGCGTCAATTCATTATTTTAATAAATCAAATTATGACAACTTGGAACAAAAAACCTCAACAAATGTTGAACTACTGTTGCGGCACAATTTTCCCCGATTATTGGGTTTATTACTTTTAATATTGATAATATACTTTATATCTTAAATGAATTTTTTTTTCGAACAAAATCCAATATTTTACTATTTTTGTAATTTTAAAAAAAACTATAAAGCCTAGACGCACTACTTTGGCATGTTTAAGCTTATTAATTTTTTATAAAGTCTTTGAATATGACCCAAACAAAACTTATACTTAATTTTAAAAAATGCTTATCTTTGACATGCTGTGTCTCTGCAACTAATAGACGTAGAGTGCTAGGGTTTAGCTCAAAGTGTAGTAAATTTAGTTATCTTTATCAAAGTATAAGACAAACATATTTGAAAAACGCTTCATTAGGGTAGTTTTTTCGAAAAAACTGAAAAATGTGCCAAAATTTCGCAGTTTTTCGAGCACTTTGGGGGTAGCACAGGGTTTTCAGCGTTGCCAACTTGGGTGTTAACTACTCTTAAGGGACCTAACAACATATATAAAAATCGTAGTTACATACGCGTTTGCAATGTTTGATGTCGATTTTGACCGGCCTACTACTATAGAACACAAAATTGTTACTTAGGCGGCAATAACTTATCTGTAAGTAAATGATCTGACGTCAACACCTACCTATTTGAAATCAAAAGAAAAATTGACAATTATCAAATAACGATCCAAAGATATTGTACCGCATAGTAGTGCAACACTTGTTGAGGTTGTGGCGTGCCTCCACTTATAAAAAATAATTATAATTATTCTGTGGTTTATGCACCTATTTATTTTAAGGAAATATTGTATTTCTTAGTATTTAGTAGTTGAATTAAGTAGGTTTGTTAGTTGTTAGTAAATAAATACATATAGATTGAAGCATAAATATAGTATGTTAAAGTATTACATAAATATCAAAGAAAAGTATATTTAGTATTCATCTGTATAAATAAATATTAGTATTATATATTAGATATTTGCATAATATATTATTAGTTGGTACAATAATAATTTAATATGTATAATATATATAGATTAGTAATTTTATGTTAATATTAATTTGTGCGTTGAAGCGGACACGCGAACGCGTTTTCGCTATTAGTGATTCCGAGCCCGCGTAGCAACCCGCGAGAGAACCGGTCCTAGTCGGCGTTCGGTGGCCGGGCGCACCAAGCCGCCGGCCTCAGTCTGCGAAACCGATTGAACTCGATCGCATGTCCGTCGCGCGCGCATTTCGCTTGCCACTAAATTACGTGCTTATGTTATGCCATTTCTTGTATGCTAATTCTTTTAAGCTTTCCAATACACCTTCTACTTTCTGCAGTACTTCTTTTCTTCTTTCTACCTATCTACTGCTTCAAGGTTTATATTCTAAGCTGTCATAATTTGATTTAATTATTATATCTAGTTTTATGTTTAATTGTGTAGGAAATGTGATTAAATGTTGCTTTTTGTTTTTCGAAGAATTGTTTTACACCCACTCACTACACCATTCGGCATTTCTACATACATACATACTATCACGTCTTTATCCCTAATGGGGCAGACAGAGCATTTTGGGTCTTGCGGTTCTATGCAGAGCCCAGGGCCGCAAGACCCAAAAGCCACTTTTAGCGTTATGGTGGGCGAGAAGATGGAAAAGCAATCAATACAGTGATGGGTTGCTAGCCGCTTTCTAGCTAGTTTTTTCTGCGATTAAATAATGTAATTGTTTGGAACGTTATGCTTCATAGACAAACTAACTCTAACTAATCTATACGACTTAGTTAGTTTGTAAATGTGTGCGTGTATTACAGAGTAACAAATACTTGTTTTTGCATTACAGGAACAGCGTCTAGCATCAGCACTTCAACGTGGTGATGTCCAGCTTGAGATAGTTATATAATAGTCGCTATACTAGTAAATCGAGTTTACGTACAATATATATAGTTGTTAAGAAATACAATACGCTATTTTACTCCATACGAGAAAAAATCTAATAATACATTATTAAGAGAGCTTAGGCTAAAAGCAATCTGAAAATCTTAGTTTTTGTTTATTTATCTACTTAAGACTCTTCAAAAATTGACTGTTTTTAATAGGGTATTACACCCTATTAAAAAACAGTCCATATTCAAGAGCATGCAAATCAGACATTTATAACAATTTCATCCATTAAATCATTTCATTCGCCGTCTATAACATTACTAAATATCGTTAATTGAATAAAACTTTTTAAGCAGCCATTTTGTTGAGATGTTTTAAATTTCAATATCGAACTATACGATGTATTCTAATTGTTACTTAATAGGTAGAAGGTATTTGGTACATTTGTCACACCAAGAATATAGTCATAGTCAGTAGCTCATTCTTCACTTTTAAGTTTTTGTTTTTTATTATTTACTATTTCTATAGAATCATGAATGTTAACTATGTTATGTGTGTAGCGGCAGTTTGGTATCGTTAGATTTGTTACAAGTCTCAGTAAGGTGTGAGCTCTCTACTTCCCCATTGCTCTGTGGATGATATGGGGTGATAAGCAAGCGGCTGATGATACTTTTGGTGAGAAAAGTTTGATGTTTATACAATTAAATGGAACACTGTTACACTGTTAGGTCTCGATTTGTCGTTTTCGGAATAAAGGCCCTGGCTCTACTTAAAATAGGAAAATGTACTCACTGGTATTATTAGTAGGGCACAAAGTAACAAGAACGATGGTGATTTTGTATTAAGTTGTAAATTATTCTTTTATATTCTTTGATATTGTTTCTTTTATTAATAAATGTTTATATTATATAAAATTAAAAGTTCTTTTTAATTTCTCCTTGTTATAATTAATAAATTATTTATTTTGTCAATTAACATGACTCATTTTGTTAGGTAGGTTTCATTTTTATAGATGCCTTTCCTGCACCACTTCCCCCGATGTGGCACAGCAGTGGTTAACATACCGGCAGTCCAGCCTGATTGCGATCATCTTCAGGACGCTGTTGTCGCTGGTCCGCACCCTGCGCACCAGGGACGCGCATCTTTTGCGCACGGTAGCGTCAGGCGTCAGGCATGTACTATGTCCCAAACAATAATTAAAAAATACAAATAATACACGTGGAAGGTGCAGGCCAGCAAATTAAAGATGCTTAAAGTAGGAACGCTTTTTTCTCGCCTGTCATCTCCCACCGAGCGAAGGATATGTATGATAAGTCTTACCTTTGCACCGCCACATCATGAGGGTGGGGGAAGGGGGGAGATGCTTAAGTAGTTTAGGCGGCGGCAGCACTCCGCTAAAGTCAGTCATAACAGTGCTGTGGGAACTCCCACCGAAAGACGGAAGGTTAACAAAGTACTGGCAAAATCACTGCCTATTGCATAAGCATTCAGTTTTTTAAGAGATTTACACCATGTTAAAATTCAAAACAACTTAGACCATTAAGAAATAATGTTTGATCGTTTATACGGTTTTGTAGTAAACAAGGAACCCTTATCGTATCGCCATGTCTGTCTGTCTCTCTGTCCACGGTTTTGCTATAAGAGACAATTAGTACCAATGGCATGGGTTGGGTATGTATAAAATTACCTCAAAGTCTTCAAAAAAAGTTTTTTACATGTAAAGGGGAAATTAATGTTTTTTTTCTATGCAGACAAGGACCGTAAGACCCAAAGGCCATACTTAACGTGGTGGTGGACGTTAGGATGAAAAAGGGAATCCAAATAGTGTTTGATGGTTAGCTACCCGCTTCACCTTTGACATGATTCATATATCGCCCATTCCCTCGATTAAATATCGTCCATTCTCTCGATCGGATTTTACAATATACAATACAATACCCTTTATTGCACACTAGCTGATGCCCGCGACTTCGTTCGCGTGGACTTTAGGACTCCGGCATAAAAATATAGTCATCAGGCTGAAAAACTTTTGCTAATGCGTCATTAATGTATATTTTTAACAGTTAAGCTGGACCATTATATTTTTGCATCAGGTGTTCCAGATCTTCGAGTTTTATACCTCAACAATAAAAGTTCATCAGGCTGAATAACTTTTGCTAAGGCGTCATTTTTATATTTCTTATTATAGTTTAGCTGGACCATTATGGTTCTGTATCTTGTGTTCCATTTTCCAAAATCAATTATAGCCTATATGTTGATAAAAAAGTTTAATTCAAATCCGTCTAAAATTTTCGGAGATTAGCGTGTACAAACAGACATATATTTTATTTTATTTTTTACTATGTCACAGTTTTCATCGCCCCATTTTTAAAAAAATATATTCTATGTACAGATACATTTTTTTACGGTTTTATTATACGGAGAGACCATTATGTTTCTGAATCAAGTGTTCCAGACTTCGATTTTTATACCTCAACAAAAAATGCTCATCAGGCTGAACTACTTTGGCTAAGGCGTCCTTTTATATTTCTTATAGTTTAGCTGGACCATTATGGTTCTGCATCAGGTGATCCAGGTCTTCGATTTTTATAATTCAACAAAAAATGCTCAGCAGCATAAACAAATTTTGCTAAGGCGTCATTTTTATATTTCTTGTCGTTAAGCTGGACCAGTAAGTTTTTGCATCAGGTGTTCCAGACCTTCGATTTTTATATCTCAAAAAAAAAATTCATCAGGCTGAACTACTTTTGCTAAGGCGTCCTTTTTATATTTCTTATAATTTAGCTGGACCATTATGGTCCTACATCATGTGTTCCAGATCTTAGATTTTTATATCTCAACAAAAAATGCTCATCAGGCTGAACTACTTTGGCTAAGGCGTCATTTTATATTTCTTATAGTTTAGCTGGACCATTATGGTTCTGCATCAGGTGTTCCAGATCTTTGATTTTTAAAACTCAACAAAAAATGCTCAGCGGGCTAAACAACTTTTGCTAAGGCGTCATTTTTATATTTCTTGTCGTTAAGCTGGACCATTAAGTTTTTGCATCAGGTGTTCTAGATCTTCGATTTTTATATCTCAACAAAAAATGTTAATCGGGCTGAACTACTTTTGCTAAGGCGTCATTTATATATTTCTTATAGTTTAACTGGACCATTAAGGCTCTACATCAGGTGTTCCATTTTCCAAAATCAATTATAGCCTATATGTTGCTCAGGCTTAACAGCTACAAAACAAAAAAAGTTTCATTCGAATCCGTCCAGTATTTCCTGAGATTGGCGTGTACTAACAGACAAACAATCGCCCACAGAAAAATTATCTTTAAACTTTAAATGATGATAACTTTTTTATCTGACAACAAATTTCGATAAAACAAAGCCTATATGTTGCTCAGGGATGAGCTTAATCTTTTAGTGAAAACAGCGTAAAAATCTGTTCAGTAGTTTTAAAGATTAGCGAGTACATACAGACAGACAGACAGACAGACAAAAAAATCCAAAAAACCTTTTTTGTGTTCTGTTACTCTTTTCTTATCGCCCATAGCCATTTTTTGTAATTTTTATCAAATGTACAGACACGCGGTTTCTACTGTTTTATTATATGTATTAAAAATAATATACAGCACATAATTATCTTAAAAACTAGGTAATGCGCAAAAGGCGGCCTGATCGCTAAGCAATTTCTTCCAGGCAACCTTTAAAGAAATAAAATAGTGATGCGAAATTAGGCAGTCCGGGATCAATATAATAAACATACTAGGTAAGTTTTTTACTTTCTCCCAGACCAGCATGCAAGATAAGTAAAACTACTTTAATTCTTATTTCTTTTTTCTACATAAAATAAACTATATCCTTCAATTAAATATTGAAATTATTAATGTTAATACATACATACATACATACTATCACGGCTCGGCTTTTACGATCTGCGTGGGAAGAGAAGCAGCTGGTACATTCTAAGTTTTTTTTATTTCTCCCAGACCAGCATGGGAGATGGGATAAATATAATATAAATTATAATAAATTAACATTCTATCTTTGCCGGTAGTATGTTAATTTGACACTACTTTATGGTTCTCTATTCATAAGCATAAAAAATACCGACCAAGTGCGAGTCGGACTCGCACACGAAGGGTTCCGTACCATTGACTAGGTAAACAACAGTAGATAGGTACACAAAATAAAAGGCGTATTTTGTAAGGGAACCCCCTTAAATATTTAATTTATTTTAATTTTATTATTTGTTATGAAAGTAAAAACACAACTGAATATTTTGTAAATATTTCAAGTGCCTACCTGTTGCCATTATTGATATCGAGCATAAAAATTGCTATATTTATTTTATTTTTAGTATTTGTTGTTATAGCGGCAACAAAAATACATAATTTGTGAAAATTTCAACTGTCTAGCTATCGCGGTTCTTGAGATACAGCCTGGTGACAGACAGCCGGACAGACAGCGAAGTCTTAGTAATAGGGTCCCGTTTTTACCCTTATTTACAGATTATGCGAATTAACCTTACACCAAAACAAATTATCCTAAAAGTTGATTATGCTAAAATTACCCGTATGTTATAAAACAATTATGCCTCAAAACAAAACTATTATGGCAAAATATTTTATGCCAAAACCGGTAAGTATGCCAAAGAACATTAGGACAAAACCAATTATGCGATAAAAAGGGATCCCTGATCAATTTTACAATGAATAATTTTGCAATTTAATTAGCACTGTTTATAAATGCTTTGTTAGTTGGACAGAAAAAATTACAAATGAGAAGGTACTAGAGGATGTGAAAGAGAAAAGACAAATAATACAAATTATAGAAAATAGAAGAGGGAAAATGTTCGGTCATCTAATACGCCACGATGCGTTTTTTAAAACAATAATGGAAGGAAAAATAGAAGGAAAGAGAGGAGTAGGAAAACCCAGAAGAAAATTTATAGACCAAATAAAAGAAAAATTAAACGTGAAAACATATAAAGAGGTTAAGAACTTAGCGGAAGGAAGAGAGACATGGAAAGCACTCCACCGACAAGAGCCCAGCTCTTAAATATAAGAAGAAGAAGAAGATAAATGCTTTAAACGGTTTAGCGTGGTATCAGACCTACCGTTTCTTTTCTGTTCTACCTAGAACAGAATTGAAACCGGGTGCTCGTCACAGACACAATTTATATAGGTTTGGAGTATTTGCAATGACCTTAGTTTTGAAAGCGGTGGATTAGATCGTCAAACAAAGGGGTCCACTTTTTTATATTTTATTTAAAATTTAAGCAATATAACACCTATATTATAGCTGTAATCTATTCTAGTAAAGATTAGCTTTTCTTATATACATTCCTTGCATATACCGAAATATATTTAACAAAGTGAAGATGCAAAGTGTACCTATTTTTTGAACTTTTCTACGCGCATTTCGAAATTAAAATGTTGTAATTGGTGATTTTATCAAGATTTTACTATTGAAGGATGTTTTTTTCATTACTTACAAATAGATAGATGCTGACGAGGTTGGTAATAAAACTAGGTACATATTTAGTTTCATTTTATTTTACAAAAGTTTCATAAAAAAACCTTTTGTTCATATTTAATGGATTCCTAGTAGATCCCAAAACATCTATAAGGTATAAAAAAATATACTAAAACTATTTTAAGGGTGAATTCAGTCCATAATACTTAACAACTTTCCCCAAAGAACACGTATCGAAATATGAAAAGTATTTTTTGGCCTCTCATACAAGTTGACCGATCAGCTGATCCGAGTTCGTATGGAAAGCCAAAAATTATTTTTCATATTTCGACATATGTTCCTTGGGGAAAGTTGTTCACTATCACGGACTGAATTCACCTTTAAAATAGTTTCAGTATATTTTGTGAGACCTTAAAGATGGCCGCCATACAACTATAATTACTAACAGATACCCAACGCCATATAAACTATTGGAAGGCCCGTAAGTAGGCAAAACTGGTTGCCGGTAGGCACACAGAGATGGCAGCACACACGACTAGCAAAAAATATCAAAGTAACATGAAACTATATTCAATTTATCAACTAACCCAATGCGCAAAACTTGTTGGGTTATGGTCGAGCCGAGGCGAGCGGTAAACAAAACCATAAATCCGGTGGGGTGAAGGCCCCGCGCGCTAGACAAGGTCACTGACGATCCAGCCATAACATTTCCCGCGCATTTGACAGGCGAGAGTTTTAATAAATCATAAGTTTTAATAATTGCCCAACTATGGGACATAAACGGCTATTAAGAAAAAAGGTAAGGTACCTGCCTAAATAAATGTAAAATGACAGAAAGACAAAACTGCGAATTATTGAAGTCACATCGTGTGCACAGTAGGTATGTTGTACCAATTTGACAATGAATTATTGAGAACAATCCCTAATCACTCCAAATTTATACTTAAAACAGTTAAAACCTTACAAAAAAACACTATCTCACCGCACGGTCATTGCTACCACATAATAAAAATAGCACAAAAATATCACAGAACACGTGTATCTCCGCCGACGATTCCTGATATAGAATATAATAACGGACTGTCCTATGTACTTTCCTGACTTTGAGTATATTTTCTTAAGAATAAGGTGAAATTACCATGGTTTTTTGATAATATATCGCGTATTATGTATTGTTAATGTGTGTGACGCTTGTTTGCTAATGTGCATTCATTCATATATTATCACGTCTTTATCCCTAACGTGGAAGACAGAGCCTTGGGTCGCAAGACTCAAAACCCACTGTGATGGTTGGCGAGAAGGTGGGAAAGGGAACCCAAATAATGATGGGTTGCTCGCATCGTCTATTGATATGATTCAGATTCTCACACATTCCCTCAATCGGCTTTTACGATATGCGCGAGAAGACGAGCTCCAATACATGACTTAAACATAAATTATAAGAACTTGATAAATTTGATGGACGTTCTATAAATGGTAACTGTTTATTATAACCTTGTTTCTGAACAAAGTCGGCTTCCTGTTTTACATAAATTCTCGTTAAGTGACGTGCAATTAGGTCATTCAAGTATTGCATGTGATTGTTTGATCGAACTCCGACATTTGGTTGTCGACTAACGATGATGGACGAAAATAGAAAACGCAGAATGTAAAAGCTGCTGCTTTTTCAGTGCAGTTCGTAAGCCGAAAGAGCTGGACCTAACCTACACTCCACAGCAAAGTTGTTTTGGTGTCTTTATTACTTTTGTTCTAAGCTTAAATTGCTTGCTCGCTCCTGTCTTGGTCACAGGAAACCTAACGAACCTAACCTACACTCCACGGCAAGGTGGTTTTTGTATCTGTTTTGGTCACAGAAAATCTATCAACCTTACCTACCCACCGTGGCCAAGTTGTTTTTGTGCAACATAGAAAAGCTCTTGAAATAAAAAGATTGTTAATAAAACATCTGTGGAAATAAAGTTACATGCTTTGATAATCGGACAACGGTTTTTCTAGAAAACGTAACATGTAAATACAAAATATGTAAAAGAAGCTATTTGGCATTTAAAACTTCGTCATACCGTTTTCAAACCAATGAAATTCGAATAAAAAAAGTCGTTTATGAGCTAGCACGAATTGAATTATTTTAATTGTACGTATTTGCCTGTCTATACTATTTATACGGTATATTTTTGCAGTTATATTATAATCTTCTAAACAATATTTTTACGTAGGTAAGATTTCGATTAATTATTTTTGCAGTTATATATCTACTAAACAATATTTTGTATGATAGGTAAAAATGGCGATTAATATGTATTTTAAATAGTATATTTTATGAATAGTATACTTTTTGACGTGTATACTACACAAGTTGTATAACAGGTGATATTTAGTTTACATAAATGTTATTAAAAATGTTTTTATGTATTTTAAAATAAATATTTGAAAATATATATTTTAACGATTATATCAAATTAATTTTATATCTTATGAAAGTTATTGAAATGTAATGATATCAAATTTTTTCTATCAAACAATACGCACCCCTTTATTCTTTTTTGTTTTTTTTTTCTGTTTCTCTATTTTATTCATGCTGTAAAATAGGCATGACGAAACGAAAAATATTTTTGGCCCATTGGTTAGATTATTAAAAAATATTGTACACGTATTTTTTCTTTTCTCTGAGAATCAAAAAATGACAAAGATACAGCGAATTTAACTTGTACATGACGGCTGGGTACGATTTTTACTCAGCGGTGACGTCGTAAACCCCCACTCCGGAACTTGGATGCTCCGTATCTCTGTAAATTTTTACTTTTTTGGTAAACTGTAAAAAATGGGGCCATTATTTTTGGATAATCTAAAAGACGGACTAACCACAATCATACTATTCTGACCCTATCGTCACCCCTTTTCTCTTAAATTACTATTTACCCAAATTTTGGCTAGAAACATCCAGACCTCAGTGACAAGCCCGCCTTTCTAGCTGCCTATAGGTATATTAAGTTTATATTTGGTGATGTGATAAACAAGTTTTTAATCTTATCTTATTACCTAATCAAAAAACATGGTAATTTCAACCATATTCACCATACAAAATACTCATAAATAGGACTACACAGGACGTCAAAGCTAGTATAAACATGAAGTCGTTGTTAGTTATTGCTGTAGTTTGCGTGGTCCCATGCGGTAAGCTTATATATACTAAGTGTATTTTTTAGCAATTATATTTCGTATATCAAGTGATTTTTATGTTTTATAAATGTGGAGTGATGAGGGATTGTTTTCATTAAAAGAGGAGATTATACTTAATTGACCATATAAAGTAAAAAAGAAAACTTAAATTATTAATTACTTAATTTCCCATTTATAACATTAATTACTTATTTACAAAATGATCCCATGCTGGTCTGGGAGAAATAAAAAAACTTAGAATGTACCAGCTGCTTCTCTTCCCACGCAGATCGTAAAAGCCGATCGAGGGAATGGGCAAAAATGCAAATCATGTTAACAGGCGATGCGGCTAGCAACCTATCACTGTATTGATTGCTTTTCCATCTTCTCGCTTCTCGCATGACGCAAAAAGTGGCTTTTGGGTCTTGCGGCACTGGGCTCTGCATAGAACCGCAAGACCCAAAATGCTCTGTCTGCCCCATTAGGGATAAAGACGTGATAGTATGTAGTATGTATGTTACAGAATGATTTCAGTAAGAATGTTATTTATAAACAAAATTGCGACTTTAAATACTAATCAGTAATCATAATATAATACAGTTTTATGCTGTAACGGTTGTTTATATGATCATTATGTGTTAAATGTACCTATGTTTAAATGTTCAAATAAATTCTTATTTCATAATACCATTTATAATAGAAGGCAACATTTTTAAGCTTTTCTAGCGAATTATTAATTCATTTGTTAACAAATTACAAATTCGCAATTAAAATTAATTTTACAAGCTTTTATTTAACTATATATATGAATGAATGTTTGTTTAGGTCAAATCTTGTATATATCTTTTAATCAGTTATCCTCAACCGATTGAGCTGCAATTTTGTATACCTACTTGCGTATATCGGATGACAATACAATATTATGAAGTCAATAAGCTGTTCTGATAATGGAATCGGGAGATATTCGAAGGAACTCAGAAGTGCTATTTTTGAAACGCGGAGTCACCTAACGAATGGTTTTTCCATACAAAAAATCCGCGTTTTAAAAATAGCACCTCAGGTAAGCTGGGGCCGCACCTGCGTCTATCGCCACGAAGCTTGGTGCTGACACGATTAAACAGCACAATAGAGAATATGCACGCATTTTTTTTATTTGCTTAATAAAATCCTTATTAACCATAGTAAACAAATATGAAAGAATTTATCAAATATCTTAATCAGCGACGAACCTATGATACTTTAAATTTTCAATTAGAGAGAGAAGTCCGATATGGACTGGTGACGTCATAATTACATGTTATCAATACATTTGCTACAGAAAATAGCGTTTTTGCGAGTGAGATAGACATATTTTCGTAAAATCGCTATATCTCGTTCGTTTTTCCACCAATTTTTATTCTGTTTTCATTGTTAGTTCTTTACTTTTGAATATTTACAAATAAACTGGTTAGATAACACATATTTTTTTCATGCATATTCTCTATTGCGACCGGCCGTTATCGGGTACCGCCGCGAATATTCGGGCTGCGTCTTCGTTATCGGCAGGCCTGTGTCACTCCCTGTTTAAATACATACTATCACGTCTTTATCCCTAATGGGGCAGGCAGAGCATTTTGGGTCTTGCGGCTCTATGCAGAGCCCAGGGCCGCAAGACCCAAAAGCCACTTTTAGCGTCATGGTGGGCGGGAAGATGGAAAAGCAATCAATACAGTGATGGGTTGCTAGCCGCATCGCCTGTTAACATGATTCGCATTTTGCCCATTCCCTCGATCGGCTTTTACGATCTGCGCGGGAAGAGAAGCAGCTGGTACATTCTAAGTTTTTTCATTTCTCCCAGACCAGCATGGTCAGCTCCCTGTTTAGGTATCGAAACTATACCTACATTATGACTATGCGCGCGGCGACCACTACGAAGTGGCAAATTCAGTGACCTGAATTGTATGTCTAGAGTTATAAGAATGAAATTGGCTTGCAATGCACTTCTAGGTATTTAAACGAAGAGGTGCCGAGTTCTGACGCGAGCTAAATTCAATCATATCGCTAAGGACATTAAGTAGATATGTCTTTAAATTTATTTGCTGAGTAAGACTGTGCGTGAGTCACTGACCTCCATATATACAAGTACGCTGGACCTATGATACCCTTAGAAATGACAGCTCTTTATTGTGCCTATTTGAAGCGCCCCCAATGTGTGGGAAGAGAACTAAATCTGACATAACTAATTCGGAAATGACTTTTATCGATGTCATTGTCCCATCTGTCATATTAGTTCCGTTCCCACCTACTGCTAAGAATGCCTACGATCAGCGCCAAAATGGCGAAAATCAAATCGCCTCACTATGGCCCGGCTAATCATAGGTCCAGCGTACTTGTATATATGGAGGTCAGTGGCGTGAGTACTAGTATTTATTGTTTTTTTTTTTTTTTCTTGATTATGTCGGTCAAACTTCGTTGAAGCTTATTTTGCCAGTGTCTAGTAATATCTCTGCTTTATTCCTAATCCTAAACCCTTATTTATCGGGCGGGTGGCGGTACGTCAAAGGGTTTATGGTTAGCGCGATACGAGTAACACTTCGCCCTGCGTGGTCGGACTAGCGTTCATTTTGGCGCTTGTTTTCCTTACCCTAGACTTCTCCATACAAACGTAGTTTACGTTTAATTTTGAAACCACATGTCAGATTCCGGTAAAAATTGGTAATTGTAAAGAAATCGCAATTATCTAGGGTAGTAACTGGTTTTCTACACTAAAATTATGAACTGGAAAGAAAATATAGCGATTTAGAAGTTTCCCATACTGATGGTCAAAAATGATATAAAACACATTTGTATATTGTATTTCAAGTTCATATTTTTACTGTCGGAACCAGTTATTACCCTAGATAATTGCAATATCTTTGAAATAACAAAATTTTGCCGAAATCGGACATGTCATTTTGAAATAAATCCGCCTCCTTTTTTAAAGTCGGTTAAAATGATATAACACACTATATTCTATTTCAAGTTTACAAGTTTATATTTTGACTGTAAAAACCAGATATACATATATGCCTAGCTAGATATGTGCAATTGCACAATATCTTTGAAATAACAAAATTTTGCCGAAATCGGACATGTCATTTTGAAATAAAACGTAGACTACGTTTGTATGGAAATTTGTATTTTGGTCTAGGGTAAGGGGACTCTTAACCCTTCAGCCACCGAGCGGCAGCCCGCTGCCGCTAAACAATAGAAAATCTATTGTGTCTGCGATTCCGGTAGTTGAAGGATTAAGTACACATTCGTGTCCTGTGCGGCGGTGCCACAGTTGTTAGGTTCGGCGCAAACGGGCCACCGACCACTTTCCTGTGGTTTTCATACAATTTGTATGGACTCGCCGCACACGGTGACGCCGGTGGCGGCCACTAAATTCGTATGAAAGTGGTCGGTGGACGCGTTTTGTGGTAGCCAGTTTTCGCAGAGCCTTAATGCGTAAAAATGGAGTGGAGTGGTGGAAAGGCGTTTCTCTTTCTAGGATTATTTTTAGATTTCAATAAATGCAATGTAATAGTTAGCACGCATGTAAAAGTAAAGAAAGACTTCGTCCATATTTTGACGCCTAGATGACGCCATCTTGGATTATTGCACGATAGTTCGTGAAAAATAACGAAGTCGTTAATCTGACCACAGCTTTATCTCGATAACTTTTTAGTGTGCAAAATGTACGAAGCTTCGCCACGCATTGTATCGGGACGATAGGCGCAGGCGCGGCGGCAGCTTATAAAATAACCGGCCAAGTGCGAATCGGATTCGCGCACTAAGGGTTCCGTACCATTATCTATAAAACATCGCGTTTGTTGTATGGGAGCCCCCCTTTAATATTTATTTAATTTTTAGTATTTGTTGTTACAGCGGCGACAGAAATGCATAATTTGTGAAAATTTCGACTGTCTAGCTATCGCGGTTCTTGAGATACGGCCTGGTGACAGACAGACGGACAGAAGTCTTAGTAATAGGGTCCCGTTTTTACCCTTTAGGTACGGAACCCTAACAACATAAACTCATTGAGTAGAGAATTATTATTCGTAGGTAGGACTCGTTTGACTTGTCTTGACGAGCACTTTATGGCAGACTCTGCCTAGAATCTAATCTCAAAGACGGAAGGTGGTCGATGGAACTCAGTAATAAAACGACGCAACTTCATCGAGTATAGGCTTATTTCATTTTTCTTAGTAAGAACTTTGACCTACAATAAAAGCTTGTACAAAAAAATGAAAATATTTCAAAATCTTATTATATGGTCAATCTTCTCTTGGTATCATAATTAATTAGACTTGTTTAATAGATACTTGCTGTTTAACAATATTTTACTACTTTTAGTCTATGTCAACTTTCTCGTGACAATGAATCAATCATAAAGCCGAATTTCATGTTAAAATAAAAAAAATTAAATCTCAAAAAGTGGCCTTTGGGTCTTGCGGCCCTGAGCTCTGTCTGCTTAGAGCCGCAACACCTAAAATGCTCTGTCTGCCCCAATAGCGAATTAAGACGTGATAGTGTATGTATGAATGTATTGTATATGCAAGAAAGGTCTAAATTTTTTAACTCATTTTATGAATTTTTTACTCATTTTATGAATTTATTCTCAGAGCACAAAACTACACAGCTCTCTGCAATGGTGTCGCCGAGAAAGAGCTAGATCAGACAAAGACAAAAGACACTTGTTCGTTCAGAAATTGACAACTTCAACTTACAGTTCATATCGTTCAAAACTCCTACTTGTATTGCATTGGTGGAATATTCTGTAATCTCAATAAGGTATTTTATTACAGCATTTCAACATGTTCGGGACGACTACGACAGACGGTATGACGATTTTAATAACTTAGACGACTATATTTAAGAAGACCAACGACTGATTTGAAGAAGAAAATGTGTCTGGAACAATAATTCATGACAATGAAAACGAAGCATTTCCTTCACCTGAATGAAATGACTATGGTGTTATTCGTAGCAGGGCATTTATTCAAAAATCATCCTAACCTGTCGAAATTGAAATTGCGAAAAACGTTGAGGAAAAATACTATGCCAAAGACAGTTCAAAAATATAAAATATACTTCTAAACGTGTAAATCGATCAATAATTACAAAAAAATAGATACATTTTTGAAAAACCATCGTCCACGATAGTTACTACAGACACCAAGAAAGTTGATGTATTTGTCTATTCTTAGCATTTTTTCATTAAGTATATTAAAACTTTAGGCATCCATGCTAAGCAAGGGTGGGTCCTGAACACACCTTTACCTAGCACAGATGATTAAAATTTTATGTCAGCTCAATAAAATATATTTTTCTAAGTTATTGATTAAATATATTTTTCTAAGTTATTGATTATATATTGATGTTTGATTGAACAAAAACACAAAGAGATCTTAATTTTTTTCAATTTATTATTAAGTTTGCTATCAACTAAAATTCCAGACAGATGAATTAATGAACTATTTCATGATAAAGTTTGAAAGCAGGAAATATCAGCGTATGACAGCCAAAAATGGTACTCTGAAGAAACTTCCAGCGTACAATTAGGGACAAATTTTAATACTTTCAGAGACGATGTCGATGTTAACCAACAAACGGAAGGAGAGAGGTTGACACTCGCTGACATGGCCTCCACGTCCGTCAACGCTCGCCTCGACCCTGAGATGCACGTCACGTAAGTTCTTATACTTTCATACATTTCACATTATTTTTTATTTATTTATTTAATCTTCATTGTTCATCAAATACAAATTGTACAGAACAATAGGCCAACTTAACGCTAGAAACTTTGTCTACCAGTCAACCTTTGGGTTATACAGAGAGTCTCAATGTGGGTTGCAAGATAAAAATAAAGAAAGAAACTGTACATTGATTTTAGGGTTCCGTTCCTCAAAAGGACAATAATTGGCCAAGTGCGTGTCAGGCCACGCGCAGTACAGGTTTCCGTAGTTGTGAATGCCGACTTTGACGCCACTAAAACGTCAAAAAAATAATTTTCTATTGAATTTTTATGAAATTTTTACATTTTATAAGTTCGTTGCCTATAACTTTTTAATTTGTAAACCCTTCCCAGCTCTGATAGTTTTTCTTGAAACTTCGTTAGATATACTACTGGTTTGAATTTCTTCACTTGCACATATATAACTGTTTCGGAGATAGGGGGAGAACCGAGGGGGGGGGAGACTTGATTCTAACCAAAATTTGCACTAATAAACTAAATATTTCAGAAACAGTTTACTAAATCAAAAAATGGTGTTTACAAGCTCATAATATTTTTAAAAGACCTACTCAACGATACCCCACATGAAGGGTTGGTCGAGAATAAAAAAAATTACTCTCACTTTACTTGTATGGGAGCTACACTAAAAATTTTATTTCACAACTCTCTATTAATATACTTGACCGTGTAAAATTACAGCTTTCTGGTACTTATAGTCTGTGAGTAAAACCGCGGACGGACAGACAGACATGGCAAGACTATAATTGTTGTTTACTGTGGAACCCTAAAAACGGTTATAGTATTATGATATTTAGCTAGGTTAGCGATTTATGATCTTTGATTTGTTGAATTTTCCCCATCCCAAATAGCGTAACAACGTACACGGGAACGGCAACGGCAACGGCAACGGCAATAAGGGGGGCATCGGCAACGGCAACCACGACGGGAACGGGAGGTGCAACGACGACGGCAACTTCAATGATAACTAATTCGGGAAATGCAATTTCAACTGCAACTACAATGGGATCGGGAACAGGAGCGGCATCGTCAACAGGAACAGCAACGGTAGCGGGATCGGGAACAGCTAGGGCAACAGCAACCACAAGAGCAACGGGAACAGGAGCGGGATCGTCAACGGCAACGTCAACGGTAGCGTCAACGGGATCTGCAATTTCAATGGCAACAACAACGGGAAAAGACACGGCAACTGCAACGGCAACGGCGACGATAGGGGGGTCGGGAACAGCACGTGCATCGGCAACTGCAACGGCAATAGGAACGGGAACAGTCACTGCAACAGCAACAGCAACGGCAAATGCACCGGGAGTCCCATCAGACACGAACTCGCGTACGGTAACGGGAATTGGAAGAGTGACGATAACGGTAACGGCAACGGCACCGAGGAGGAACAGGTTAGTAGTAGAAATATTTTCTTAGTGATAGTTCTTCCTCATTTTACGTCCATACAATGCATTATTTATAACGCATGTTCTTAGTTTGTGTTGTGACCTAAAACAAGAACTGTCTTTTTATAAAACGACAACTAACTTTATCACTTGGTCACCCGTATGAAGTTGACAGTGATGTAAGAGAAGATGACATATTGCGAGAGGTCATCTTGTTTTAGGTGGATAGTGGTTTAGACCAAGTAACAAAGTTTGTCTGCGTTTTATTATAAGACAGGAACTGTTTAAACACGGTCACATATCCCAGTATCTCAGTAAACACAATAATTAGCAAAACATTGTAGTCATCGTCTAATGTTACGATAACGATTTCGATGTTTATGTGTATTAATCAGATAACGATTGTAATTTGAAAATTTTCCGTCCATTTCTCTCATCACGTGATGCATAGAGACGGATTAAAATTTAAATGTTACAATTTGTAATGTTGATACCCTAAATAGACGCGACAGTGAAAACATATTTCCTTATCGAGTGTGATAGCACTGGTGTCAGTTATCTCAATGACTGTCATCTAGTAACATCAGTCATTATCACACTAGTGTGTGCAGTCTGAGATACCTACTTACACGTTTATGGATATAAAAAGATTTTCGCCTAAAAAAAACATTAAATTCAGATACAAACCTATCTCATACTATATGCTGCTCTAATCGTTCACTTCCATACTGGTATGGCTGCAATAAACACCTAAAGTGTACCAGCTATTTCTATTCCCACACACTCGTTTATATGTACCTTTTGGGACTCTTCGTTATTTGAGAGAATCACGGAAGCAGCAATAAACTTATCTGTAAGTAAATAATCTGACGTCAACAACTAAATATTATGAAATTGTTAAAATTTGCATGATGTGAGTTTGTCTTTGGAATATTTAATATTTTTATTTTTACTTTAAAATATACTATTGTTTGTACATATGTATATTTTAATTAAACAAGAGTCAAAAACAAAATTGATTAATCAATTAGAAAATTTATTAAAATAATTGAACCAAACGGCCTGTTTATTTTTTGGCAGAACGATTTCAAACTTACTCGTATATGCGCCATCTATTGATAATATTTTAAACATCTGTTTTATAATAAATAATATTCAATGGTAATCAAATGATGATTAAATGATCCAAAATAAATACATAGGCCTAGATTTTTTTACTGCGTAAGGAGACCGCACGAGCTGAGTGCGACAAACAATACGTTAATGGTCACCCTCACAAGAGCAAAAGAGATAGCGATGAGCCAACTTTTGGATCAGAGTCAACCGCGGTCAGCCGAACTTATATTCTGTAATACGAAAATTAGATTTTTCTTATTGTAAACTGTGTTATTCCATAAGTTTTCTTACCTTGGAAAGATGGTATCGTGCTGCAGTATGGATTGTTATGCGACAAAAAACAATACTCCTAAGAAAAACACGTTTTACAAGTTAATACTTACATTTTGCTATTCATAATTTTTTCCTTCAAAACTTGTTCAGAGGTGGAGGTCCTATTCTAAATGGGATACAAAACTTCAAACTATAGTTTATATTAAAATTAATGAGACTAGTTTCATACAAACTTTCATCGCCTCTTTTACCCCCTTAGAGAATGTTTTTTTAAAATAGTGATACAGCAAACTTTTTGCACACCTCATAAGCGAAGCGTTGAGGTTGGTACTACTGTCACTTCGCGCAAAACATCAGATTTTTCAAACTTTAAATGTCTTTATATATCATACATTGCACTTGTAAGATAATATATACACACATATATTAAGAAAAAAGCACTATTTTTAACACTCATGATATTTTTGATGTCATTTTTGTTATTTAAACTAGTTAAAAAACAGTTTAAAAAAGTTCTGTCTTGGACGTCCGTGTGTCTGTATGTGCGGAGGCTTTTCTTGTTAACACGATAACGACCGAAATACTTTACTAATCGAGTCTCTTTTTTCTCTTACGCTTGAGTATGCTCAGGAATAGAACCCTTTCATTTTTCAGGGTCTGATTCGTTGTGGTTTAATTGTTATTAAATAAACAAAAAAAAATATCGACTGTTCTTCATAGTTTTAGTATATCTATATATATCTTTATTTTTCTATATGCGTAAGAATTAAAAAAAAAAATTATGGACCCTTTGAGGCGTGCTCTTTTGGATTTTCCAAACTTATTGACCGAGCGAGCGAAGCGAGTGAGGTCTCTAAATCGAGTTGGGGGCGAAAACACATTGTATGTATGTATGTATGTATGTATGTATGTATGTATTTATGTATGTATGTATGTATGTATGTATGTATGTATGTATGTATGTTTGTACCGCGATAGCAGCCGAACCTTTGATTTTGATGAAACTTGGTAGGCATGTAGGAAACATCAATAGAATTTTCAAGTTCGTTGGGCATCAAAATCGGTTCAGTAGTTTTTGAAATATTAATTAAAATGTCCGCGATTATGTAGCAAACGAAACCATAGCGCGTTCTAACTTTGGATACCGCCATCTAGGGGTTATTTAGGAAACTGAGTTGCGAAAAATAATCGCGAGGTCTAAGTTCGCGGCGAACTACTAGTTTATATTTTAACTTCAAATTTGGTGTATCTAACTGATTTGATGTATCTTTATTCAACCCAATTTTAGTTTACTGTATCATTTAATTTATTACAGAGACGACATGACTCTTCAATCTCCTGCAGATTCTCCTCAACTAGGGACCCTTTCGCAGTCAGACTCAGAAGATTATCCATCAGTGTAAGTATTGACTGTCCACTGACGTCGAAGTTCAATGTTCTGTATCCAGAAAGTACATAAAAAGGTTTTACGTGGACTAGAAAGCATGCTATAAGTAGATATAGTACGCTTGCAGTAAATCCCAAGTCCCGAATACATCTAGTCGTCAGGTCATCACTGCCATAGCTATTCGTGAAATTCGTATCTTGTAAATTGTAGTACTTATCTATAGATCTACGTATAATGACCTTATCGTACAATATTGAGAGAATCATCAATTTGGTGTGGTTTTTGGTATGTGTATTGTCAATGTTTCATAAGTCATTTTTGATGTTTCAGTTTGTTTCGTTTTTACCCTACATTATATGAGCTTACCTAATTATCACAGATGTGATTGATCCACAACATTTTAGATTTTCTTGCAAAATCTGATTAATTATACGGGTATTTTTTTGTCATAAGTTTAAGTTTTCTTGACTAAATTCTTCAAAGTAATGATCAAAATGTTCAAGGGATGTAGTCATATCCTAATGAGGCCGGTAATACTAGAAAGGAAGACCAGGGGAGTTATTCCAAAAATGGTACGCAACATGGACCTTACTGCATATCCGCATTTCAGTGTCAAGCAACATTGAGCATTAATGTATGATGATAAAGTCTAATTTGGTTTGACATATAAATAGGACGTCACTATCGGGCGACTATCGATTTATTTTATAAAGTAACCTCCCAGTACCTAGTATTGTACATAAATTTACTTCTAGTTGTTTGGTATCATCCCTACATTTTATTCTTTGAGCCAGGATTATTGTGATGAAGAGCTTCCATGTCTCTGACCGATTCGCTACATTATTTTAAATTGTTTAAATATTTTTTTTACATATACTCGTTTTATCATTACAGGATAAGCGTCTAGCCTCAACACTTCAACGTGGTGATGTTCAGCTTGAGATATAAATAGAGTGCACAATACATACAGGTGTTGATGAATACAATTAAAAACAGTCCATATTTAATCAGACTTTTATAGCAATTATTACATCAATTCATGCATCGAATTCTCAGTCTTTAACTTTATATTCTAAAAATTCCATAATTAAACAAAACTTTTTTAAGCAGCCATTTGCGTAGAGATATTTTAAATTTAAATATTGAGCTATACGATATATTCTAATTGTTGCTGATTAGATACGAGGCACTTGGTACATTTGTCACTCCCCATTTTGTCATACCACTTTTAAAGTTTTTTTTATTCACTGTTTCTAAAGGATCATGCATGATAACCATTTTGTATGTGTAGCGACATTTTGATATCGTTAGAATTGTCCCAAGTCTCAGTAAGGTGTTAGCTCTCTACTTCCCCATTGCTCTGTGGATGATATGGGGTGATAAGTAAGAGGCTGATGATATTTTTGGTGTGAAAAGTTTGATGTTTATACAAATTATGGTACTCTGCTTGGTTTCAATTTGTCGTGTCGCTTTCAGAGTAAAGATCTTGGCCCGACATTTTTTTTTTTATTAAGGTACAATCACAGATTTCAGAATGTGCCAAATATATAGTACATTTCTGTAATCAGTATAATTCTGAGATCCTACAACAGATTGTACACGACATTACAGAGAATATACATGCAAGCAAACAATTCAAACAGAATAATAATAAGGAAAAAAAAGTCTAAGATTAACTACAGTATACTATACCTACTACTTACTAATTGTATTGAAAAACAGAGTTTTTAAATTTTGATAAACTATCAGCAAATAAATGTAGTTGGACATTAGTAGTAATTTTATTGTATAATTCACAAATTCTTATCATAGGATTACTTATAGTAACTAAGCGTCACAAGAACTGTTGAGATTTTGTATTACATTCGTGTTGTAAATCATTATTTTATATTTTGCTATTAATTATTAATTATAGAAAATAAAAGGTTCTTTTTTATTTCTTCCTGACATAATATTTTTAATTTTATTGCCTAGTTTTTTTTCAATAACGGTAGTTTACTAATAATGTTGCGGGTCACACCTGGATAAGAGCAGCACAGGATCGAGATTGGTGGCGTAGACGAAGAGAGGCCTATGCTCAGCAGTGGGCGGAAGAAGGGCTGACATGATGATGATGATGGTTACTATGGAAGAAAATATTAAATGCGGGTATCAAATACTGCATCATCATCATCATCATTATGATATTAGCCACAGGAAGTCCACTGCTAGACATAGGCCCCACCTGGTAGATGGTCAGACGACCTGTGCAAGGTTGCAAGAAGGCGCTGGACGCAGGCCGCTTCCGATTGGTCGTTTTGAAAATCCTTGGGGGATGCCCATGTCCAAATACTGCATAAAAAGTAAGTAAGTACTTAATATGTTTAGTTGCAAGGTTCATATGCATGTCGCATTAGACTAAATTTGTTTAGAAAACTGAAAACAGAAATACCGCCATAACTTAATTTGGGAGAAAAATAAAAGTAATAATAATATATTTAATTACATACCTACTAAGTAAAAATATCACAATGTAGAAGATATTTGATGTTGATAATAAACACTCTGCGAGAAACCCCCTTATACAGAAATATAATTGGACTTACGTTTATAGCTGCTGAGGCTGTGACTTAACAAAAACACCCCTCGTTATTGTCTGTCTGTCTTTGGCATCGTAGTTCTCGAACGGATGGATGAATTGTTTTTTTTACGTGAAAGCCTGTTTCCTTGCGGCGGTTCTTAGCTATGTTCGATGAAAATCGGTTAAACCGTTAAAAAGTTATTGGGGGTGATCCTTTGAAAGTCGGAGGGTTTGAATTTGCCTGGCAAATAATAAACTATCCGCTGGCAACGGGGCAATGCCGAAGCTACCGGTAGTTAGCGCCCCAGAGAGAGAAACCTCCGGTCAGTGCGTGTCGTGACTACTGCCTTCTAAATCTGACCCCTGACCCAGCCATCTAGCGAGAGAGTCTTAAGATGTTGGCCAAGACTCTTCGCTCACCACCAACTCAAAGGCCGGCGCAGCAGCAGCCGCAGCAGAGAGCCTTAAAAGGCGCAAATATGTAGACGTTGGAGAAAACTACATATTTGAGCCTTCTAGCGTAGAAACTCTTTGTCCGTGAGGTCCTAAAGCCCACAATTTATTTTTATTTATTTCTAAACGTTTATTCGAAGTATCCCGTGACCAGGGCTGGTACCTAACTATCTAGCTGCAAGAATCAGCACTGCCACAACGTAGCAATGCTGCCAGCTATGCTTTACGATGCATATCTGAAAAAAAATTGGATAAAGGTGTGTTGCGTTTTCGTGGATTTAGAAAAGGCTTACGACAGAGCGATGAGAAATAAATTGTGGTCAATATTATCTGTGTACAGCTGTCTGATACGAGCGCTGAAATCTCTCTATAGAGATTCCAGCGTTTATGTCAAAATTGAAGGTATTAGATAGGGGTGTGTAGCATCGCCATGGCAGTTTAACTTATTCATAGACCAGATTTGAAAGAAAGTGAATGTGGAGTATGGGAAGTAATGTCACCCAATGTATGGGAGGTACAAATTTTGCTATCGGAAGAATTAACTTGACACAGATATAACATACGTAAAGTAAAGCTCATTTTCTCTCTCAATTGTACTTAAAAATAAATTCCTCATGCCCGATTTATCAGAAAATGACACCATACTCGAGTTGTAAGGTAAATAGAAGCCGATATGATTTTTTTTCTGAAGCGCAGCGGCGAGTAACTTTGAATGCCTCCCCTGCCTACCCCCAGGGGGTGTGGGATGGCTATCGCACTAAAGGAGCTTAACTTTACGTATATTACATCTTTGCCAAGTGAATTCTTCCGATACCAAAATTTACACCTTATGACACTACTTCCCGAGCGGTTTGCAAGGATCATAAGTAAGTGGAGATCCATAGTTTCTGCCTGCCCCATGGAAAACAGGCGTGAAAATATGGATATATGTATGTGCACGACGGGCTCAGTATTGAGCATCTCTAATTTGCTTTCCACGTGTATTATTTCATTATTGTTTAGGACATAGTTACATGCCTGACGATATGATGCGTACAATAGTGGTGCCTGTTGTTAAAAACAAAACAGGTGATCTCTCAGATCCAAGCAACTATAGCCCCATATCGTTAACAACGGTAATCTCAAAGGTATTTGATTGTGTGTTTAACACACATTTGAACAAATTTATAAATATGCATGACAATGGGTTGGGCTCACCTACTCTCTGCAATCTGTAAATAAATGAGCTGACAGAGAAGCTTAGCGGATTGCGTCATGTCGGAGGCTGTCATATAGATAGCGCCTGCGTCAATAATATCTCGTATGCCGACGATATGATATTGCTAAGCGCCTCTATCAGTGGTCGGAGAAGCTTGGTGAGAATATGTGAGGAGTATGCTATTTTTCATGGTTTTACACACAATGTCAAAAAGAGCCAAGTTATGGTCTTTGAGGCCGGGAATAAAAGATATGATAATATACCACCAGTTATTCTTAATAAGAACGTATTGCAGAGAGTATAAAAATTAAAGTATAGGTCATGAGTTGACTGCCGGACTTGAAGATGATACCGATACGGAGAGCGTTGTCAGTGAGAACGAACAAGCTAACCTGCAAGTTTGCTTATTGTTTGCGTAAAGTAAAAATAATTTTATTCAGAGCTTTCTGCACATCGTTGTACATTTGTAGCCTGTGGGCTAGATATACATAAAAAACTTACAACGCTCTACGTGTCTAATATAATGATGCGTTGAAGATCCTGTTGGGGCCGCCCCGCTCCCGCTTTTGCTGAGGTGTGAGTACATATTTGTACGTTACAATGCGCAAAAGATGCGCGTCTCTGGTGCGCAGGGTGCGGGCCAGCGACAACAGCATCCTGCAGATGATCGCAAGCAGGCTGGACTGCCGGTATGTTAACCACTGCTGTGCCGCATCGGGGGAGTGGTGCAGGGGTGGCCTCTATAAAAATGAAACCTACCTAACCAAATGAGTCATATTACTTGCCAGATAAATCATTCATTCTAGCATTATAACAAGGAGAAATAAAAAATAACTTTTAATTTTATACAATAAAAATATTTATTAATAAAAGAAACAATGTCAAAAAATTGGTATAAAAGAATAATTTACAACTAGACTTAATATAAAATCACAATCGTTCTTGTTACTTTGTGCCCTAGTATACTACCAGTGAGTATATGTATTTTACTATTTTAAGACCATTCATTTGTATATACATCAAACTTTTCACACCAAAAGTATCATCAGCCGCTTATTCATTATCCCATATCATCCTGAGAGCAATGGGGAAGTAGAGAGCTAACCTTACTGAGACTTGTGACAAATCTAACGATACCAAAATGCCGCTACACATACAACATAGTTAACATTTATGATCTTATAGAAATAGTAAATAATAAAAAACAAAAACTTAAAAAGTGAAAACCGGCTACTGACTATGACTATATTCTTGGTGTGATAAATGTACGAAATGCCTTCTACCTATTAAGAAACAATTAGAATACATTATATAGTTCAATATTCAAATTTATAACATCTCAACATAATGACTGATTAAAAAACTTTTATTCAATTAAAGATATTTTAGTAAAGTTAAATTCAATGCATGAATTAATTGATGAAATTGTTATAAATGATTTATATGCATGCCACTGAATATGGACTGTTTTTAATTGTATTTCCCAACACCTATATATATTGTACGTACGCCCTATTTATAGCGCCTATTATGTAACTATCTCAAGCTGGACTTCACACCACGTTGAATTGTTGAGGCTGGACGCTGTTCCTGTAATGTAAAAACAAGAATTTGTTATTTGTTAAAAAAAATACATTGAACAATTTAAAATAATGTAGCGATGGGACATGGAACAGAAGACAAAGACACATGGAAAGCTCTTCATCACCATAAGCCTGGCTCGAATAATAATAATGTAGAACTCAAAAACGGAATTTAATTAATTTATATTACAAGGTACTGTTTATCCTTTCTAATATAACGTGTCTTATTTATAGATATGTCAACTAAGTGAAAATTTTGATGCAAAAATTGTTTATGGCATCATTTTGACGATTTTTGTCAAAACAACTTAGACTTATGACAAAAAAAAGCAATCAAATACCTCTTCAGATTTTGCAATAACATCAAAGATTTTGTGGATCAATCACTTCTGTGATAAGTAGGTAAGCTCTTAAAATGGGAGGTAAAAAGGAAAGTAAACAGAAACATCAAAAATGACTTATGAAACATTCACAATACACATTCAAAAAACCACACCAAATTGATAGTTCTCTCAATATTGTACGATAGTCATTTTACGTCGAATTATATTGATAAGTAAGATACGAATTTGACGTAACTTATCTATGGCAGTTTACAGCCTGACAGCTGGCTGTATTCAGGACTTGGAATTTACTGAAAGCGAGATTTAAGAGCCATGTCGTCACTGGAAATAAATTAAATGATACAGTTCATTTATAAAGTTACGTCAAATCAGGGAATAATAAATGAGTTAATCTATATATTTAAAAAAACGCGGTATATCTAAAAACGGGTTATAACTGTAACATATACATACATACATATTATCACGCCTGTTTCCCACAGGGGTAGGCAAAGACTATGGACCTCCACTTGCTACGATCCTGACAAACCTCTTTTGCTTAATTTAAACTCATCAATCTCTGCATACATGCCCTTCGGTTACGGGTACTTTTTACCCTTTCGTTTTTTAGAACGTTTGCAATTTGGTCGCAGAATGTTCGCCAAGGCAGACTCTTTCCAAATGTTCCTTTCATATTTGTCATATAAATTTTTTCAGTCAATCTCTTTTTATCCCTCCTTTATACATGCTCAAACCATCTTATCATCCGTTCCTTTTTTTTTTTACAACGTTCTCTTTAACTCCACACCTCTCCCTTGTGACATCATTCCGTATTCGATCTTTCGAAATATTCCTTGGCGCTCGCATTTCAACTGCATTTATTTATTCTATTTTCATGCTTTCTCTGCCATACCCAACTCTCACTGCGGTAAATTAAAGTAGGTAAGTTAGACGTGCCTTATCTGATACACTCCTACTGCTCATAAAGGCGTGCAACGCTCCATATTCACTTGGTAAAGAGTTACGACTGTTCACGCTTATTATAAAATACGGACTAACGCTAATACTTAGTCTAAACCATTATCCACCTATAACAAGATGACCTCCCGCAATATGTCACCTTGTCTTACGTCACTGTCAACTTCATATGGGTGAATAATGGTTTAAACCAAGCCATAAGTTAGTTCTCGTTTTATAATAGGACTGTTCTTGTTTTCGGTCACAACACAAACCAAGAACATTGTCATGCATTATAAATAATGTATTTTATGGACTCATAATGTGGAAGAACTTCATTTAGGTTTTTTAAGTCTTCACTGCCGCGGCACGACCCTCTCTGTACAACTAGAGCCATACTTGGCCAGAGCAGCAAGAGGATTTGGCTTACACTCTCTACGCTGGCCAGACGGGTTGAAGAAGACTCATTGATGTTTCTAAGCTTTTTTTAGCTTGTATTCTCTAAGTCGCCTTCTACAACATCCACGGAAAGACTCCGAGTGGTCCTATTCTACTCTGCCAGAAATCACATGGCGAACTATTTTAAGAAGATATTTCAAACTAGCTAACCTGGTCCCTACGGTGACGTTGCCGTTACCGTTACCGTCGCTCTTCCAATTCCCGTCACCGTACGCGTGTTCGTGACTGGTGGCACTCCCGGTGCAATTGTCGATGCTGTTGCTGTTGCAGTGACTCTTCCCGTTCCCGTTGCCGTTGCAGTTGCCAATGCACTTGCCGTTCCTCCCGTTCCCGCTATCCTCGCCGTTGCAGTTGCAGTTGCCGAGTCCTTGCCTGTTGTTGATGCCATTGAAATTGAAGATCCCATTGCCGCTACCGTTGACGTTGCCGTTGACGAAGCCGCTCCTGTTCCCGTTGATATTGTGGTTGCCGTTGCCCTAGCGTTTCCCGATCCCGCTATCAATGCCGTCCCCGTTGACGATGCGGCTCCTGTTCCCGTTGCTCTTGTGGTTGCCGTTGCCCTAGCGTTTCCCGATCCCGCTACCGTTACCGATCCAGTTGACGATGCTGCTCCCGTGCCCGATTTCATTGTAGTTGCAGTTGAAATTGCATTTCCCGATGAAGATATCGTTGAAGTTGCCGTCGACGTTGCCCCTCCCGTTTCCGCTCCCGTTGTGGTTGCCGTTGCTGATGCCCCTGTTAATGCTGTTGCCGTTGCCGTTGCCGTCCCCGTGTACGTTGTTACGCTATTTGGGGTGGAAAAAAACAACAAATAAAAGATAATAATAAATCAGTTAACCTAGCTAGCTAAATAATCATAATATTATAACCGTTTTTAGAGTTCCGTCGTTAACAACCCTTATAGTTTCGCCTTGTCTGTTGACTCGACTTTTCTTTCCCTGGCATAACTCCCTACTAATTCATGTATCATCAACCTTTTTAGTCAAACGCTTATTAAAAATATTTTTTTTTGTAATCCATCATGAAGAAAAATTTAAAAATAAAGTATGTGATTTAGATTAAATAAATTTGATATGGAGATAGTTAAGAACCTGGAAAGGACGTATAAGCTACTTTTCTTTTGGATGAATGTCTTATTCCCATTTACCCACAAATTGGCTGCGGTGGAAAGCTAATTAGATTTATTTAAGAGGGGTTCAAAAATAGAATCAAAACTATTTTTTTCCTTTGTTTATTTGTCTCTCTGTATGTTTCTTAAAACAAATAGTTTTCAAAGTTGTTTTTATTTTATATCGGTTATTCGACTGTTCATGATGAAAAGGGAGGTAAATATAATAGAAGAGTATAAGGTAAATAAGAGGTAAATAAATAAAATATACGCTGTAAATCCCTTTTTGATTTGGAGCACCGCAATTAATAAAATGAGTAGACTCAGATGTTCACATTCTTATTGAAATCTGGAAATTTGCCCGGCCAAAAAGGTTTATAATCTCTGACATGTCAAAACATGACAGCTGTCAGAATTCTACGGAATAAAAAATCAGACTTTAGTATAGCCATTTGTTCGATTTATTACAGATTTAAGGTAGGTGTTAACGAAGTTTTAAGGAAAACTGTCAGAGCTAAGTAGGGTTTACTATTTAAAAAGTTAAAGGCAATCAACTTATAAAATGTACTTGGAAAAGGAAAATTTATACAAATTCAATAGAAAATTAGTTCTTAGACGTTTTTAGTGGCGTGAACTCAAACTTGGCATTCGCAACTACGGAACCCTAAACTGTGGCCCGACACACTTTTGGCCAATTCTTGTCCGAACGGTACCCTAAAAGTAATGTCAAAGGTGTGAAAGTACAAGAACTTACGTGACGTGCTTCTCAGGACCATTCGCGTTGCCGGCCGTGGTGCCCCTGTTAGCGAGCGTCAACACGAACCTTTCCCAGTTCTCCAGGACTGCCTCTCCTTCCGTTTGTTGGTTTTCATCAACATAGTTTCTGAAAGTATATGTCCCTAATTGTACGCTGGGAATTTCTTCAGAGTACCATTTTTGGCTGTCACACGCTGCTGATATTTCCTTATGTTATTGAATATATAACTTTCAATTATTTTTTTGTGAGATAGTTCATCTAGTCATCTTTATGGAATTTTAGTTGTAGTTGTGTTATTGTTAATAGCAAGCTTAATAATGTATTGAAAAAACAGGTCTCTTTGTATTTTTGTATAATCAAACATCAATATATAATCAATAACTAAGAAAAATATATTTTATTGAGCTAACATTAAATTTTAATCATCTGTGCTAGGTAAAGGACCCACCTTTGCTTAGCATGGATGCTTAAACTTAGAATACACAAATACATCATTAATTGTAAAAGTAACTTTCTTGGTGTTTATAGTAATTTACATGGACAGAGGATTTTCAAAAATCTATCTATCTTCATAAATTGATTTTAAATTGATTGATTTACACGTTTCATGAGGTATGTTGTATATTTTTGTGTTGTCTTTAGCATAGTATTTTTTCTCAACGTTTTTCGCAATTTCAATTTCGCCAGGTTAGGATGATTTATGAATAAATGCCCCGCTACGAATATCACCATCGTCATTTGATTCAGGTGAGGGATATGCTTTGTTTCTTTTGTTAGGTATTGTTCCAGACGCATTTTCTTCTTCGAGTCGGCCGTTGGTCTTCTTAAATATACCGTCGTCTAAGTTATTAAAATCG
The DNA here is from genome assembly GCA_963555685.1 of Acrobasis consociella. Taxonomy (NCBI): domain Eukaryota; kingdom Metazoa; phylum Arthropoda; class Insecta; order Lepidoptera; family Pyralidae; genus Acrobasis; species Acrobasis consociella. Next base: position 14,068,269 of record OY743128.1, read on the forward strand.
TCATACCGTCCGTCGTAGTCGTCCCAAACATCTTGAAATGCTGTAATAAAATACCTTATTAAGATTACAGAATACAATACATGCCAGAAATCAACTGCCTCCGTGGTGTAATGGTTGGAGCGTTTGGCTCATACCCGGAGGTCGCGGGTTCGATTCCCAGCGGGGGCAACGACTTTGTGTTGTTGTCCTAGTTTGGTTAGGACATTGCAGGCTGATCACCTGATTGTCTGATAAATAACATGATCCGTGCTTCGGAGGGCACGTTAAGCCGTCGGTCCCGGTCACTGTCTTTGACATTGGTCGTTACCTAAAACCATGTAGAGGCCTTTAAGGCGGTGTAAAAACTCTGACACTAGTGTTAGTCACTAACACACACGATAAGAAGAAAATGCCAGAAATGCAATACATGTAGGATTTTGAACGATATGAACTGTAAGTTGAAATTATCAAGTTCTGAACGATCAAGTAAGTGTCTTTTGTCTTTGTTTGATCTAGCTCTTTCTTGACGACACCATTGTAGAAAGCTGTGTAATTTTGTGCCCCGAGAATATATATAGTACCTGGGTGACCGAGCTTTGCTCGGTCGGTTACATCTCAAACATTAACTATTTTTTTTTAAACTTGTCTAAAAACAGTACAAAATAAAAAATTATATATAAACTTGAACATAAAAAAAACAAAAGTAAGTCACCGAGTGGGATTCGAACCCGTAACACTCTTTCTAGCGGTCAGCATCCTTAACCACTGAGCTAAGCCCATGGCGGCCGGCGCGCCGAAATTAGCGACCATATTCTGCGTGGAAAGAAAAACGCATGAAAACTCGAAAACACGCGTTTTCCCAAACATAAAACTAATCTAGATCGATAGTTTACCCCCGAAAACCCCCATATACAAATTTTCAGCGAAATCGTTAGAGCCGTTTTCAAGATCACAGAAATTTATAAATAAATATATATACATACAAGAATTGCTCGTTTAAAGGTATAAGATAAGAGTAAAAAAAATGTTATAATTCAGACCTCCCTTGCGTATACATACATACACACATACACTATCACGCTATTCGAGTTATAATTCGCTATTGGGGCAGACACAGCATTTTAGGTGTACCAGCTCTAAGCAGACAGAGCTCAGGGCCACAAGACCCAAAGGCCACTTTAGCTTGATGGTGAGCGAGAAGGAGGAAGAAGGAAATAAAATAGCAATGGGTCGCAAGTACTACCCAACTTCAAAATACGAATTTACGGGAAATTATGAGTTTAAGTTTTTATCGCGAATCAGAATGAGAATAACATTACATGTTACTATTTAATAAGTTATCCAAAATTGTAAATTTCTTTTGGTGCAATAAAGATTTTTGTATTGTATTGTATTGTAATGAGAAATAAAATTAGACACCTTGTTAGATTAATAATAGTCAATATTTACTAAAAGACTTAGGGCCCATTTTTAAGGGGAAATGCGATGTTCAGGACTGCAACGGGTATAGGGGGATAAAGCTGAAGTCACACACAATGAAAATTTGGGAAAAGTACTGGAGAAAAGATTGAGGACTGAGTTTCGTTGCAACTCCTTCGCATACTACCGATTCAAATATGCGCCCGTTTGGAAACGCTCGCGTAAACCATTCGTAATGTGACAAGTGATTTCAAATATGCGTCGCCAGAACTAGCGTTTGAACAATGTAACGCGAGCAATAAAACGCCACTACGTTGTCTCATTTGGTCGAAGATTCGCCTAGGTTGTTAGGATGCCAAGGGTTCAGGGGGTTACTCCAAAACAGAACTTCAAGACATACGTTCCTGCGTATCCGCGTTTCAGTGTCAAGCAACATCGAGCCCTAATGTATAATGACAAAGTTTTATTTGGTTTGACATATAAATAGGACCTCACTGTCGTACGACTAATGCATTATGTTATGGAGTAGCTATGTATGTAGTATAGGCAGGCATTTGAAATTAATGGTAGGAAACAATGTTTAGTTTACATGACTGTATGTAGTAATCTTTATAGAAAGTAAAATTTAATGTCACGCTTGTCAAGGCGCACCCTGTATTTTTGTTGTAACGTTTGTCGAAACGCACACTGTACTTGTTGTAACAATGTCACGGTCAAAAGCCTTTTTTTTAACTCAATGTCAAGAAGTTTTAAATCCTCCCCATGGAAAATGTATGCGTAAGAGATATTGTGTGCAGTGTTGCAAGCAATAGTATAAAATATCGATAGTCTATCGATACTATCGTGACCTTGGAAAACAGAAACAATTTCGATAGGACTATCGATAGCATCGATAGTTTTACCTTCCATCAATAGTTTTGCATCTATTGACAAACTATCGATACTATAGATAGTCCTATCGATATTATGACTGTTTTTAAGGGCAAATATCGATAGTAATGCATCGCTAATTGTGGGTTAATGTGGGAAATTTAGAGCATAAAATTTTTGAACATGAATTTTGTTAAAAAGTATAAAGTACCTACGTAATTTTTTCTCAGTGTAAATTCAAACGTGTGAAAGCCGTGAATTCTATTTTTAGATTCGGAAAGTTTTATAATTGGCGTCGCCTATTACATCATGCAAACATACAGTTCCAAGTACTCAGTTGTTTACGAGTCCAGCCACCAGAAGTGCTATTTTTGAAATGCGGAGTCACCTAAACGAATGGTTTTTCCATATAAAAAATCGTTCGTTTAGTAAGTTCGCGTTTGAAAAATGGAACCACAGGCAGGGTCACATTCTACTTACGCGGTGCAATCCAACGCGCAGCCGTGTGAAAACAAACACATTAAAAACATCATTCAAACAAATGATGTTATCGATTGTTTGTTTTCGACAACCTAAATTTTGAAAAAGGGGATGTTATGTAGGGATCATCATCAACATGCACATAGACACATACATATACACACACACACTCACCCCCATACACATACAGACACTCACGTACTCTTACCCACATACAAATGCCGTGCCTATTAATAGTATATATATATTATTTGTTTACACGATCTTAAAGTAAATTGTAAATAAAGAAGAGCGAAGCCTCCTGGGACAGACATCTTTGATAGCTTAAAAGGAAACTCCAACACCTAGTTATGTAAGATCATTACTGTTTACGTAAATAAAACATTTTCATTTTCATTTTCAGTAAGCAGTCCTAACTACGTGACACGGGGCCCATGAGGCGACAAGGCATAGCGCCAGTCGTCGCCCGCCTCTGTCGATAGAAATACGTGCGTGTTCCTAGATAGCTCCCTGTTGTTGATTTATCTGTGCGCTCTTATAACCAAAACCTGTAAATTGTGTGAACTGTGTGAATCTGGAATAGACTATCAAGTGTTGTTGACATTACCTTCTGAACCTTATAGTTAGGCACCCAGGAAAGATACAGTAAATTTAGTGCATAATACTGGAGTTGTAACAGTGATTCAGCATAATATTGGAGGTAACCCGAGTGCCTACACCGCCATTTTTAAAAATTTCGAAAAACTGGCTCTGCACCTACTCGTATATCTATATAGGTAATTACCGAACCTGCTCACAAAATTTCATGAGAATCGGCTTAGAAATGCGACCTGTAGGCTAGAGCAGACAGACAGACGGACAAAAGAATTTTCGGCCAGTCGAAACTGAGACGCTTCGCTCACTCGGTCAACTAGGTACCTAAGTGGTTTCATTTTATTTTTATTAAAAAAAACCTTTTGTTCGTATTCAACCTATTCCTAGAAAGTTGGTCCTAAAACAATACATATCATCTAATATCTAATACATAACAAAGTAACATGAAACTGTAGTCAATTTACCAACGAACCCAATTACTCACAACTTGTTATGATCGAGCCGAGGCGAGCTGTTAGTAAACAAAGCCAAAAATCACAACCACTTGAAGGTCCCGCGCACTAGACAAGGTGACAGACGATCCAGCTGTAACGTTTCCCGCGCATTTGACAGGCGAGGGTTTTGATAAATCATAAGGTAAGGCACCTGCCCAAATAAATGTAAACTGATAGAAAGGCAAAACTGCGAATTATTGAAGTCACCTCTTGTGTACAGAAAGTTTGCTGTACCAATTTGACAATGAATTATCATTGAAAACAATCCCTTACCACTCCAAATTTATAAAATGCACAATCACTTCATACGGGTTCGATCCCCGGTCAGGGCAAGTTGGAAAATGGCCTTTTTCATACTGTCCTGGGTCTTGGATGTTTATCTATATATGTATTTGTTATAAAATATAGTATCGTTAAGTTAGTATCCCATAACACAAGTCTCGAACTTACTTTGGGGCTAGCTCAATCCGTGTAATTTGTCCCTATATAGGTATTTATTTATTTATATTTATACACGAGCTATAATTGTTAAAAAAACGGTATCTTACCGCACGGGACCACGCAAAACACAGCCATTATTAAAACTAACTTCATTGTTGCCACATAATAAAAATAGCACAGAACACGTGTGTCTCCGCGGACGGTTCCTGAAATACGGACTATAATAATAAGACTTTCCTATATATGTACTCTCCTACCTTTGAGTATTATATCTTGAAAACAAGGTTGAAATTACCATGTCCTTTTGATTAAATAGGGTGGACGCCCCTAATGTCAGCCAATTGGTACAAATTTCATAAAAAAAATTACTACTTTAAGTATAGGTTGAAATCAACTGTTTCTTTTTGACGTGACAACGTCTTAAATTAGGTTGCGGCTGGGAGTCACTTATGAAAAAGTGTAACGCTCGGTAACGTTACGATGAGTCACCGAACGAGAGAGAGGCCCGCCGAATGCCTTGCGTCTCTCTCCCACTCAACTATGATCGCGTTGTCACGTAAAACTTTCGCCCGTATACCGACTTTACAGGCAACCAATTTTTTTTAGTTGAATCGTTATTTATTTGAGGTTAATATCTGAATTGACCATAAATCTAATTGTAAATTTTTAAAACAATAAAATATAACAAAGTACCCTTCGGCTCTAATTACAGCCTCTCGGTATCTGATACCACCCTTTCATATACCGAATATCAGCCTAGTGAAGAGTGTAGGGTTGTCATACATTTTAGGTGACGCCTAAGGTTTTAGTGAATTAAAAGGTTTTAGGTAAGTGTACCCGTTTAGGAAAGGGTTAACATGAGAGAACAAGAGACTGAAAATATTTTTTATTACGTCCCCAATTGTTAAGGTTGTAATAAGGTACTTCGTTACACAAACCTAATACCAGCCTCAGGTGTCTGGAATTAGGTACTCCGTCATACAAATATAATACCACCCTTAGGTTGCTGGAATTAGGTACTCCGTCAAACCTAATACCAGCCTAGGGCGGCTGGAATTACATACTCCTTTTACTTGATGTACTAACTACAGCCACAGATTACTAATAAGTTACTGCTACAGCCCCATTAATTTCTGCTAATAAGAAAGACAAAACCTAAATTTTATTATTCAGAAATCGATTCACTACTTCATCATAATATATGATAACACAAATCAAGAACAATAGAGCTAAAGAAATAAGAAAAGTATTTTTTTTTTGTGGCTCCGGAACTTATCATTTTTTTTGCAAAATGGCCGCCGTTCACTCTACCCTGGCTTCAAATGGTATATACTTTTTAATATTTTTGGAACGAAGTTCCTTATCGCGCGTTGCGAAAGGGGGCTAGACGAAAAAAATTAAGACCAAAAGTTGTAACGACACTTTTTGCTATAGTTGTAAGCCTTGCGGCGTGCGCGTGTTACTCTGTCTGTCTCTCTCTCACTAATTAATCGAAAGGAACTTCGTTCCGGGTGTCCCCTGACACCTCTCAAGTTTTTTTTTGACACGTTATATTTACAGAAACCATAATAATTTATAAAACGTTGAAAGGCTGGTATTAGGTATGGGGCTGGTATTAGCTGGTATTACCCTACGCCTATTATGTTTTGATAATGTGTGTAACGCTTGTTTGCTAATGTGCATTCGGGAAAAATAGTTTTTTGTACTGTTCCGTAGTAAACAAGGAAGTTTCGCCATGCCAGTCTGTCTGTCTGTCCGTCCGCGGTTTTACTCAGAAGCTAGAAGCACTAGAGCAATTATAATTTAGCAAAGGTATGTATATTCGTCATAAAGAGAGAGTAGTAATATAAAATCTTAAAAAAAAATATTTTTCGAGACTGACTCATCGCGAGGGGTATCATAGAATAGGTCTTTCAAAAATATATTAAGCTTGAGAAAACCATTTTTCGATTTACGGATCCTTTTGTGAAATATTTGGTTTTATAGTGCAAATTTTTGTTAGAGTCAAGTGTCCCCCTCCTCTATCTGCTAAACAATATATCTGCTAAACGGTTATATATGAATACGTGAAAAAAATCACAGCTGTAGTTTATATAACGATGTTTAAAGTAAAACTATCAGAGCTAAGAAGGGTTTACAAATAACAATTTTATAGGCGACCAACGTATAAAATATACTCAGAAAAGGAAAAATAGTTTTTTGACGATTTTAGTAACATTAATATGGTAAACAGGTATGGCACTTCATACAAACAGAGCAGCATATATACCTAGTACTACTACAAACGAAACAATCCGTCCGTGCACACGTCAAATGTGTGAGTTAAACAATCAGGGTCGCTACCACAGAATTTGTTGCTTTGCTTACCTGTTTTCATCACTCGGAAATCCATAAAATTTTCGTTATTTATTGTTTTCCGTGGATAAACAATGATAATGTGCGCAGTTTCTCACCATTATAATTCAATAATTCTAAGTGACTCGCGTAATGTCAACGTGCGACTACCAATAACCCTGTTTTACTGGCGCTTACACGTCCCAATAACGGGGGAAGAGTTGCGGGGACACCAGATTGCGGGGGACGGTGCGAGTTTCCGTTCCGTATGTAATACTATTATAATTTCTTTGCATGAACTCAAAGTCGGCATTCGCAACTACGGAAAGCTACACTTGGCTAATTATTAATTGACTAGGTTTCACCAGTGTACTGACTAGATTTTGGAGGTTGGCAACAAAACTATCATGTTTCAGTCAGGGGAAATGTATTTGATCGTACCTTGGGAAAAGCACCTATAAAATATAGATTTTATAGGTGCTTTTCTTCTACTGCATTGTTTCGAAACACGGAGTCCGTTTATATATACACATTACCACGTCTTTATCCCTAACGTGGAAGACAGAGCCTTGGGTCGCAAGACTTGAAACCCACTGTGATGGTTGGCGAGAAGGTGGGAAAGGGAACCCAAATAGTGATGATGAGTTGCTCACATCGTCTGTTGATATGATTCAGATTCTCACCCATTTCCTCGTTCGGCTTTTACGATATGCGCGAGAAGACGAGCTCCAATACATGACTAAAACTTAAATTACTAGAACTAGTGATGTGCCGTTCCCAAATTCCCGTTTCCGGGGAACGTTCCTCATTCCCGTTTACGGGAATGTTCCCGGGAACATTCCCAATTTCAGGGGAACGTTCCCGTCTAAATGTTATTTTTTCATCTTATGAATGTTTTCTGCTATAGGTAGTTAAGTATTCTTAATATGTATATTCATCAGCAGATCAAATATCAAAATAATTCATTTTTAACCCATAATTTTTAACCTATTAACAAGAAAGTCGGCACGTTCAAAGGGCCAATTTCATATTTTTAAATAATTATATAACATATTAATGACCATAAAACAATAAAAATGTTTTTTTCTCGATTAATAAGATGTATATCCTATGGAAACGGGTCTATTTTCTGGCATCAAGAAAACGTTCCCGGCAACAAGGAAACGTTTCCTAGAAATTTGGGAATGTTCCCACATTTTTTGGAAATGTTATGGATTATTGGAAATATTTAAATTATAACCATATTAAGAAATGATTTTACATAAGTTTAATACATTTGCATTGATAAAAAAAATGTCTGATAAATAAAATTATAACTTTCCCAGACATTTCCAATTTTTGGGAACGTTCCCGGGAATGATTTTGGAAATCTGGGGAATTTGGGAACGTTCCCGGGAACGGCACATCACTAACTAGAACTAGTAGTGCGCCACGAACTTAGACCTCGCGATTATTATTTCAGAATAATGTACCTGATTTGGATGAATCATCGGTGCAGGTTTACCGATATGCGGATTCATGGTTGCCAAAATAGTTGGCAATCACAGCCCTTTCTTCAAATCGCTTTCGGTCTAACTCTGAAATGTCAGGAGCACCTTCCAACCATACAATCCCATGGATATGATGGTCTACCGTGATGCTGAAATTCAGTTCTGTACCAGTAGTCTTTCACCGAAAAATGACCGATCGTAAACCCTTCATAAACCCGGTTTTCGTCTAAATGTTTATTTGTATTGCCATAGCTCTATGCCGCTGCTCATTGGTTTCTGACTCTCTTCGTAAAGCTACTTCACGTGCTTTGGTTGCTGTTGATCTCTTGTTAGTTCGTAGTATAATTACTAATACTACTACAGAAGCACAGACAACCAGCGATAGCGATTAAACGAAAGTTCGCTCAACAAAATTGCTCAATTTAATAAACAAGCCAACAATCAATTAAAATAAGCAAAAACTGAAAAAAGGCAAGTCGTAAAATAAGCAAAACCCTTTTATTTTAAGTCGGGTAAATATGATAAAATTTATAGAACTACTTATGAAACTCAAAATAATAACCATAAATAGTTATTCAGAGAAATTACTTCGTGGACCCCAGGGGAGATATGTATTTTTAAGAAAGTTGTTCAGTAACCCGGACTGAATTCACCCTTAAATAGTTTCAGTATATTTTGTAAGAAGATTTGTATTGTATATCCGTCACGGCTTAGACAGCTAGACTTCGCGAGTCACCCTAAACCCGTTTAAGTAAAACGTATAAAAAAGTTGTTCAGACAAAAAAGTTGTTCAAATAAAAAAAAATCTTTTTCATAATGGCATCAAAAAAGTCTAATGACGTTTTTGAAAATATTTTGAAATGGCGGATATATGACGGTTTTAAAATTTTAGACCCCCATATTTCCGCTATTTTGAAAAATTTCGAAAAACTGGCTCGCCATAAAAAATCTATTTAGTTGCTGAACCTGCTTACAAAATTTCATGAGAATCTGTTAAGATATGCGACCTGTAGGCGAGAACAGACAGACAGACAGACAGACGGACAAAAGAATTTTTGACTAATCTCGAAACTAAGACGCTTCGCTCGCTCGGTCAATTAGAACTTAATAAATTTGATGGAAAGTCTAGAAATGGTAACTGTTTATTATAATTATTATAAGAATTACTTAGCCTTGTTTTTAAACAAAATGTCGATTTATCAGTATAGAGCTGTCAGCTTCCTGTTTTACATAAATTCTTGTTAGGTGACGTGCAATTAGGTCATTCAAACATTGCATACTTATTGCATGTGATTGTTCAATCGACATTTGGTTTTCAACTAATAATTATGGAGAAAATTGAAAACGCAGAATGTAAAAGCTGCTGCTTTTTCAGTGCAGTTCGTAAGCCGAAAGCTGGTCTCAGTACACCTACCATTTGCAATTTAAAACTTTCCGTCCATTTCTCTTATTGGGGAACATCCGTTAATTACGTCACACATGAAGGGGGAATTAGGGGGTCAATGAAGTGTGACATTGTGTGACAAGTGGTGGGAGGGGTCATAAGGTTCGTGACTTACATACGTACTTTATGGTTCGCAATAAAATATTGAGTATTGAGACTTCACAATACAAAATCGATAGGTATCTAAGCTATATATCACAAAATTCAACTAGTTTTAAATAAATACAAAATAAAAAGAAAGTAAAAAATTATTCATTTATAGTTGGATATTTGTATCACTTGATAATTGTTAATTTTTTTTTTATTTTAAAAAGGTAGTTGTTGAAGTCAGATCATTTTGGTACTTACAGCTAAGTTGATTCCCACTTCATAAGAAGAAGCGGAAACAAACTGTACTGCAGCATTTTCTAAAAAAATAACGTCAACTTACAATAAATACTAATATTTAAATTTAGATTTGTGGACTGAGAATACATTGAGTCATAATTATTAATTAAGAGTGTTGTGTGTCGTTATGTGTCATTAAACAATCAATAAATTTTAATATATTTCCAGTTTTATCTGTTAAATACTTAGTAGTAGTAGTAGCTTCTCTAGCTTATTTTTTTAATAAATAAAAATTGGTATGTAGTGGTGGGGAAAAGTCGAAAAGTCATGAAACTCGTGTGACGTAATTTATGAATGGTCCCTTGCGTGATGCATACCTATAACGAGACTGGAATATTACAATCTAACAAGTTGCAGCAACAACTGCCTTTTTTTTTTTTTTTGACGCGGCGAAAATCCCTTCGGATACCTTACTGGTTACGGGACACCGGTAAGGTTATGTGGTGTTACCACTAAAAACTTCGCGGTGTCACCTCTCAGCCGCTATCGGCCGGGACCGTGTGCTTCTTCATGCTCCACAGCCCCGGCGCGGCCGGCCGCTACTTAAGCGGCCCCGGATCGCCAACGGCCTCACGGCACCCTCTGCTGAATCAGAGAGCCGGAGTACCGCCGCCTTGGCCTCTTGGCCCAAGGACAGACGCGCTGACACGCACACGCGCCTGCCTTCCACTCCGGAGGGCTGTCCGTTGGACGATGGAATCCCGTTTCCACCGTCCAACCAGCCCTCATAATTTGGGGCCTGCGGAAGCAGGCCCTGCCCCAGTCCACCAGACGGCGACCGGGGCCCACACAGCCGGCCGCAGGGGATAGGGAGAACGGCAACGTAACACCGACACTCCTCTTCCCCTGCGGCCCCACCGATGCCGTGCCAAGCGCCACGGCCGCGCTTGGTCGCGGAGGATAGGGCGAGCGGCAACGACACACCGACACTCCTCTTCCTCCGCGACCCCTACCACGGCTGTGATGGTAGTATAGGGGGGTCGTCGTCACCCCCCTTCCCTCACAGCCAGGCCATTCCCGCCAGGAATGGCCTCCGCCGGGCCCGGGGAGGCCTAAGCCTCAACCCGGGCAATGGGTTCCTCTTAGCTTCTCTGCGGCCGAGGCAACCGCAGGTACTGAGCCCCCCCATCGCGACAAGATGGGAACCACATCGGGGGGAGCAACAACTGCCTGCCTCAAGTCATCTGACGTAGTTCAACTAATGAGATCTGTAATAATAATACATAACAGAATATCCAGACGTTAGCCTCTCCGTTATTTGAAAGAAACACGGAAGCTGCTACGTTTACTTACTTTTTCGATTATCATTCCCCAATTTGTCGTATTTATATATCTATCTATATTAGACCCTATCAACTTTTAATTTATTTTCAGTGACGTCGTGATTCAAACCGCGCGCAGCTTCTATTCTGTACTAGGGATCCCTTTGCAGCCAGGCTCGGAGCAATGGTCATCCGTGTAAGTATTAAGTACCTATATTAAATATAACAAATCTGGTGCTTGCAATATGTTCCAAGTCCTGAATAGCGAAATAAATAAATAAATAAATACGGACAAATCCCACAGATTGAGCTAGCCCCAAAGTATGTTCGAGATTTCGGTAGTTTATTCGGTATTTATGCTATCGACTGCATATTGACTATCGTTCCGATTCATACAATAATAGATATGTGCGCAAAACAACACCTAGTACCACTAGATAAGAGGAGAAATGTAGCTGATTTGGTTTTATTTTCAAAAATTGTTAATAGTGTAGTGGATTGCCCGGATTTGCTTGCTAAGATAGGTTTTCTAGCTCCGGCCAAAATATTACGGAATAACTCTTTGTTTTTTACCCCTTTAGTAAACTCCAACTACAGACAAAATTCATTTCTCTGGAGAACAAGTAATAGCTACAACCAGGTTTCGACTGAGGTCGATATCGATATATTTTCTACTAGTATACCTACATTGAGACGCCTTCTTACTTATTTCTTTTTCCCAAGCGATGTAGTTGACGACAATTGACACTTAAATACAATGTAAATAAATTAAGTACATATATTTACTTCCTAACAAGTAATCCCTTATACTATTATATTTACATGAATTAATTACTGACTGAATAAGCAGTTTCTTGAGAGCATGTAAATGATAACTTGATATTTAGAGATCGTGATCTTTTACAAAACACAATGTTTTCTATCAGTGAGGACCTGTAATGGACTCTGTGTCTATATAGTTATCTATGTAAGTTAGAATAGTTGTTAATCTTCCTAATAAAATAAAATACATCCAGAATTTGTATTTTGTAATTTATAGTAAGTATATATCTACGTAACGTAAAATTACCTATACCTACCATCTTCCAAAAATAAATTATTTTGGTACAAAACGTTTTTCCCGAATGCACATAAGCAAACAAGCGTCACATTATCAAAACATGCCTACGCGATATCTTATTCTTTCAGTTCTGGGGGGTTACTCTAAAAGTGGTACGCAATACGGACGTTACTGTGTATCCGAGTTTCAGAGTCAAGCAACATTAGGCACTAACGTATGATGATAAAGCCTAATTTATGTTGACATAGAAATAGGGCGTCACTTTTGTACAGCTTACGTATTATTTTGTGCAGTACCCTCCAGGCTTAAACGACAATCTGATTCTGTTTATCCTTTCTTTTTCTTATCTCTATTCTACTCGTATTGCAAAATTCTCTCAAATGACTATTAAATCCAGACCTCAGCGAAAAGCCCGCCTTTTTAGCTACCTACTTATGATATTGTAAGTTTACTTAATAGTCCCCTTATACCCTAGACTTCTCCATACAAACGTAGTCTACGTTTAATTTTGAAACCACATGTCAGATTCCGGTAAAAATTGGTAATTGTAACGAAATTGCAATCATCTAGGGTTATAACTGGTTTCCGACACTAAAATTATGAACTGGAAAGAAAACATAACAATTTAGAAGTTTCTCATACTGATGGTCAAAAATGATATAAAGCACTATATTCTATTTCAAGTTCATATTGTTACGGTCGGAAACCAGTTATTACCCTAGATAATTGCAATATCTTTGAAATTACAAAATTTTGCCGAAATCAGACATGTCGTTTTGATATAAAACGTAGACTACGTTTGTATGGAAAGTTGTATTTTGGTCTAGGGTAAGGGGACTCTTCTTATCCTTACTATTTGGTGCAATACACAAGTTTTATCTTATACTATTATCTATATATGATTTTAGAGTTTCGCGGTCACAATTACTGTAATTAGTATTACGGGACTTACCGCGATTAATATCGTTTTTTGCCAGATATTTCGACGACCCTTCTGCCATCATGGTCGCCGGCTGAATGAGGAACTGCGATGGATGTTCGGCTGTCAAGGGTAACCATATCGGTCTACCCTCTTTCTTCGTCGTTTGTTGCATAAATCCTTACACACGACACTGAAGGTGTCCGTTCGGTATTCAACGATATATAAAATGATATTAGTCGCGGTAAGTCCCGTAATACTAACAGTAAAGAAAGAAGAAAGAAAAATAGTTTATTTGATATATCACATTGAAGGTAATAAAATGACACAGTTGTTACAAATATAAATACAATTTGTGGCTACATCAAAAAGGCCTCCTCTCAGCATGGTGTCGTGGCAGGGCCACGACGCTGGTCTTCCGAGGATACCGTACAAAACAACATAAAAATAAATATATAATAAAACAAGCCTACTAGGTTGGCGCTTCATTTAATACATACATACATAATATCACGCCTGTTTCCCGCAGGGGTAGGCAGAGACTATGGACTTCCACTTGCTACGATCCTGACAAACCTCTTTTGCTTCATCTAAACCAGTCTTTCCCAAAGTGGGCGATAACGCCCCCTTGTGGGCGCTGCAGGTCTCAAGGGGGGCGGTAAGAGACCCAGAAACAAAATGTTTTTTTTTTGCTAGGAGCTTTATTTAGCTAGAAGGCCTCTTAAACAACGACTGCAAGAGCTCTCGACTCTCAACAACAACTTGTGAACATCAACTAATATGAATTAAAAGATTTAAGATTTTTATTAAAAGATTGCTCAAACTCGGTTCTATATTTCTCTCCGCGTGGTTCATATATCTGTCCTATTTTATTGAAGTTGCGGGTTATAGTAAAAGTTTCGTTTAGAATTCTCCGTTAATATACATATATAGGTCACAATAATTAATTAATTTAATTTGAAGTTATAGTTGTACGGAACACCGTACAGAATAACAGAACCCTATGTTCATTTTATTGGCAGCGGCGCTCAAATGCCTACACTGCAATTTCGACATTGTTTTCTTGTACCTAATTTTAAGTTATCAAATCAGTGCAATACAACAATTTACTCAATTCGGTTGTTTTTATATCATCCCCGAAAACAACCCCTATCAGTTAACATTATCATCAATGTAGGGACTTACAACCCCTACATTTGTTTGGTCCTTCGACTTTTTTTCACCTCACGTACGGTTTTGGTGGAAAAGAGGACCCGGCGACGGTCGGAGTTATCATTTTTATCATTTATCATTTGTGAACAGTATCATAGTGATCATCATTGCGAACATATCAGTCAATATCATTTCTGTGGACACGTTTTATCATTTTTGTGGACATTTAAACAATAGCACATTAATAACTGTGTTAAGTTGAACTATCAAGAACAATCAGTGCCTGACGAGTCAAGGGTGCTGCGGCGACAGGAGCTGCAGGTTTGGATATCGATAGCGCGTATCAGGATTGCCTTTGGGTGGAACGCCACTATCCTCGCGTCGAGACTCAAGTAAGATTGTTCCTTTTCTGCTTTTTTGACTCATTAGCTCTATGGAGTCCTCCAGTTTATTAGCTAGACAAGCTGAAATTTTCAAAAGTCTCCATTCACTTAAAATCAACTACGGCAAGGATTCTCAGTCCCGGAAAACCTTGCAATACTTACAGAATCGTCTTAAAACTACTCAAAATCTCTGGCAGGAGTTTGATCAGAATCATACCGAAATATTGGGTGTAGCGACCGCGAAGGATAGGGAGCACGAGTATTTTAAGGAAAATATCTACGAACAAACAAAGCAAGTTTATCAATCCATTTGTCAATTAATTTATTCTCACGAACTCATGAATCAGGGTGAAGGTTCCTCGAATGAATCTTCAGACAAGTCCGCGCAAACCAGCGGTAAACTCGACGAACTTTTAGCAAATCAGAGAGCAAATTTTAGAGCATTCAAACGATTGTTAGGAAGCATAGATCTTGCAAGATTATCGGAACGGTGGGAGATACAAGATGAAATCAATAATGTTCAGTTACGCTGGAAATCGATCGACAAACTACATTTAGAAATCGACAGCATTCTCATAGGCGGAGATGTTTTTTACGACGATGAATTTTACAAAATGGAGTCATCATATAAATCCATAAAACGCGAATTAAACCAACTACTTAGCGCAACAGCCCACACTGTAGATTCAACCCCTAAATTACAGATTCCAATTTTTTCTGGAGATTATACTTTTTGGCCTACCTTTTTCGATTTGTTCAGTGAAACCATCCACAACAATAATACCATCACGAAAGCACAGAAGATGCAGCATCTCAAGGGAAAGCTTCGCGGCGAACCCGAACGTCTCATACAACATCTCCATATCTCGGCGGATAACTATGATACCGCTTGGGGTATTCTAACTAGGCGATACAATAATACTCAAGTCCTATTTACCAAGCAAATTGAAATATTTCTCAATCAACCCAATATCAACAAACCAACTGCATTCGAATTAAAGAAGCTGCATGACACTAGCGTTGAGTGTATACACGCCATACACAACCTGGGGGTGGATACCCACACCTGGGACCCTTTGATTGTACACCTCTTGTCTCGTAAGCTGGACAACGAGACTTTGGTCGATTATAAAGAAACTCGCAAGGCACCCAGAGAATTGCCAAACTTTGATGAATTTATTCAATTTTTGGAAAACAAATTTAACGCTTTAGAACCTATCAACAGAAAAAGTAAGGAGTTATCATCATCCTTCAAACCTTATAATCAAGCATTATCAAAACCAACTTATCATTATCAACCTAAATATCACACCAATAGAGATCATAATAATTATCGCTACGGTCATAATCAAACACATGAAAATCAAGCGCTAGTGACTTACACGCGCCGATGCCCATTGTGCAATCTAGGTCATGATTTGTACTTCTGCAGCGAATTTAAAAATATGACGTTGGACAAGAAATTGGCCGCAATTTCGAAACTTTCCATTTGCCAAAATTGCTTGTACAGTCATTATGGTAAACCGTGTTTGTCAATCAAAAGATGCAAGGAATGCAATGGCGAGCATCATTCTGTGCTGCATGACGCATTTAAAAATAAGTCAATGCCTTCAACATGGAGGTCGTCGACCTCAACCTCGCGATGGTCGACTCAGCCTCAGCAATCATCCTCAGCTTCAGCAGCGCCTTCTTCGTCGACTTCTAACAAAAAACCCTATAACGTAAATTATGTTGCCGCTGACGACGAAGAAAGCCTTCTTACCACATTACTTTTAAAACTTAAATCAGCAGACGGGACTTATGTAACAGTTAGAGCGCTTTTAGATCAGTGCGCTCAAGTATCATTAATATCAGAAAACGCAGTCCAGTTGTTCGGGTTGTCCCGCAGGAAGTTTCATACAGCAATAACAGGAACAGGGAAGGGACCCCGATTCAGCCAAGGAATTGTTAACATTGATTGTCAGTCGATTTACGAAGATTATCAATTTAATACGGAAGCATTAGTTGTATCTAGGGTTGTAGGTAACTTGCCCAATGAATCATTCCACAAAAAACATTGGGATCATTTACAAAATATCAATTTAGCCGACCCGGAATACAATATTTCTAGGCCTATCGATTTATTACTAGACACCACTGTTTATTCTGAACTTATCATGCAGGGCTTATTAAAGGGCCCACGCCATGCCCCTATGGCCCAACAAACCAGGGTTGGCTGGATTTTATCAGGAACAGTAAAGGCATATCATTGCCACGTGCTTATCAAGGAAATGCCCGATCTATCCAAGTACTGGGAATTAGAAGACATCAAATCAGACATGTCATCGATAACTTCGGGAGAAGAATATTGTGAGCAGTTATATCAATCAACAACGAGACGTCTTGAGGATGGACGTTACGAAGTGGCCATACCTATGAAGCAAGGTTATAAGAAGAATTTGGGAGATTCGAAAACCAAGGCCATGGCTCAATTTAGACAGCTGGAAAGAAAGATGTCCAACAGCGAAGAATTTTCCAATCAATACAAGACATTTATGCAAGAGTATAAGGATCTTGGTCACATGTGTCCCGCTATCAAGTCAGCGTCGACACCTTCGGTTTATTTACCTCATCATGGGGTTTTCAAGGCAGAATCTACGACAACGAAGTTGCGCGTCGTGTTCAATGCATCAGCAAAGACGACATCTATGTCACACACACAGAATTACAGCTTGAATGATCTCATGGAAAGTGGTTTAAATTTGCAAAAGGACCTCCCAGCTTTAATTTTAAAATGGAGACAATTAAAATACGTAGTAACGGGCGACATTCAGCGTATGTTTAATCAGATCAAAGTAAGAAAGAGTGATCAACCTCTTCAGACTATTATTTGGCGAGATTCTACACAAGATATCATTCAGGAATATTCCCTCACTACGGTGACTTTTGGCACAAAGGCAGCGCCCTTTTTGGCCATGAGAACTTTACTTCAGCTCGCCAGAGATGACCGTGATAAATATCCCATGGCCGCTGAGGCCCTAGAAACCTCATGTTATATGGACGATGTCCTGTGTGGCCAGGACTCGTTTGAACAATGCAAGGAATTAATTAATCAACTTATAAGTATACTGCAAGGAGCCGGAATGAACCTTAGAAAATTCTCAAGCAATGATCCCGCTCTTATCACTGATTTACCATCAAGTAAACTCAATGATCCACACGAGTTTAAATGCTCAGAATCGAGAAAAACGTTAGGCCTAAAATGGACCCCCTCATCAGATACATTCTCATTCAATTATAACATTAACTATCATAATATCAATCATCTATCAAAACGTACTCTTTTATCAAATATATCAAAAATTTTTGATCCATTAGGATGGATTTCTCCTATCACCGTTCGGGCCAAGCTCCTATTTCAACAAGTATGGGCTTCCAAAGTAACATGGGACGAAGAATTATCATTCGAAATTAAAGAGAAATGGGCCAGCATTCAAACAGACATCGAGCATTTACATAAATTATCAATACCTAGATATATCGGCAACGTTAAAAATAAAATACAATTGCACGGATTTTGCGATTCATCAGAAAAGGTCTACGCTTGCGCGGTATACATTGTGACATGCGATAAAGGCGAATACACATCGAACTTGCTAACCGCAAAAACGAAATTATCTCCATTGGGCAATAAAACGGTATCTTTACCCCGCCTGGAATTGTCGGGAGCTCTCCTATTGTCACAATTGATGAAGAAGGTTATGGAGTCTCTATCGAGTAAGGACGTTAATATTGAAATGTATGCGTGGACAGATTCCATGATAGTATTAGGCTGGCTGAACGGAGATATCATTAGATGGAAACCATTTGTGAGCAATAGAATAGAGAAGATCATTGAAGTAATTCCACCGGCATGCTGGCACCATGTCCGATCTGAAGAAAATGCAGCAGATTGCGCAACAAGAGGAAAGACAACGTTACAGTTGTTGAATCATTCGTTGTGGTGGGAAGGGCCAGAATGGCTTCTGAAGGGTAGTCCTGAACACATCCCACAACTAAAAATCGAAAAACCTAACATAGAACTTAAAAACGCAAGTGTAAATGCAGCCTTACACGAACAGAAAAATAATTTATCATTTATTTATGAATTACTGCTGAATAGTAGTTCACTCACCCGGACTGTTAGGACAATAGCCTGGGTATCGCGTTTCATTGATCGCGTTAGAAACAAACAGAAATCATACGGTGAAGCATTGACCTCGTTTGAAATAAATAGGGCATACCAGCTGATAATCAAGGACGTACAGTTATACGATTTTAATATGACGAAGAGTGAGAATATCAGTAAGAACAAAAGGTTAGCGAATCTCAACCCTTTCATTGATGATCAAGGCATATTAAGAGTAGGCGGACGACTGAAAAATTCTAGCATTAAAGACACCGCAAAACATCCAATCATATTATCAAATCATAGCCGTTTTACTGACTTACTCATCAATCAAGCGCATCTCGCTACTTTACACGGTGGCCCTCGATTAACACTTGCGTACATTCGGGACAGGTACTGGATAATCAGTGGTATCCGTACTGTCAAACGACAATTGAGGACATGCGTCAGGTGTAGAAGATTCAGTCAAGAAAATCGACATCAGATTATGGCCGACCTACCGAAAGCTCGCGTTACTCCTTCCCGTCCGTTCACTCACACGGGTACTGATTACGCAGGATTCTTTAAGATCAAAACTAATAAGGGTCGTGGAGCGAGGTCGACAAAAGGATACGTTGCAGTATTTGTCTGCTTATCAACGAAGGCGGTACATCTGGAGTTGGTATCCGATCTTAGCACGGCGGCCTTTCTAGCTGCTTTCCGTCGTTTTTGCTCTCGGCGAGGAACCCCCAAACATATATACTGCGACAATGGGACCAACTTCGTCGGGGCCAACAGACTTTTGAAACAAGAGTATAAAGAGATCCAGGAAACTATCAACCAAGACTTTTTCGAAAGCATCAGTGAATTAGATATCGAATTTCATTATAACGCAGCAGCATGGCCATCCGCGGGCGGACTCTGGGAAGCCTGTGTGAAAAGCTTTAAATACCACCTTAAACGCGTTATGGGTGAACAGATGCTCACATATGAGGAATTCACGACTTTATTGCATCAAATAGAGGCGTGCTTAAATTCGAGACCCCTGTGCCCTCTCACGGAAAACCCTGATGACGAAGTTTTAACATCAGGACATTTTCTTATTGGGGGACCTTTAATATCGCGTCCACAAACGGAGCCTCATTCGTTCACTCTAACCACGCGTTGGCAGCTCATCCAAGCGATGAATAAGGAGTTCTGGAAGCGCTGGTCATCTGAATACCTACAGCAGTTACAAACCCGATCTAAATGGATTAACCCGACTACAAACCTAAAAATTAACGACATCGTACTCATCAAGGAGGCAAACATGCCGCCCGGCAAGTGGGCTCTGGGGAGAGTGCTAGATGTTCACCCGGGGAATGACGGGTACGTACGAGTAGTATCAATAAAGACGTGTAAAAACATCATCAAACGCCCGATCACCAAATTAGTATTATTACCTGTAAACGAAACAACAGACGACAGTCAGACGAATCCATCCCCACTCTCCGAAGATCATGCACCCGAGTCCTCAGCAGATCAGAATACGAGGCCTTGTCGATCCAGGAAAAAGGTATCATTTACAAATCTATTATGTTTAGCATTATTTCTCTTCATGACTCTATTTTCGCCAACAGTACAACAAGAGACACGTTTATCCTATCATATCGAGAATTTCAAACACAATCAGAGTCTATACTTCGACAAAATATCAAATCTACAGTACATCAGAGACGACTGGAAACTTATTATATTCTACAACATGTCTTTATACTGGCAAGGAGTGTCCGACCTAGAATACTTGGTACAAAAGGCAAGGGAAACATGTCGCAGTACGGGTGCTCAGTATAAGGGCATTGCGCTACAATTAGAACACGAACTAAAGGAAATCAAACATTATAACACCTTACTTCACAATGAAATTAAATCAAGGCGAAAGCGTGGTTTGGTAAACGGAGTTGGTATGCTAGCTAACACTTTATTCGGAGTGTTAGACGAAAGGTTCGCGGAGCAGTACAGAATGGATATCGAGAAGATCGCTCAGAACGAGAATCACCTGCAAGATTTATTTAGAAATCAGACAAGTATCGTAGAAACGGAATATCAAATCTTACGAGAAAACGAGAACATCATGAATCAACAATTCAAATTAATCAAGCAGCATATTGAGAACCTGTCCTACGAAACAAATCAAGTTCGAATAGAAAATCAACAAGGACTCTACATTATATCATCATCGTTATCAACTCAAATCATCATCTCAAACATACGACGTATACAGCACACTTTAATACAAACAGTCACCGATATTAGCCATGGCCACATTGACACCCTTTTGCTACCACCAGAGGAACTTCAGCGACAATTAAATACCATATCTTCCCAGCTAAAGGGTGATGTTACCCTTCCAGTCGAGAAACCAAATCTTATGGATTTCTACAAGATAATTAAAGTGTTCGCTCGCTTCACTGCTAAGTATCTTATCATAGAAGCGACAATCCCACTCATAAGCAGCGAAATATTCCAGTTGGATAAAATCATCAGCATCCCTCACATGTCGAGAGATTACGCTTACTTTATTAACCCCACAGCTGATTACATATCGTTTAACCTCAAGAAGGATTTATTCACACTTCATTCGGAAGCAGACTTACAATCTTGTATCAATCTCCCACTCAAAACATTATGCTCTCTAAATAAACCACTTTACAACTTGAAAGAGAATCAGTCGCTATGCGATAACAACATAGTAAACATCGAAACAATGGGATCACATTGCATATCATATCAAGTAGCATGCGCCGACCGGTGGGTCAAGTTGCATCGGCCCAATGTCTGGATGTTCTCGTGTTGTCAAGAATGCAAGGTTCGTATTTTTTGCAACTCTGAATTTAAAATGGAGCATTTAAACGGAAATGGATTGATTACCCTGGGTCAAGGATGCATTCTCAAGGGCAGCGATCTAACTATCTACAGCCACAACAATTTTATCAGTAACATAAGCAAGCAGTTTGAATACGAAACACCCAAGGTATCGATTCTGAACTCCATAGTCAGCACGTCCATATCCACCAATTTTACAGACTATTTTCCGACACATGATCAGGTCTATCATAAACTTCAAACCCAAATAGCCAATATAAAGGAACAATCACCTTCTCATATCAGTATTCATGACATTCATCACTATATCATTACCTATACCCTTATCAGCGCTCTTCTAGCCATTGGTGCTATTTTTGTCCTTATCAAATTACGAAAGTCTCGACGCGCGCGCGCTTCGGCAGAGCAGCGTAAGCCGCCTCAGGAGAGGCCTCAGCAGAAGGAGCCGGCTACTAGTGCGAGTGTCAGTGAAGTGCACGAAATGTGTCAAGAGCCGGCTACTAGTGCGAGTGTCAGTGAAGTGCACGAAATGTGTCAAATCCCAAGTGATCTTAGACAATCAGTCCTTAGCATCGATAAAAGCACGTCTACGTCCCCTATAGTCAATCGTTCAGTAAACTTTAGAGTCCCAGTAAATAAGTGTGAAACCAAAAATAAGACTTAAACATTCGTCATATGTAGAATAGAAAATATACTATCATCGTGTGTCATGTAAAATCATTTTATATCATCTAGCATACTTTTTCATTTGATTTGTTAAGATATTAAATTCATGTCTATGTTATATATGTCCTCCCCATACTCCGCTTCTCTCTCGTGTGGGCAGGATGTACGGAACACCGTACAGAATAACAGAACCCTATGTTCATTTTATTGGCAGCGGCGCTCAAATGCCTACACTGCAATTTCGACATTGTTTTCTTGTACCTAATTTTAAGTTATCAAATCAGTGCAATACAACAATTTACTCAATTCGGTTGTTTTTATATCATCCCCGAAAACAACCCCTATCAGTTAACATTATCATCAATGTAGGGACTTACAACCCCTACAATAGTGGTTTTTAAATAGGTGAAAAAATGGGGGCGCTAAAAAAATATTTATTCTCAAAGTGGGTAGTAGACAAAATAAGTTTGGGAACCACTGATCTAAACTCATCAATCTCTTCATACATGCCCTTCGGTTACGGGTACTAATTAATTCCCTTCATTTAATTTGTTTAAAAACAATGCAAACACAACTTTATGAAGTTATTTATATAAAGTAATAATATGAAGTATATGTAATGATAGTTATATATTTAAAGTAATAAAGCTAAAATGATTTACTTCTTGCTATTAATTATAATATATAAATATATATATACATAAATAATAAATAAAAGTGTTTTTATGCTGCAATTTTAAGATTTTTGATTGCTTAATAAATATTCCTTGAGTTTAATTTTAAAAGACTTAATAGAAGAAGATTTTCTGATCGGTGGCGGAATATTGTTCCAGCAACATCTTATCATCAGTATCTTATCATCTAATCAAAAAACATGGTTATTTCAACCTTATTCTCAATACAAAATACTCATAAATAGGACTACACACTACGTCCTCGTCCCCGTCTCTGTCTGCCCCTATAGCGAATTAAGACGTGATATTAAGATCAGTCATTTTAGAAATCTTTGGGAGAGGCCTGTGTCCAGCAGTGGACGTTATGCGGCTGAAATGATGATGATGATTGTGTTTGTGTATGTATGTATGTGGGGATGGGGCTGAGGAAGATCCACAGAAAGAAATACTTTTTGAGATAAAATAAAAACTGATAGTATATTCGACTTTGAACTTTAAAACTAAACTTTACAAAATCTTCTTTACTTCTTACGTCTTTAAATCTTAAAACTTATCTTTAAAACACGTCTTACATCTTATTTCGTCTTTACGTAATCTTTCATTACTCCGTAACTCTGATCCCTCTTTTTCCACATATCCTTCCCAATTCAAACTTTTCGCGCGTCTCTTCCTTTCTCTCTCACACCATCTTACTTGTATCATTCTGTCCCTTTCTTACAAATCATACGTTCCTTTCCATGCATAAACTCTTACATCCTACATGTATATGCAAGCGAGGTCTAAATTATAACACTTTAACATTGAAAATGTTTTTTCGTGCGCTACAGTAGGCCCCCATTTTCGCTGAAAGAGCGACTCGCCCGTGATACCCCGAAGTTTAGGGCCACGAAGATGTATGAGGGCTCAAAAGAAGCGGAATTTGAAGAGCTTCAAGAAGATGTAAAAATTATTTTAGAAAAGTCAAAAACTTTTTTGAAAATCGAAAAATAACTTAAAATTTTTGTCAGAAAAATGACGCGTTCAGTTCAATCAAAATTGGCTATGAAGGCCAGATTCTAATTAGGTCATATTGCTGTTTCAATTTTGACATCTCGTCGTGCCATACAATTTGTCCCTACACACCGTAGCCTAGGGTGGGTAGTTTCCGAGTTATGGCCGTTTCAATTTTGACAGCTGTCATCCGAAATAAACATCCCGTCGAACCCTACAATTTGTCCCTATCCCTACACACCAGCAGTCCAGTCATAAATAAAATCTAAAATATCAAAAAATTGCAAATTACACAATTAGATTTAAAATATTCATGTCATCTTAATAAAATACACCTTAAATGACGCCGTTTGATTTTAGATTTAAGATTCTCAATTATGTGTCTAAAATTAAATTGGTTGCGTATTTGTGAGAAATTGTACGGTGATGGGAAATAAAAATATATTACAAACATGTTTTTATTTTTTGAATAATCTATAATAGGTAGATTCATTTTCAATGCCCTTTTAAGTCGTGTAGCACGAGATCTGAGATTTTTTTTGATCATTTTATGAATTTATTATCGGAACACAAAATTACACAGCTTTCTACAATGATGTCGTCGAGAAAGAGCTAGATCAGACAAAGACAAAAGACACTTGTTCGTTCGGAATCGACAACTTCAACTTACAGTTCATATCGTTCAATCAAATCCTACACTGCAATAAGGTATTTTATTACAGCATTGCAACATGTTCGGGACAAGTACGATAGACGGTATGACGATTTTAATAACTTAGACGACGGTATATTTAAGAAGACCAACGACTGATTTGAAGAAGAAAATGCGTCTGGAACAATACCTGACAATGAAAACAAAACATATCCTTCACCTGAATCAAATAACGATGGTGATATTCGTAGCGGGGCTTTATTCACAAATCATCCTAACCTAGCGAAATTGAAATTGCGAAAAACGTCGAGAAAAAATACTAGGATAAAGACAATATAAAAATATACAACATACTTTTTGAAATGAGTAAAACGATCAATAATTGAAAAAGGTAGAATTTTTTTAATCCATTATCCAAGAAAGTTTATTTTACAATTACTATGATGTGTTTGTCTATTCTTATATTAAAACTTTAGGCATCCATGCTAAGCAAGGGTGGGTCCTGAACCCACTTAAAAGTGGGTTCAGGACTCACCCTTGCTGCCCTGCCTAGCACAGATGATTAAAATTTAATCTTAGCTCAATAAAATATATTTTTCTTAGTTATTGATTAAATATTGATATTTCATTGAACAAAAATTAAACAATATATTAATATTTTCAATACATTATTAAGTTTGCTATTAACTGAAATTCCATACAGATGAATAGGTAAAAATTTTGAAAGTTATGTATTCAATAACTTAGTACCTATATCAGCGTGTGACAACCAAAAATGGTACTCTGAAGAAACTCCCGGCGTACAATTAAGGATAAATACTTTCAGGGACGATGTCGATGTTAACCAACAAACGGAAGGAAGGACAGTCCTGGAGAACAGGGAAAAGTTCGTGTTGATGCTCGCTGACATGGGCACCACGTCCGTCAACGCGAATCGCGTTGACCCTGAGATGCACGTCACGTGAGTGCTTGTACTTTCACACCGTTAATATTATTTTAGGTAGGTAATATTGTTCAGTTCCTCAAAAGTACAAGAATTGGCCAAGTGCGTGTCGAGCCACGCGCAGTTTAGGGTTCCTTAGTTGCGAATGCAAACTTTGAGTTCATGCCACTAAAAACGTCTAAGAACTAATTTTCTATTGAAGTTGTATTAAATATTCCTTTTCCAAGTACATTTAATGAGTTGATCGCCTATAACTTTTTTATTTGTAAACCCTATTGTTTACGAGCTCTAATAGTTTTCCTTTAAACTTTGTTATATGGAAGGGACATACCCGTAATAATTCTAACCACGGGCCGTACTAGATCACTATAACAGTCAACAGACCAAACAATTCGAGATTCATACACGAATTGCACGGGCGGCAGCTCACTCTATGGAAATTCCAATTTATTTTTATTTTTTTGACTATTATTTTATTTTCATTATACTATAGTCATCTAGTAAAGCCCGTGATTCGACTTATTATGGGTATGTCCATTTCATGTTGTCTAACCGTTCAGTAGATAGAGGGTGGGGACACTTGACTCTAACAAAAATTTGCACTTTATAACCAAGTATTTCAGAAATGGATTTCAAAATCAAAAATGGTGTTATATATAATGGTGCTCCCATGCTGGTCTGGGAGAAATGAAAAAAATTTAGAATGTACCAGCTGCTTCTCTTCCCACGCAGATCGTAAAAGCCGATCGAGGGAATGGGCAAAAATGCGAATCATATTAACAGGCGATGCGGCTAGCAACCCATCACTGTATTGATTGCTTTTCCATCTTCTCGCCCACCATGACGCTAAAAGTGGCTTTTTGGTCTTGCGGCCCTGGGCTGTGCAATTGTGCATAGAGCCGCAAGACCCAAAACGCTCTGTCTGCCCCATTAGGGATAAAGACGTGATAGTATGTATGTATGTAAATGGTGTTATGAAGCTCATAATGTATTTTATATTTTTGAAAAAAATAAGTCTCCTACACTTATATTATGGGAGTTAGGCCAACAATTTTTTTTACCATCATTTAATTTTACCACTTATTCGGCATAATTAATATACGTACCCATACAAAATTACAGCTTTCTAGTACTTTTATAATCATCGAGTAAAACCGCGGACGGATAGACAGACAGACAAACATGGCGGAACTATATAAGGGTTGTTTACTACGGAACCCTAAAAGACGTTAGCTGACTTATTGTGATCTTTGATTTGTTGTATTTTTCCACCCCAAATAGCGTAACAACGTACACGGGAACAGCAACGGCAACGGCAACGGCAATATCAGGGGCATCGGCAACAGCAACCACAACGGGAACGGAAGGGGCAACGTCGACAGCAACTTCAACGATATCTAATTCGGGAAATGCAATTTCGAATGCAACTACAATAGGATCGGGAACAGGAGCGGCATCGTCAACAGGAACCGCAACAATAGCGGGATCGGGAACAGCTAGGGCAACGGCAACCACAAGAGCAACGGGAACAGGAGCGGGATCGTCAACGGCAACGTCAACGGTAGCATCAACGGGATCTGCAATTTCAATGGCAACAACAACGGGAAAGGACACGGCAACTTCAACGGCAACGGCGACGATAGGGGGGTCGGGAACGGCAAGTGCATTGGCAAGTGCAACAGCAACGGGAACGGGAACAGTCACAGCAACAGCGACAGCAACGGCAAGTGCACCGGGAGTGCCATCAGTCTCTAACACGCGTACGGTGACGGGAATTGGAAGGGCGACGGTAACGGTAACGGCAACGATACCGAGCAGGACCAGGTTAGCTAGTTTGAAATATTTTCTTAGTGACAGTTCTTCTCCATCATAAGTCCATACAATGCATGTTCTTAGTGTGTGTTGTGACCTAATACAAGAACGATCTTATAACAAAACGACATCTTACTTTATGACTTGGTCACACGTATGAAGCTGACAGTGACGTAAGCGAAGGTGACATATAACGGGAGGTCATCTTGTTTTAGATGGATAGTGGTTTAGACTAGGGCTTACAAATACCGAATATTTTCAATACCGGTATTAATACTGGAAAAATTCAAAATCGGTATTAATACCGGAACTCCGGTATTGAGTTGGAAATTCGTTTTTCTTTTTAAAAAAGCTTTTTTTGAAGTATTAAGCTAAAATTAAAACATAGGTAATTAAATATCGATTATTCTTTTATTCATATAACAAACTAAATCATCACAGCTTACACTAAAACAACTTTAAATATTTATATTTTTTTACAAATTAATCAACAAATTTCAACGTCATACAATTTGACAGTTCTAAATGGCATTATATGTGTCTATAATGTTACTAATAATTGGCATCAAATCAGTCTTCAATCTTGGTATTAATTGGCATCAAATCAGTATATAATCTTACTATTAATTGGCATCAAATACTGATTTGATGCCAATTAATAGATGGTCTTTAATCTTACTTTTAATTGCTATCAAATCAGTTTATAATCTTATTATTAATTGGCATCAAATCAGTCTATAATCTTATTATTAATTGGCATCAAATCAGTCTTTAATCTTGCTATTAATTAGCTTCACATTAGTCTTTAATTTCGCTATTTATTTGTATTAAATCAATCTTTAATCTTATCATGTATTGGCATCAAATCATTCTTTAATGTTACTATTAATTGGCATCAAATCAGTCTTTAATCGTACTATTAATTGGCATCAAATCAGTCTTTAATCTTATCATTAATTAGCATCAAATGAGCCCTTAATCGTTACAGGAACGTCCACTGTATATGTACGTGTTAATTTATACATACAATACAAGATATTATGACAAAATATCTTAAATAAAAATTTACTGGCTCTTTGTATTAACAATTATGTATATAAAAATATCTAAAATGAAACTAATCTTATCAATATTATCTAATAACAAATATATCACTTTAGTCTCCTTAGCTAAATAAAAGAATAAAAACACTGTTTTCATACTTTTAAAGTTTCATTAATTTCAAATTATTGATTAGAATTTTTCTGTCCTTTTCATTAAACGCGAGATCATATATTTTTTTCTTTAATTTTAGAGTCTTACTGTTTTAGAGCTTTTTTTTCTTGATATTGGGTCCTCAAGAGCATCTAGGTTTTATCTGAGAGCGAGCTTCTTAATCCATTAGTTATTAAATTTACGCGATTGTTATAAGTACACGGATTAGTTTATAAAAAAGATGCCAGTGAGTAATAAATAAGAAAGCAATAAACTGAAACGTACCTAGTTTGGGTGCAGGTTATTCCAAAAATATTAAAATGTCACTATTCATTATTAGTTCACATGCATTTTTATACAATAATTCTAAAATCACCGATTTGGTATTAAAACCGGTATTGAATTTCAATACCGGTATTGAAAATAGGTCAAAAAATCCCGGGATCCCGGTATTGGAAGCCCTAATTTAGACCAATCTGTCTCATGTGACGGTTCTAATTTTTTGAAGAATACGCCTTATTATACGACGTATTTGATTGCTTTTTTTATCATAAGTCTTAAGTTGTATTAACAAAATCCTTCAAAATGATGCCATAAACATTTTTATAATAGACTAAGAGGGGGCCGTATGCAACCCAGGTAGGGTTGCAAACACTAGGTACTTAAAGCACCGTAGCATAACGTGTTGCCGTTTCAACGGTGTGCGCGCGACTGAGCCAAATTGCATCCAACATACCAACCGTGCTACACACGTTGCGACACGGGTACAACTTGCTGTACAGCAGCGGTCGAATACAGCCGATACGCAATTTGCTACACGCCCTCAACACGTCTAAACACATCACAATCTGCAGCACAGCACCAGATTTTTACTGCAGATTGATTATCGAAATGTTCAAGGGATGTAGTCTAGACATGGGTAACTCCGGACTAGAAGATTCAAATGAGCCGAATACTCAACAGGAGCCGATAACCTAATCAGCTCCGAGCAAAAGTTACCGACTCTCGCGAGTTATTTGATCCTCGTCGTAGATACTTAGTCCCACCTCCCGCCAGCTCATCGGCGCTCTTCGGTTCGCGTCGCTCGCGATCCGCTAGTCATTCGTTTCGGCTCAACCGCGTCACGGGTGTCGAGATCGGAAATACTCGGATCATGGAGCCGGAGTCGGAAAGGGAGTAGGAATCAATAAGAAGAGTCGGTACCGAATGAGGATTTAGATTAGGTGAGCCGAAACGCACCTCGGAGTCGAGATTACCCATGTCTAATGTAGTCATATCCTAATGAGGCCGGTAATACTAGAAAGGAAGACCAGGGGAGTTATTCCAAAAGTGGTACGCAACATGGACGACTACGTATCCGCGATTCAGTGTCAAGCAACATTGAGCATTAATGTATGATGATAAAGTCTAATTTGGTGTGACATAGAAATAGGACGTCACTATCGGTCGACTATCGATATATTTTATGAAGTAACCCCCCAGTACCTAGTATTGTAGATTAATTGACTTCCCGTTGTTTGGTATCATCCCTACATTTTATTTTTCGAGCCAGGCTTATTGTGATGAAGAGCTTCCCATGTCTGACCAATTCGCTACGATATTTCAAATTGTTCAAATATATTTTTTTAACATATAATTGTTTTTATATTACAGGAACAGCGTCTAGCCCCAACACTTTAACGTGGTGATGTCCAGCTTGAGATATAAATAGGCCGATTAGGCCGAATTACCGTCGACGGGAAACAAACTAACATACAAACACCAAACGCAGCCCTGCTACCACCCAATAAACTTCGGGAACACTATAACCTAATTTTACCTTAAAGATAAAATTACTGAACTAATTAACTAATTACAGCGTAGTGACGGAATAATAAAATATTATAGATATCACTTACAGTCTACAAATCCTCCGGCGTCCGGTCAACGACTGTCCCAGGCCTTCCAAAGGCCCCCAGGACTTGTCACGAAGAAGATTAGTAGTACCTATACAAACCCACCATGAGCGCTCATATGAAACCCAAGACTATGTTAGTAGGTATTGCCGACACTTCACTGGATTAGTTTTCGATCGCACTTTAACTTGATTTAAAGTTATCACCAAATGCTCTTATATGACTATGACCAAACGAGCACACCTAACCTCCTCCGACATTAGGTTGGCCGATATATCCAACAAATCTTAATAGTATATTTTTTTTAATCATTAAAGTGATTTTTCATTGGTTTTGAAGCCGAAGGCCACTCCATAGGCATCGTTAGTAAGACCTAATTAGCTAGCCAAATAAAAATACAGAAACAAAAAATGTTGTCTAAAACTCGAAAGTAAAATTGTGAGATCAATTAGTAGTACCGCCGCCATACATCGCCCGTCGGCCGGCCGGAGTCATCGACATTACGCAGCTGTTTGGCCAGCGTATAACTACTTGGTCTCGATCGGAAATCATTTACGCAACTTTTTTATCTTATGACAGACAGAAATTTGGATTACGTATATGGATAGAGGAATTTATTTACTAGACGACTTTTTTTTTCAAAACCAATGAATAGTCAGCGTGTATAATCACTCTTGTTACCCCATGTGTGCGCTGCGCCGCCGTTAGTGATACAGGCAGATTACACGCTCGTCATAATTTAATTCATAGCTCGTCAAATTCTAAATATTTCACCACAAACTTTATATCAGTGTATTCCTCAGTATCTTACCGTTGTGTTTAAACAATTGCCTTTTTGATTCGTTTCGTGAACAAGAGACAGTGAGAGAATTAAGATTTTATTTATACGTTAAAGACGCTTAGTCATCTTTGTGCGAGTTCACCGACCGTCCTTGTTGTCACCGTGCTGATGACTCATATGGTCACTCACTGCAGACGTATTTTGTCTATTGCCGTATAAGTTGCTTTATTTCGCCGCTTGCGTCTATATCTCGCTGGCGCATCTGCATTACGCTTGGATTTGTGCCTGGAGGACGCAGGTTCGAGCCGGCAACGGGCTCCACTAGACTTGGTTTTTATTAACGCCTTTTTGAACTCTGAATGCTCTGGATCAAATTTTATAAGCCGGCTGACATTTTTTTTCCGAAATAAATTTTTTATTTTATTTTGTTGTTTTTTCTACTGGAGCTTCAAAAACAATGTCATCGCCTGTGAATTGCGCTGGGTGTCTGAACACAATAGAAGATAAACAGTATTTAACATGCCACTTTTGTCAAAAAAGCTTTGACCTATTGTGTGCAAACGTTTCTCAACAGCGATTTTATAATACCATGACCCCAGAGCATAAAAGTAAATGGAAGTGTACGTTTTGCATAAGCAATCAGCCAAAGACAGACAACACGAATACGCCGGTGCGCGCTGCCGCTGAAAGCGTCATGCTGTGGCGTGGGGCTGCTGCACTCAGTCCTGAGGAGATCATTGTGTCACCGCATTGTCTTGATGCCACCGCTCATAATGAAACGATTGAACTGTCTGATATGCAAGCTGTTTTAATCGAGTTGAAGCAATTCAGAGGAGAATTCAGGGAGAGGATGGACGCCAACCGGTTGCAGATGCAATATATTAATGAAAACCTTACAAAGATGTCATTAAGGATGGATGAAAGTGACAAGAGGATGGATCAATTTGAATCACGTTTACAGCAACTAGAGCGTAAAGTCACTGAAACGCCTGTCGAAAATAGAAGTGATGACTCACTTCTAAATTCCATTACGCAGTTGAAAGCTGAATTAAATGACCGAGACCAGGAGCTTTTGTCGAACGATATTGAGATTTCGGGTGTTCCAGAGCTTAAAGGTGAAAGTCTTCCTCACATTACAGTGACACTAGCCAGTAAACTAGGTGTCACTTTGACTGATGCCGACGTAGTAAGTGTCTCTCGCTTAGGTCCCTTGCACGAAGTATCTACTGCAATATCGGGATCCGAATCCGCACCACAAAGACCACGACTCATAGTGGTCCGCCTGGCTAGAAAAGCAACACGTGATGACATCCTTCGAGCAGCTCGAGTGCGACGTGGTGCCACAACCGCCGACACAGGGCTACCACCACGACGATTTTACGTTAATGAGAGGCTCACGAGAGGGAATCGTCAATTGTTTCGTCGTACACGCGAGGCAGCTAAACAGGTCAATTGGCGGTTCGCCTGGACACGCGAAGGAAGAATCTACGTGCGGCGGCACCATGGTTCTGACGCCCCACGTATTCGTATACGCACCGAAGAGGACTTGGCTAGGGTTTTTGGGTCTGATATCGTTAGCTCAATTGCATAACAAACCTCTGTGTATAATTTACATAGTCAGTTTGAAAATAAAATATTATTTAATGAAGTACACTTGCGACGATTATTTATATTGGGGTTTGGTTTTGTCAGAATTATGTTTATTTTCACCTTTAATTTATTTTATAAGCATTGGTCAAGGATTACTTAATTATATTCTGTTTGTATGCTTTAATATTCAATTATTTAAAATTTTTATTTTACTGTTGCAACAATGTGTTTTTGTATTGTGTATAGTTTTTGGACCTTGTTTGATTTTTTTGCTTTACACTAACATCACACTGTATACAAGTTCTTGCCAGCTTATTAAATTCAGCTTTGCAAATGTGATTGTATATGCAAGATTAATCAATAACTATTTAAATTTTTACACATATTTTGTAATATATTATTGTTTTCTCATTATGCTTTGGCGTATTGCTATGTTGTGTGCTTCAGTATTACAAACACGAGCGTATTATAGAGTCTACCAAAATATGTCCACTGTCCACTATACTTGTAATTACTGTTGCTTCCGCCTGGAGCTCCGTACAGTGTATGATGTCTACCTTTTTGTAAATGTGTCAAAGTTGCCTTTTTACCTTCTTTTAATAATCATTTGCATATTCACGGCTTTGAAATGATTCCAAAAACAAAATTTCTTACGTTTGGTCTCTACAACCCAGGCTCTCTGAATACGGGACAGGACAAATTCTTGCTAGCGATGGATCGTTTTCAGGCAGATATTGTTGCCATCAATGAAACCTGGATACCTGAGGGACAAGGAGCGTGCGCTCCAGCTCCTCCCGGGTACAGACTACGCATGTTGCCTCGACCTAAAACGATTTGTAAAGGTCGTGGTGGAGGGGTTGGCTTTTATATAAAACGCGAGATTCGTTACCGCGTCCTACAACATCCAGACGCTCCCATAGAGCAGATGTGGATTTCGGTTCATATAAACGGACTGAAAATTCTTGTGGGTACAGCATATAGGCCGCCAAAGCGGGCAAATCTTAATATATTCCTAGACTCTTTAACGGAATCGTTGTCATATTTCTCTAATTATGATTATACTGTTTTGTTGGGTGATTTCAATGTGAATATGCTAAGGTTAAATGAAGGCAATACGATTCAATTGAACAATTTTTTGCAATATATGGAACTAAAACAAATAGTTGAAGAGCCAACGCATTTCACGGATAAGGGAGCTTCGTTGATTGATATAGTTTGTACGAATGCTAGTGTGCGCCAAACTACGGTATTTAAGATAACAGGTGCAAAGAGACATGCTATGATAATTGCCGAGTTGTCAGTAAAAAAACCTAAAGCGCCAGCTAGAATTATATCTTTTAGGCCTCTGAAAAATATTAACCTCGATATGTTTAACAAAGACTTAGATGAAATTGACTGGGGCTCAATAGCAGAGATGCCTGATGTAGATTTAATGGTGGACAAATTCAATAGATCCATTCTTTCGCTATTTGACCATCATGCACCAGTCATAACAAGGAAAATTAAAAATGAGCATTCTTTGCCATGGGTAACCGATAACTGTAGGTATATGATACAGTTACGCGATGAAGCTCATAAACAATCTAAATCTTCGGGGTCAGAAGGGAGTAAAAAATACTATAAGGATTTGAAGAAGCTTGTCGAATTCAGTATAGCTCAGGAGAAGAAAGCATATTTCAACCATCATATTAATTCTCAAATTAATAATTCTAAAACCTTTTGGAGAAATCTCAAGTCTAAAATATTAGTCAATCCATGTGAAAGCAATATCCTTCCAGATCGATTTTCAAATCCAAACGAAATTAACAAGCATTTTTTGAATATCCCTGGCTCTAAAAAGGATTGTTCTTCAGAAATAAATTTTTTCAATAACCGTAGATTCAACAAGTTCAGCTTCCAGCTGCAACCGATATCTGAGGACGATATGGGAAAAATGATTACTTCGATTTCTTCGAATGCAGTCGGCTGCGATGGCATTAGTCGTGATATGATTATATTAACACTTCCTCGCACTCTTGAAATTATTACATTTATTATCAATCGCTCTATTACTACACATACTGTTCCTCGACAATGGAAGCAAGCTTTAGTTACCCCTCTGGCCAAAGTAAACAATCCTTCAGAACTCAAAGACTTAAGACCAATAAGTATATTACCGTTTCTTTCAAAACTTCTAGAAAAGGCTGTATATATTCAATTACTTAAGTATGCGGAAGAAATGGGTATTCTACCAAAATTCCAATCGGGATTCCGTAAAGGTCGCGGCACTGCAACAGCATTATTAGACGTAGTCGACAACATTCTTGCGGAGCGAGATGTTGGACGCGGAACTATTTTATCGTTTTTAGATTTTTCTCGCGCCTTTGAAAGTTTAAATGTTCCGCTTCTTCTCGCCAAACTGAAGTACTATGGGCTGGATTCATGCGCATTGGATTGGTTCCGGTCTTACCTCAGCGAACGAACCCAAAAAGTGAAACTGCTACAAAATAACGGCACGTATATTACTTCGGATGTAAGTCCGGTCACACGTGGAGTTCCTCAGGGTTCAATCCTGGGACCATTACTATTCATAATATATAGCGCTGATTTTTGTAGTGAAATTTCGCATTGTAAGTTTCACTGTTACGCCGATGATGTGCAGTTATATATCTCGGAAACACCGGAGAACATTTTGGACGCTGTTGATAAAATTAATGAGGATTTAATCAGGGTAGCGCTCTGGTCAGAGAGAAACTCATTATTGATTAATCCGAATAAGTCTAAGTACATGATAATAGGCTCAAAAGTGCAAATAAGCAAAATCTTATGCCATAATATTACAGTTCAGGTGGGATCGGAGGTGATTGAACGGGTTGAAGAAGCTAAGAATCTCGGCATAATCTTTGATGACCAACTGCAATTTGAAAGCCATATCCTTAGTGTAGTGCGTGACTGTTTTCATCGACTGAAAGTTCTATATAAAATTCGTCATCTCATTGATACAAACGTGCGTATAAAGTTGTGTGAGGCATTAGTTCTATCAAGATTTAATTATGGTGATACAGTATATGGACCTCGTCTACTTGCAAGAACACGCAGATTAATTCAGAGAGTGCAAAACGCTTGCTGCAGGTATTGCTTTAATATACCTCCTCGAACTCGAGTGTCACCATTTATAAATAACGCCTCGATGTTAAATATGGACTCACGTAGGAAATTGCACCTGGCATGTTTAATGTTTAACGTCCTGCAACATAAGGCTCCTGAATATCTATTTGAAAAGTTAAAATTCTATCGCCGTCACAGTAGATATGGTACCCGAGGTGTTCGGTCTGTATTATCCTACCACACACATAAGACCGTAGCGTTCAAGGGAAGCTTCCGTTACCAGGCGACAAAATGCTGGAATAATTTACCGCCACCTTTAAGACAGTCGGGTTCGCTTTTTAGGTTTAAACAAAATTATAAATCATATTTATTAGACTGTCAAAAAATTCCTATACCCCTCCAGTTTTTGTCGCTTAGGTAGCGTGCTCATAGAGAACGTTTTTTTGTGTTTACGCTTTTATGTTTTATGTTTTTGTTTTTTGCTTTTGTGTTTGCATATTTCTCAATTCACATTGTGACTCCGTCTTGCTTTCTCATTGTCTTTCCTATCTCTTTGATAAATACATAATAAGGTGGGTATTTTGATATATCTTCCTTTAATACATATTAAAGGAAGATATATTGAAATATTTACATTGCACGAATTGATAAATAAATAGACATCTATTTATTTGTCAATTTGTGTAGTGTATACAGGGAATACATGGAATATAAAAAAAAAATTATAATTGTTAATATATTTAAGTACCGTAATTAACTTCGGCGGCGCAAGTACACCTAGACTGGCGGTAGCTGAAAATCAGTGTTTTGCTCGCTGGGCAATTTCCCACACTGAGCTACAGCCTTTTGTAATACTGTAGCACACACATACCTATACTTAGTTTATGTTAGGTTAAGTTTTTCTTTTTTATGTTTTGGAGTGTGCTATGGATGCAATAAATAATTTATCTATCTATCTATCTATCCATGTGACTAAAAAACTCAAACCACTGACCGGGCGAGCGGCGTCAGCGCTGCGCCGAGAAAATGACTCACTACTGCCCTGCCCCCTTCTCGCCGCGCGCGCCCCGGGCGCTTCCTTCACTCAAACAAGTTCTGCAGTTTTAGACAGTAGATAGCGCGCCTGGCAAAATTGACTATTTTATTCCAAACATGTACAAACGTCGGTCCCGGTCACTGTCTTTGTCATTGGTCGTTACCTAAAACCATGTCAGAGGCCTTTAAGGCGGTTTGAAAACTCTGACACTAGTGTTAGTCACTAACACACACGATAAGAAGAAGAAGAACATGTACAATACATACAGGTGTTGATAACTTCAATTAAACATAATATTCAATAGCATGCTAAACAGACTTTTATGAATATTATTATATGAATTAATTCATGCATCGAATTTGCAGTTTTTAGGGTTCCGTACCCAAAGGGTAAACACGGGACCCTATTACTAAGACTTCGCTGTCTGTCCGTCTGTCCGTCTGTCCGTCTGTCCGTCTGTCCGTCTGTCCGTCTGTCTGTCACCAGGCTGTATCTCAAGAACCGCGATAGCTAGATAGTTGAAATTTTCACAAATTATGTATTTCTGTTGCCGCTATAACAACAAATACTAAAAACAAAATAAAATAAATATTTAAGGGGGGCTCCCACACAACAAACGCAATTTTTTATAGATAATGGTACGGAACCTTTAGTGCACGAATCCGATTCGCACTTGGCCGGTTATTAACTTTATATCCTAAAAACTCCAATTTTAATAAAACTTTTTTAAAGCAGCCATTTGCGCAGAGATATTTTAAATTAAAATATTGAGCTATACGATATATTCTAATTGTTGCTTAATAGATACGAGGCATTTTGTACATTTGTCACTTACACATGTGTCATTTTGTTATAGCACTTTTAAAGTTTTTTTTATTCACTGTTTCTATAAGATCATGAATGATAACCATGTTGCATGTGTAGCGACATTTTGGTATCGTTAGATTTGTCACAAGTCTCAGTAAGGTGTTAGCTCTCTACTTCCCCATTGCTCTGTGGATGATATGGGGTGATAAGTAAGCGGCTGTTGATATTTTTGGTGTGAAAAGTTTGATGTTTATACAAATTATGGTACTCTGCTTGGTCTCAATTTGTCGTATCACTTTCGAAGTGAAGGTCTTGGCCCGACTTACAATAATTAAACGTAACAAGAACTGTTGTAATTTTGTATTAAGTTCATGTTGTAAATTATTCTTTTATATTCTATGCTATTGATTATTTTATTAATTAAAGTGTATATGATAAAAAATAAAAGGTTCTTTATTATTTCTTTCTGACATAATTTTTTTATACATACAAATTGCAGACGTTCTAAAAAAGGAGAGGTAAAAAGTGCCCGTAACCGAAGGGCATGTATGAAGAGATTGATGAGTTTAGATGAAGCAAAAAAGGTTTGTCAGGATCGTAGCAAGTGGAGGTCCATAGTCTCTGCCTACCGCTGTGGGAAACAGGCGTGATATTATGTATGGATGTATAATATTTTTAATTTTATTGCGTTGTATTTTTCCAATAACGGTTACTTTTTACAATGGAACGAAATATTAAATGCGGGTACTCAAATACTGCATCATCATTATCATCATCATATCCGCCACAGGAAGTCCACTGCTGGACATAGGCCCCACCTGCTAGATGGTCAGACGACCTGTGCAAGGTTGCAGGCGCTGGACGTAGGCCGCTTCCAATCGGTCGTTTTGAAAATTCTTGGGGGAGGCCCATGTCCAAATACTGCATAATAAGTAAGTAAGTATATGTAAGATAAGTAATATGATTAGTTAGGTTCATACATGCATGTCGCATTAGACTAAACCTGTAAATAAACTGAAAACAGAAATACCGCCGTGACCTAGTTTGGAACAAAAATAAAAACAAAAATAATAGAAATGTCTATCTTTCTATAGCAGCCTTTATATAATCCTTTCAGGCCATAGGCCTCCTCCATATCATTCAATATATAGTGGTTTCTTGCAGTATGTCAACTCCTAGGATTACTTATCGCACCCCTGCTCTGTGTCACCCAGCCACAGCTGGGTGACAGAACTGACAGAGCCCTGGGAACTATGGTCGATTTTTGTTTTTTGTCATAATTTTGGAGGTATTTTAGCCTTAATCACCAAGACAGTCACGACGGGTTGGTGATGGAGGGCAGTACTACCACCGGTGGTGTCAGATACTGTCGGCGCTTGTGAGTGTGGAACGACAGACAGAAACACGCTTGCACGATATGACTACACACAGAAAGCAGAATTGACCGAAATCTCTATTCATAGACAGCACGTATCGCCGAAAACTTTGTTAATAGAAAACACTGTTCGTAGATATCTCGGTTCGTAGGAAGCACTGTTGACAGAAATCACTATTCATAGGTATCAATATCTTCATAAACTTCGTTGGCAGAACTTACGGTTTCTAGTTACAAAGAAAGCGCCTTTGGAGGAAGAAACAATTAATATATATGTCGGCGAGTTCAAGATAATCCCTTTTATTATTATTTAAGTTGTGCAAACAGAAAGTTGTTTATTTCAAAACATAACTGTTATATTTTCAAATGTTTCAACCAGTATAAAAGCGGTCGCCCTAGCGACGAGCGGCTCAGTCTTGTGCGGACCGCCGTACTGTGAACATCTCCTTTGTGTAGTGTGCTGTGGGCTTGGCCATAACTTCTTTAATTGTGATTGTTGTAATAGATGAGGAATTGGTAAATGATAGTTGTTTCAGCTGGACGATAAGCCCAGGTGGACACAGATTCAATTCCTGTGTGGGCCAGGGGTATTTAGACACATGTGTTTGGAATCCATGGTCAACGCGATGGCGGAGCGTTGACTTATCGTCACATTTTTATAATGTCCGTGTAAGGTCTCTCTTGCGGCAATATTAATAAGGTGTCGTGACTGTAAGTAAGTTCTCATTCTTACATTAGTCTGTTTTCGTATTTTAAGTAACCAAGTGGCTAGTTCACGTCATCTGAGATGTCAGATGTCGCGAGGCGGAGCGCTCTACTTATCGTCACACTTTTAGTAAGCTCGGCATAGGTCTTCTCTTGCTTCGTCATAAACATAGTACGAATTAAGACAAATTAAATAAGCCAAAACTAGATGGAGTTATGTCATTTTAATACTGAGGTCCATCGGCCATCATCCGTCTCCGTGATCAGACCCTAGGCATCGTAAAGTGCTCGTCAAGACAAATCAAACGAGTCCTACACAATGAGGTTATGTTGTTTTATAACTGAGTTCAGTCGAATATCTCCCGGCTCCATCATCAGAACAGCTCATTGACTTCATAATATTGTATTGTCATCCGACTTACATAAGTATACAAAATTTCAGCTAAATCGGATGAGGATAACTGTTTGAAAATTGAGTTGCAAGATTTGACCTAAACAAACATTCATACCTATAGGTACATACAAGATACATTGCAAGTTAAATAAAAGCTTGTAAAAATGATCATTGATGCTTGCACTGATACATTATGACATCATATCGGTATGCACAGCGAAAGATGGTCCAGAATTGCAACTGAGTAACCTAAATATGGTTAGGTACCGCAAAGATCTAAAGATGAACAAGATGGTTACCGTCGCCCGGGTAGGCCAAGAAAGAGCTAGAGAGACGATTTCGTCTCTCGACGCGTTCCAAAAAGGATGGTCGAGTCTTACACGGGAAAGGGATAAGTGGAGTTGGGAGAGCCTTTTCCCAACAAAACAGTTCGAAAACCAACAAAGTATACAAGAC
Organism: Acrobasis consociella; assembly: GCA_963555685.1. Lineage (NCBI taxonomy): Eukaryota > Metazoa > Arthropoda > Insecta > Lepidoptera > Pyralidae > Acrobasis > Acrobasis consociella. Next base: position 14,109,025 of record OY743128.1, read on the forward strand.
GTCAATGACCTATCCTTCTAAAGTACTTACAGTGCTGTTCATCTTTTGGGAATAAGGTGGCAAATCTGTAAAATGACAATAATTGGCTCCATCCTGTACTCAACTCATAACTGTACTGTGCCCACATCAGAAGGCAAAAGGACGAAGATACCTACCGACTGTAGTTGGTATGTATGTAGCTAGTTAGGTATAATGTGTGTCTGGGAAATCCTACTCGAAGTTGTAAACACTTTCCTTGTTTACAGTTTCGTTTCGATTCATGTTTTGTATAATATTTCTAAAACCAGTCTCATTTTTAGGAATTTTATAATCAAAGTAATGATATTCACTAGGTAGGAAGCTACTTATTATGTAGTAACTTATTAGTAATCTGTTTTATTACTTACTGTATAGTAAAATGTAAGTGATATTGTACATACAATTTGAATAAATATATGGTTTATACAAAGTCAAAGTCAAAATCATTTGTTTATCTTTGGATATTTGTATCACTTGATAATTGTCACTTTTTTTATTTTTGGATTTCTTAAAAGGTAAATGTTGACGTGGCGAGTTAGTAACCACAGAAGAAGATACCTAAGAGAGAAACACTTACCTAATATTTATTTGTTACCAAAAATTTCAAATGATGTTCTACAATTTACAACACAATATTCCTTATATAATAAATGGGTGCACACAAAATAGTCTCCGCTCAGTGAATGTTGGTCTTCTGCAGATGCCATGCTCAAATAGAAGGATGATCTAAAGTCGCTCCACAGAAAACTGTACTACCCTATCTTTATTAACTATTCCTTCCTTAATCGCATTTTACGATATAGGCCAGAGAGAGGTCAGTACTAAATGCAGCGGTATATCCGAGATGTTGAGGATCGCATCGCTGGAAGTTCCCCTAAAATCGCAGAACATGTATTCAGACTTCGATCGGCTGCTTTACAAACCGGAATCTTCCAGCGGTTTCTGCCATTAGTCAAGTTTCTCCTGAAGCTTTTCCTTTTCTTCCTCTATTAGCACGACGTCATCCGTGAATAGCATACACCATATACATGTACAGCTTGGTAGGGCCACTGATGAGAAGGGATGCCGAACACATGGCTAAAAAATGGTTGACATGAAAGTAGATGAGTATAGAGGAAGGGGAAGTCCAAGAAAGACATGGGAAAAATGTGTGAGAATGAATATGGGGGAATGGGAGTTAGTACAGAGATGGCGAAAGACAGAAAGTTATAGTAAGTATATAGGAGTTGACATACAGAGCCGAACCTAAATAGAAAAAAGGCAAGGAAAGAAGAAAATATAAAAGGTCACACTTCATATCTCAACTATTCGCAGGTCTTTTCCATCGCGACATATCCATGAGCGCGTCTCCTGTAGGAAAGGGGCCTCTCCGTCAGGAGATTTTCGATCTAGCTGTGAAACAAGCCAAGATCCTGAACTGCCCTCAAACCAACACCTCTGTTGTTAAGCTATTATTTCTTGTCTGAAGACTAAGACTTTTAAGGAGTTGGGTGACTCTTTGCCGAAGTTTTTCGTAAGTGTTTTTTTCTTTAATTTTACTTCAATGCCTATCCGCACCTTTGTAGGCTCTGAACTCGATAGTCCTGCGAAACTGATTCCTCTAGCCTTGCCGATAGGGCGAAAACGTTCTCAAATAGCATCCATGTCCCATTAAGTAGATCATGATCGTCGCGTCAAGGCAGTATATCTGTGAAAGGTATTAGGCCGAAGACCAGTAGGTCGACCCAGATACCGCTAAAGCGATATGGTGCAAGCTGATCTGCGGGAGATGGAAGTTGTCAGCTGGCAAGATATCGCTCGGAACAGAAAATTGTGGCGCTCTTTTGTCTTGGAGGATAAGCCTAAGATCCACTTCGCTCGGTCGATAAAACAGCGGAGTAAGTAGTAAGTAAGTCCCAGTAAGTGGAGCGTAAGATACTCATTTATACTAGTTGGCCAGCCAGACAACTTGAGAAATGTTGCACGATAACGCCAGATAAAGTCCTCTTATGATCACTCATTATGGAAAACGTTAAAACTTTAAAACCTCAAGGTTTTTAAGTTTTAAGATCTCAATATCATAATGGTAGTAAATTTACGAAACTTCTAGAGATTTTGGACCTTAACTGACCGAAAAAAAGCAAAGATATTTCCCTGTCAGGAGACCAACACCTTCATAACCACTGTCGTCGTGTACTTTTGTTCCAGCTGAGTGTTGTTCTCATCTATAGGTTTCCTTATGTTCCCCAGGACCAGTTCGGCTACGACCCCGTGGGAGTGTGGATGCCCGTGGTGGAGCGCGACTTCGGTCAGGAGCGCTTCCTCACCAAGGACCCGGCCGAGTCCATCAGCACCAACGACATGTACGCAGTGCCACACATGATCTCGCAGACCACTGATGAGTTCTTCTGGAAGGCGTTCAGTTAGTAAACTTGACTTATTTACAGATACATTATCACGTCCTTATTCCTAACGGGGCAGACAGAGCCTAGGGCCATAAGATCTTAGGCTATACTTTTAGTGGTATAGTGGGCGTGAAGATGGAACAATGGAATCAAAATAGGGATGCGTTGCTGCCACATCGCCTAATAACATGATTCTGATTCACGCCCTCGATCGGTTTTTAAGATCTGCGTAGGAAGACAAGTAGCAGGTACATACTACGTTTTTTGCTTTCACTCGGACCAGCGGGAGATTCAAATATTTTTTTATCAGCCTTTATTAGTCCATTGCTGGACTAGAGATCTCTTTAGGAGAAAAGAGGAAGATTTGCTAATCATCACCACGCTGGACATTTGCCACTTGCACAATTTTAGCCGTGCGGTGTTTTGTTATGTGTGGAGAACAAGCAAAGTGGAGAAGAACAAGTACCTAATTATTTAATATATATATTTTTTTCCCCTTTATTTGGGAAAACAAACAGTAGTACAGGAGATATACATACAGTTTTCTTAAATATAACTTTTCTAATTATACTACCAATACCGTTAACCATCAACCAACCAACCAACCAAAATTTTCTGACATTTTCAATAAAAATACAAAATAAAATTCAGTACAAAAAATATCACATCAGTGCTTTTGTTTCTGAATAAAAAATAAAATTCGACTAATGAATTACATATAACTCGAAAGTACAAAATACTTTATGATTTGCGAACTGTATAAAAGGATATCAAAGTGTTTCCTGTCGTATCCGTGTCCGTGAACGTCGTAGATAAACTTGTCCTGGCCTTGCGAAGCTGATGCTACGTCACGTTGACTGCGGGCTAGGTGGGCTGAACTATTCCCTGGACTCTGTCAAAAGTGGGCCGGGCTATACCCTGGACACCATCCTTGTCCCGTACGCTTCTTTCTTCTCTCTTCGAATTTATAAAATATGAACACTATGTATTTGTACTTATAAGTAGTTATTCGTCTCTTCACAACATTTTCACATTATGTACTTGTTTTCAATCTTCTCATAAATAAAATCTTTTTAGCAAAAAGCACCTTTACTTCATAATCATATAAAAATATTTATTATTTATTTAAATACACGTATACGTTCACTTTTCTTTCTTCTATTCTTCTTAATTATCTTTATATTTCTTAGTTCAATTCCTCATCAACTTTAAAATCTTCATACCTTCTTTCTTAAATCTTCATTCTTGAAATCTTCTTTCTTCTTAACGTATTTTTCTTACTTCAATATTAAACTTTAACAAGTATTTTCTTTATAATAAATCTTCATACTTAATTTTAGCATCTTAAATATATCTAAGTATTTTTTCTTTCTTCTTATTTCAAATTTAACTAAATAAGTATTTTCTCTATTTTCTATCCCCATGATTTTAAATTTTAGGTGCTTAAATGTATTCAAGTAAATTTTTGTTTTTTCTTTCTTCCAGGCTTCATTTTCTTTAATTTTTCTGTCACCTCTTCACCACAAAGTATTTTCATATTTTCACTGAATGTTTTTTTTTATAATAAGTCTTTTTTTTTCTTAATAATCTTCATAATATTTTACGCGGTACGCGGCACACACCATGACACGACCGCGCCGGCGCAGGGCTGCGCCGACTGGCAGGGTCGCCATGTGGTGTAGGAGGCGACTGTATTCAAACACGGTTGGATTAGGACTCTCTTTATTAATACGTTTCTCATAATATATATACTTACAACTACACTACAACAAAATAAGAATTATATGTGCTTAGACAAGCAAGTTTTTTCAATACTTCTGGCATTACTCGACAAGATTATTTGCTAGGCAAAATAAAACCCCCTACTTTCATTTGAAGGTTCACTTCCAATAACTTTTTACCGGTCGAACCGATTTACATAAAACATAGCTAAGAACCACCGCCAGGAAACATGCTTTCACGTAAAAACAACAATCCGTCCATCCGTTCGAGAGCTGATGATGAGAGCTGATGAGATGCCACAGACAGACAGACGATAACGAGGGGTGTTTCGCGTCGGGGGTTCAAAATCATGTTAAGTCACTTACAGCCCCAGCACTGTGACGATGAGATTATTTTGAAAGAAACAATATTTAAAAAGACCAAATTCTTTACTTTAATTTTTAACAATTTATTTACTGGAAAGAAACAGCTCAGAGCAGAATTGAATGGAAAAGATGGAGGGAGGCCTTTGCCCAGCAGTGGGACACGTGATGGCTCGTATTATATTATTATTATTATTATTCACTGAGTGCCGAAAGTAGTCACAGGTAAGGGTCGTCAGCACAGCCACGAGATTCGTTGTTCCAGAAGAGATTTCCAAAACTACTCAGCTTTGAAGCAGCCCGGCGTCCAGTGGTGGTCGAAAGAGGACGAGACTCCTCACGCCTCCGTATTTATTGGGCCGCGCGGGGTGGAGAGCGGGTTAAGGAGGGAAGCACCAGTGCGGACTTCGTCACAGCACCTATAAAGGTAATCAGCATCATCATCGTTAGGTCTTTTTGTCTCCACAGGAGCACGACCCTCTCTGTACTACCAGAGCCATACTTGGCCAGAGCAGCCAGAGTATTTAGCCTACACTCTCTACGCTGGCCAGACGGGTTGGAGAGGTGTCTTTGATGTTAACTCGTATAAGCTTTGTTCAACTTGTATTTCCTAAGTCGCCTTCTACGACATCCACGGGAGGACTTGGAGGGTCCTATTCTACTCTGCCGGAAACCACATGACATCCGACAATATAGACCTTAGTCCAACGATATTTCTATTTGATGGCGTGACTCGCTGGGTGTTTTTAACATCGAATATGTACATCTTCTACATTGTGATATTTTTACTAAATACTTAGATATGCAATTAAGTGTGTTTCTATTATTTCTGTTTTTATTTTTCTTCCAAATTTGTTTTTGGGGGTATTTCTGTTTTCAATTTTCTTTACAGGTTTTTTTTTGTTTATCGTGGTGCATAAAGTTAATTTGTATTGTATTGTATTGTTTAGTCTAATGCGACATGCATGTATGAACCTTGCTACTTATCATATTCCTCAAGCCACATATACTTACTTATTATGCAGTATTTGAGTACCCGCATTTAATATTTTCTTCCATTGTAAAAAGTAAACTATCGTTATTGAAAAAATACAACATACATACATACATACTATCACGTCTTTATCCCTAATGGGGCAGACAGAGCATTTTGGGTCTTGAGGTTCTATGCAGAGCCCAGGGCCGCAAGACCCAAAAGCCACTTTTAGCGTCATGGTGGGCGAGAAGATGGAAAAGCAATCAATACAGTGATGGGTTGCTAGCCGCATCGCCTGTTAACATGATTTGCATTTTTGCCCATTCCCTCGATCGGCTTTCACGATCTGCGTGGGAAGAGAAGCAGCTGGTATATTCTAAGTTTTTTTATTTCTCCCAGACCAGCATGGGACAAAAAAATACAAGGCAATAAAAATATTATATCAAGGAAACATTTAATAACAAAAGAAACAATATCAAAGAATATTATATAATTTACAACTGAACTAAATACAAAATCACAACAGTTCTTGTTACTTTGTGCCCTAGTATACTACCAGTGAGTACATTTAACTCTTTTAAGTCGGGCCAGAGGTGCTATTTTTCAAACGCGGAGTCACTAAACGAACGGTTTTTTGTATGGAAAAACCATTCGTTTAGGTGACTCCTCGTTTCAAAAATGGCACTTCAGGGCCTTTACTCCGAAAGCGACAAATCGAGACGTATAAATATCAAACTTTTCACACCAAAAGTATCATCAGCCGCTTATTTATATATTTATCCCCCATATCATCCACAGCGCAATGGGGAACTAGAGAGATAACACCTTGCTGACACTTGTGACAAATCTAACGATACCAATATGTTGCTACACATATAATATATTTAACAATCATGATTCTATAGAAACAGTGAATAAAACAAAATACTTAAAAAGTGAAGAATCAGCTGCTGACTATGACTATATTCTTGATGTAACAAATGTACCAAACGCTAATATACCTGTTAAATTAATACATCGTACAGTTTGATATTTAAAAACATCTCAACAAAATCGCTGTTTCAAAAAGTTTAATTCAATTACAGATATTTTAGTAAAGTGAAAGACTGCGAATTCGATGCATTCATTAATTGATGAAATTGTTATAAATGTCTGATTTGCATGCTATTGAATATGGAGTGTTTTTAATTGTATTTCCCAACACCTATATATATTGTACGTACACATTATAGTAATTATCTTAAGCTGTTCATCACGTTGAAGTGTTGAGGCTAGACGCTGTTCCTGTAAAGCAAAAACAAAAATTTGTTAAAAAAATAGTGTAGCGAATTGGGAAATGGAACAGAAGACAAAGACACATGGGAAGCTCTTCATCACCATAAGCCTGGCTCGAATAATAAAATGTAGGACTAAAAACTACCATCCTTTCTACTTAGTATTACCTGTCTCATTTATGGATATGTCTACATCCCTTGAAAATTTTGATACGAAAATTGTTTATGGCATCATTTTGACGATTTTTGCCAAAACAACTTAGACTTATGACAAAAAAGCAATCAATTACCTCGTTATCAGATTTTGCATAAACATCAAAATTTAGTGAATCAACCACTTATTTAATAGGCTCTTAAAATGGGAGGTAAAAAGGAAACAAACTGAACCATCAAATATGACTTATGAAACATTCACAATACACATACAAAAACCACACCAAATTGATGGTTCTCTCAAAATTTTACGTGACTTATCTATGGCAGTTTATGGCCTGAAGGCTGGAAGTATTCAGGACTTGGAATTTACTGCAAGCGCCTCTTTTATATTTAATATACTTAATCTAATTAAAGCATGTTTTCTAGTCCACGTAAATCGTTTCTGTACGTTAATGTACTATCTGGACACAGTACAATGAACTTCGACGTTCAGTGGACAGTCAATACTTACACTGATGGCCATTCTTTTGAGCCTGTCTGCGAAAGGATCCCTAGTAAAGGAGAAGCTGCGCGAGACTGAAGAGTCATATCGTCACTGGAAATAAATTAAATAATACATTTAAATAATATAAGGATATAAAGATACGTAAAATCATGGAATAATATATAAGTTAAAGTAAAAAATCATTTATTTACATAGGTATCTTTAAATCATTTGAAATGTCAAATGATGATCAAATGATTTTCAACTTTTATTTTTGGTTGATTAAAATGATGCCTTAACTTTCTGTGTTTAGAGTTTGAAACTAAAATATAAAAAAATATTCGCCATAATGCCTTTCGCTGCGGTGTCCTTCGACTTGGTAGCTTTCGTCTCCTCAATGAGTTTTCACTCCAGTGTACCAAACTAAAATATTTTCACCACAACGTGCATCGCTTCAGCATTGAAAGTATGGGACCCGAAAATCTTTTTATATCCATATACATCTAAGTAGGTACCTCAGAGTGCACACACTAGTGTGTTGAATGATGTACTAGATGACAGTCATTGAGGTATCTGCCACCAGTGCTATCACACTCGATAAGGAAATATGTTTTCATCGTCGCGTCTAGTATCTAGTAGTTAGGTATCAAAATTACAAATAGTAACATTGAAATCTTAATCCGTCTCGTGCTCGTTATATGCATTACTCACGCGATGAGAGAAATGGATGGAATTTTTTTAAATCGCAATCGTTATCTGATTAATACACATAAACATCGAAATCGTTATCACAACATTAGACGATGACTACAATGTTTTGCTAATTATTGTGTTTACTGAGATAATGGGATATGCCTTATCCTGAAATGCAGACTAACTTTATGACAAGATTTAAACCATCATCCGACCAAATTAAGTTGACATCTAATAATAAGCTTAATAATAATAAACACGGACTAACTTTAGTACTTGGTCTAAACCATTATCCACGTAAAAGAAGATGACCTCCCGCAACATGACACCTTCTCTTACGTCACTGTCAACTTTATATGGGTGAATGTTTTAAACCAAGTCATAAAGTTAGTACTTGTTTTATGACTGGTCCTGTTTCAGGTCACAACCACAGCACAAACAAAGAATATTTTTATGCATTATAAATAATGCATTGTATGGACACATAATAAGGCAGAACTTCATCTTTAGGTCTTTTTATTCTTTACTGCAGAAGTACGACCCTCTCTGTACTAATTGAGCCATACTTGGCCAGATCAGCCAGAGGATTTGGCATACACTCTCTACGCTGGTCAGACGGGTTGGAGAAGACTCATTAATGTTTCTAAGCTTTGTTTAGCTTGTATTCCCTAAGTCGTCCTCTACGACATCCACGGAAAGACTTAAAGTGGTCCTATTCTACTCTGCAGGAAACCACACGGCGAACTATTATAAGAAAATAATTCAAATCAACTAACCTGGTCCTGCTCGGTGTCGTTGCCGTTACCGTTACCGTCACGCTTCCGAATCCCGTCACCGTACGCGTGTTCGTGACTGATGGCACACCCGGTACATTCGACGATGCCGTTGCTGTTGCTGTTGCAGTGACTCTCCTCGTTCCCGTTGCCGTTGCAGTTGCCGTTGCACTTGCTGTTCCCTTTCCCACTATGTTCGCCGTTGCCCTTGACAAAGCTGTTCCCCTTCCCGTTGCTCTTGTGGTTGCCGTTGCCCAAACCGTTCCCGATCCCGCTACCGTTGACGTCGCCGTTGACGAGGCCGCTCCTGTTCCCGTTGATGTTGTGGTTGCCGTTGCCCAAGCCGTTCCCGATCCCGCTACCGTTGCCGTCCCCGTTGACGATGCTGCTCCTGTTCCCGATGCTCTTGTGGTTGCCGCTGCCCCAGCCGTTCCCGAACCCGCTACAGTTGCCGTCCCATTTGATAATGCTGCTCCCGAGCCCGATTTCGTAATAGTTGCAGTTGAAGTTGCATTTCCCGCTGCAACTATCGTTGAAGTAGCCGTTGACGTCGCCCTTCCCGTTCCCGCTCCCGTTGTGGTTGCCGTTGCCGATGCCCCTGATATTGCCGTTGCCGTTACCGTTGCCGTTCCCGTGTACGTTGTTAAGCTATTTGGGGTGGAAAAAAACAACAAATCAAAGATCATAATAAAACAGCCAACCTAGCTAAGTATCATAATACTTAACGTTTTTAGGGTTCCGTAGTAAACAACTCTTATAGTTTCGCCATGTCTGCCTGTCTGTCTGTCCGTCCGTGGTTTTACTCAATGAACTATAAAAACTAGAAAGCTGTAATTGGTATGGGTATGTATATTAATTATGTCGAAAAAGTGGTAAAGGCTTAAAAAGTGGAAGTCATTTTTTTTTTCAATATTTCATAGCTGAAGTGATCTTGATAACACTATTTTTCGTTGCAAATTTTTGTTAGATTCAAGTCCCCACCCTCTATCTACTAATATTATAGTTATCTAGTAACTATAGCATGTTGTTCGATTTATTACGGGTATGTTCCTTCCACGTTAAATATGGACTCGTTAGAAAATCACAGCTGTAGTATATAAGTATAACGAAGTTTAAAGGAAACTATCAGAGCTAAGCAAGGTTTACAAATAAAAAGTTATAGGCGATCAGTTTATAAAATGTACTTGGAGAAGGAAAATTTCATACAAATTCCATAGAATATTAGTTCTCAGACGTTTTAGTGGCATGAACTCAAAGTTGGCATTCGCAACTACGGGACCCTAAACTGCGTATGGCCCGACACGCACTTGGCCAATTCTTGTCCTTTTGAGGAACGGAACCCTTAACATGATGATAAAGATGTGACAGTATAGTGTTTGAAAAGATAATGCTTAATCAAATGCAAAATCACTTTATCACCCATAACTTTTTTCATAGCCAGCAGTTTGGTTTTACTGGAGGTAAATCGACCACTGATGCGGGGGTAGCGCTTGTTACTCAAATCCACAACGCATGGGAAAACAAGAACGATGCAATCGGTTCTTTTTGCGATCTCTCAAAAGCATTTGACTGCGTAGATCATCCAACACTTTCACTTTTTTTTTGCTCAAATTCCGTCAGATCTTCGCTATGACGGTCTATTTCAAAAATAAGAGACGTGTCATCGGCGAACAACACAATACCAGCTTGTTTCTCAACCGCGTAAGGCAAATCATTGACGTACACTAAGAAGAGGAACGGTCCCAGGATAGAACCTTTATGTACACCCATTTTAACAAGAGATCCGTTTGACTTTATGCCATTTATGTCAACAGTCTGAAGCCTATCCGTTGAATATGATTGAATGAGGTTTATTGATTTATCGTCAAAACCGTACTGACGGAATTTGAGCAAAAAAAAAGTGAAAGTGTTGGATGATCTACGCAGTCAAATGCTTTTGAGAGACGGTATTGACGATAAATCAATAAACCTCATTCAATCATATTCAACGGATAGGCTTCAGACTGTTGACATAAATGGCATAAAGTCAAACGGATCTCTTGTTAAAATGGGTGTACATAAAGGTTCTATCCTGGGACCGTTCCTCTTCTTAGTGTACGTCAATGATTTGCCTTACGCGGTTGAGAAACAAGCTGGTATTTTGTTGTTCGCCGATGACACGTCTCTTATTTTTGAAATAGACCGTCATAGCGAAGATGCTACTGCGGTGAATGCCACCTTGACGGTTACACCATATCTAACTGGTTTTCAGCCAATAACCTTATGTTGAATGCAAACAAGACCCAAGGCATTAGATTTAGTCTTCCTAACGTGAGGCAAGCCAATGTTGATGTGCTACTGAATGGTCAAAAATTAGATCTCGTTGAAAATACTACTTTCTTGGGAATCACAGTAGATTCAAAACTTCAGTGGGGTGCCCATATCTCTAAACTCGCTAATAGGCTTAGCTCAGCGGCTTACGCTATAAGGAGAATCAGACAACTGACAGATGTGGCAACTGCTCGACTAGTTTACTTTTATAGTCTTATGTCTTATGGGATTCTTCTATGGGGGAGTGCAGCTGATATACAGACTATTTTTATTTTGCAAAAAAGGGCAATTCGTTTTATTTACGGTTCAGGATCGAGATACTCCCTAAGAGACTTTTTTAAGAAAATTGATATACTTACTGTACCATCCCAGTACATATTTGAAAATATAATGTATGTAAGGAAAAATATTGCCTTGTTTAATAAAGTGGGTGATTTTACGGATAGAAACTTACGTAATATAAATGATTTATTTACTCTGTACTATAGGTTAAAATTAGTTAGTAAGTCGTTTATGTAAAACTGTATTGAGTTTTACAATAAATTGCCACAATCGGTTCTTGGTATGCCAGACAGAAAATTTAAAGCTTATGTAAAGAAAGTACTTTGTGATAAGGCTTACTACGGAACCGATGATTACCTAAGAGACTAAAATGTCTGGCTTGAGCTTGGCGCTGGTCCCTCTTAAAGGTTTGTATTTGTACATTCACAAATGTCATAATTTAAGTACATTCTGTACACGTTTTAGACAAAATTTACAAATTGACATTAATTTTAAACTTGACATCACGCTTAATTTAAAAATTATGACATAACAATTAATCTCAGTCCACATATCTAATTTTAGTATCAGTATAATTGTAAGTTGACGTTATTGGAGAAAATGCTGCAGTACAGTTTGTTACCGTTTCTTCTGTACTTGCGCTTTGGAAGCGGCAGTAAACTTAGCTTTAAGTAAATATCTGACGTCAACATTTACCTTATAAAAAATCGAATGAAAATAAAGACAATTATCAAGTGATACAAATATCCAAAGATAAATAAATTATTTTTGACTATTTTTTTACTTTTTATAAGAACTTACGTGACGTGCATCTCAGGGTCGAGGTGATTCGCATTGACGGACGTGGAGGCCATGTCAGCGGGCATCAACCTGAACTTTTCCCAGATCTCCAGGACTGGCTCTCTTTCCATTTGTAGGTTAACATCAACATCGTCTCTGAAAGTATTTGTCCCTAATTGTACGCTGGGAATTTCTTCAGATTACATACTATTTTTGGCTGTTACACGCTGATATTTCCTAAGTTATTGAACATAATCCACGATAAATATACGAGATTCCAAATCATTATTTGTTTTTAAAGAGTATTATCTTTCCCTAAGTTAATGAATAGTACCTATATGTATACATAATCTTATACCTTTAAACGAGCGATTCTTGTATATTTATACATTAATTTATTTCTGTGATCTCGGAAACGGCTCTAATGATTTCGCTGAAGTTTTGTATATGGGGGTTTTCGGGGGTAAACAATCGATCTAGATTAGTCTTATGTTTGGGAAAACGCGTGTTTTCAAATTGTCATGCGTTTTTCTTTCCGCGCAAAATATGGTCGCTAATTTCGTCCTGCCGGCCACTGTCCATCTGGTCCAGCGGGTTAAGACGCGGACGGCAAGAAACGAGTGTTACGGGTTCGAATCCCGCTCGGTAAATGTTTTTTTTTTATATGTTCAAGCTTTTTTTTTAGTTTTTATTGTTTATAGACAAGTTAAAAAAATGCAGTTAATTTTTGTGAATCACCTAAACACCACCATAATACAATAAGTAGTCATAACCGAGCAAAGCTCGGTCAACCAGGTACTTTAGATTAAGTATATATTTATAATGTATATTTATAGTTGCGTATAAATATTAGTTTATGTATATACATTATGTATTGTATAATATATGTATGTATATGTTTAAATTTTTAGATAAGTACCTACACATATTTGTATTTAACTTTAGTTTATTTTGCACACGCCTACTACTACCTGTTTTCTTCTCTTTGGCTATCCTGGGTCTGCTGGAAGAGATTTCTTATGAAATGAGCAGTACCTATATACTCAATGTTCTTACTTTGTTTGTTTCTGTGTTTGTATTTTGTGTACATGAATTTTGAAAATAAATAAATATTACATTGAATTTTTTTCATTAGATAGTTCATCTAAATCATCTATATGGAATTTTAGTTAGTAGCAAACTTAATAATTTATTGAAAAAAATCTCTTTGTATTTTTGTTTAATCAATATATCTATATCTAAATCAATAACTTAGAAAAAATATTTTAATGAGTTAACATTAAATTTTAATCATCTGTGCTAGGTAAAGGTGGGTTCAGGCCCCACCCTTGCTTAGCATGGATGCCTAAAGTTTTAATATACTTAATAGAGGATGCCGTCAACTGGGACCGCAATTAACTCGGACCGCGGTCCCAGTCGCCGGAATCAAAAATTTTAATATTTTTGTTCCAGCGACTGGGACCACGCATTAATGTAAAAAAAATATCTATTGATCAAGCCAAAACAGTACAGTCAATCCTCACTCCTTACTTATATTATAAATGCGAAAGTGAGTTTGTATATTTGTTTGTTTATTTGTTACCACTTCACGCTTCAACCGCTGAACCTATTTAGATGAAATTTGATATGAATACAGTTTGATACCCAGGGAAGGGCATATGATAGTTTTTATCCCAAAATTCCCACGGGGAGCGAAGCCCACTAGCACAGCTAACAATTATATAATTAAAGAACATGTTTTTGATAAAAATATCACTTCACTCTCAGTTTGGATTTTTAATTTAATTATTACTTTAAACAGTTTTTAGTTTGACTGTACTGTTTTTATTTTTAATTAAGAGTGGTCCCAGTCACTGGAAGAAAAATATTAAAATTTTTGATTCCGGTGACTGGGACCACGGTCCGAGTTAATTGCGGTCCCAGTTGACAGCATCCTCACGAAAAAATGCTAAGAATAGACAAATACGTAAAAGTTGATATTCTCTAAACCGTCATCTAAGTTAATAAAATCGTCATACCGTCTGTCGTACTCGTCCCGCACATCTTGAAATGCTGTAATAAAATACCTTAATGAGATTACAGAATATTCCGCCAATGCAATACATGTAGGAGTTTTGAACGATATGAACTGTAAGTTGAAGTTGTCAGTTTCTGAACAAACAAGTGTCTTTTGTCTTTGTCTGATCTAGCTGTTTCTCGACGACATCATTGCAGAAAGCTGTGGAATTTTGTATGAATAAAATGAGTAAAAAAGGTATTATAATTTAGACCTCCCTTGCACATACATACATACATACACACACACTATCACGTCTTAATTCGCTATTGGGGCAGACAGAGCATTTTAGGTGTTGCGGCTCTAAGCAGACAGAGCTCAGGGCCACAAGACCCAAAGGCCACTTTTTGAGTTTTTTTTTTTTTTAACATGAAATTCGGCTTTATGATTCATTGTCAGGAAAAAGTTGACATAGACTAAAAAGTAGTAAAATATTGTTAAATAGCAAGAACCTATTTAATTATGATAGGTACCAAGAGAAGATTGACCACATAAAATTAATTTTAATTGCGAATTTATAATTTGTTAACAAATTAATTAATAATTCGCAGTTTTGCCTTCTACCTTATAATAAGGTAAGTATACCTATACATAAGGTATATATATATATGGTAAGTATACTATATGATTTATGATAATTACTGATTAGTATTAAAAGTTGCAATTTTGTTTATAAATAACATACTTTTGAAATCATTTTCTAAATAAGTAATCAATTATTTTTATGTTTCTTTTTTACTTTATATGGTCAATTAAGTATAATCTCCTCTTTTAATGAAAACAATCCCTCATCACTCCAAATTTATAAAAACTTAAAAATCACTTGATATACGAAAAACAATTGTTAAAAAATACACTTAGTATATCTTACCGCACGGGACCACGCAAACTACAGCAATAACTAACAACGACTTCATGTCTAGACTAGCCTAGACTGTCCTGTGTAGGCCTATTTATGAGTATTTTTTTTTTGTATTGTGAATATGGTGGAAATTACCATGTTTTTTGATTAGATAATAAGATAAGATAAAACTTGTTTATTTCACCACCAAATAATAAGAATATTTAAATTAACTTAAAATGTACGTACCAAGAAAGGCAGGCTTATCACTGCGGTCTATGTATATGAGGATTTTCTAGCCAAAATTTGGGTAAATAGAAATTTGAGAGAATTTTACAGCATGAATAGAATAGAGTAATTTTTTTAAGTGAATCTTATTGAGGTTCGTTGGGCATGCACAGATAGCATTTTTGCGACAGTTACCGTTACCAACACCAAGTTTTCACTTCTGAAAATTTCTTAAGGCGCGTTGGGCATGCACGGTTTTTGAGATGGGAAATAACCATTGAACTCGCGATACTGTTACCGACACCATTTTTGACATCCTTTTAAATTTAAACTATGTCACAGATATGGCACTTCATACAAACGGAGCAGCATATATACCTAGTACTACTACAAACGAAACAATCCGTCCGTGCACACGTCAAATGTGTGAGTTAAACAATCAGGGTCGCTATTACAGAATTTGTTGTTTTACTTACCTGTTTTCATCACTCGGAAATCTATATAATTTTCGTTATTTATTGTTTTCCGTGGATAACCAATGATAATGTGCGCAGTTTCTCACCATTATAATTCAATAATCCTAAGCGACTCGCGTAATGTCAATGTGCGACTACCAATAACCCTGTTTTACTGGCGCTTACACGTCCCAATAACGGGGGAAGGGTTGCAGGGACACCAGATTGCGGGGGACGGTGCGAGTTTCCGTTTTGTATGTTATACTATTATTAATTCTGTGACTATGTTATAGGTTGAGGCTGGCTCTGGGATTGATCGGAGACAGTCTTCTATCTCGCTCTTGCCCCGACCCATTTTCTAGTCGGGTTAAGAAGCAAAACAAAGCGAAGTGGAGCAAAACCAACTAATGGCAAAAGTTTGAACATAATTATCATATGACCAGATGTGTAGTGATTATATACAGCTTAAAAATAGTGGGTTGTTATGTATGTTGTTATGTGTTATGGCTGCAAAATCAATAATAATGCACCAAAAGAAGACGGTATTACATTTCATGAGTAAGTACGTTAATACACTGTTCTGTATTTTGATCACGTATTTCTGTCTCAAACCACACTGAAACCAAGTTACTGAACTAAATTATTGATAACAACATGAAAAAATATTATTAAATAGGAAAACCTAAAATTATTTTTAAAGCAGGTCTGGCTATTTTTGTTTGGAAATTAAATCAGACAGAAGCAAATGGTTTTTATGTTAATTTTTGTAAAGTGATAAGTAAATAGCAATAGGTAAACCTTTTTGTGTTTAGCATGTGTGCGATAAAAAGATTATGATTTTTTTGTGATTTTCTTGTTTTTTTATATTTTTTACAATAAACAATTTAAATTAATTATTTCTGCAGTTTTCACCCATTTTTTGAACTGGAAACATTCCTTAGTCAACCTCAACAGGTGCACGAAAAACCGCGGGCTGCTTACAGCCCGCACAACACTCATAAGCTAATTTGATTTTGCATTTTAAAATAATCTTTCCAATCATAATTAACCAAATTAATCTATACTTACTAATATTATAAAGCTGAAGAGTTTGTTTGTTTGTTTGTTTGTTTGTTTGTTTGTTTGTTTGTTTGTTTGTTTGTTTGTTTGTTTGTTTGTTTGTTTGTTTGAACGCGCTAATTTCAGGAACTACTGGTTCCAATTGAAAAACTATTTTTGTGTTGGATAGATCACTTATTGAGAAAGGCTTTGCTATATGACATCACGTTGCGACTAATAGGAACGAAGAAACAGTCGAAAATGTGGAAAAAACGGGGAGAATTATTCATCTTTGAGGGCTTCCGTTGCGTGCGCTGCGAAAACCGTTCGAGATACCCAAAAAATATGTTTAAAAGAATTATTCCTCTTAAATTATCTAAAAAAATGTCCTCGAGAGTATATGTCTATCTTTTACGATTAACCCACAATAACCGTTTTTATAATAATCAAATTTGGTCGAAATTAATGCATTATTACAAATTATTTGTCAGAGTTGTATCAACATAATTATATTAATCTTTATCCAAATAAATGTATTATTGATTAAGAGTATTTAACTGTGAACAAAATTGTCTTTGACATCACCTAATTAGTAGGAACGCCAAGTACATCCGGCTGTGAAACTAAGGGGCCAAGTGTAAAAGTGCCATCTTATGACGGTACCACATCTTGGGCCGCATACAAACAGCAATTCCAGACCGTCGCTGGTTTAAATGGTTGGACCGATGAACAGAGCCATACAGCCCTTACTGTTGACATCATATAAGATAATACAATTTTAAAATAACTCTGAAACAAAATTCACACGCGCCGCATGAGAGGCGGTGCTTGCGAGCGGTTTGTAGCTCTACGAGGTACCATGCCAAAGCTGAGGAGGTAGGTTTGTAAACAAAAAAACGACGGGTTGCACTCTGGGATAGCCGGCAGAAGTGAAAACTTGAATATTAACGTTGTGCATTTTTGATATTTTGGAATGGTTAGGGAATAATTTTGCACGAATTGCTTTAATTATCAGTATAAAATATTTTAAATCTTTTCTGAACCACAGTCTGTCACAAATGTCACAAGCATGACCAAATTCATTTTCAACAAAATCATTTTCAAATACACAGCAGTATGGCCACTACACAGACGGTCGAGCCATCAGCTGTCACCATCCATGGATGCGCGTAGCACGCTGTAAAATAAACACACACGAACATTCGCGCAAGCGCCCTGCGCCGTCTTACGAATTTTCGATCAGGCCACGTGTCCTGACGCGAGTTTAATATTTTTTACCCATTCCAAAAAAAGTGCACAACGCCGCTAAAGAAGTTTTCACTTCAAAAATAAATATGATTCCCAAAATAACTATTCCACACGGACGAAGTCGCGGGCACAGCTAGTAGTTAATATACATTAAATATACCTTAACTACGAAAGTTCAGTACAACCCTAATGAGTTGACAAATATTGCAAATAATTTCTAAGTGTTTACCGGCACTCAAGAACCAAGCCGATTCTTATAATCTGCAGGGCGAAGCGGCCCACCTTAGTAACGTTTTTGCATAGTATCGTTGCGTTTTGGCCAGTAAATCGCGTTTGAAGTGAAGGCTTCCGATGGCTCACCGGTGACCACCATGGCCTTTACGGAACAACATTGCTTGGCTCACCGGTGACCCCCATGGCCTAAACGGAACAACGTGCTTTTTTCCGTGGGCGTTCAACGTGTAGACTAGCCAAAGCCCGCGAGTTTGTTCGCGTGGCATTATGACTCCGGAAAATGCCAGGTTGAACCACTTTTGCTAAGGCGTCACTTTTAGGGTTCCGTAGCCAAATGGCAAAAAACGGAACCCTTATGGATTCGTCATGTCTGTCTGTCTGTCTGTCCGTCCGTATGTCACAGCCACTTTTTTCCGAAACTATAAGATTTATATTGTTGAAACTTGGTAAGTAGATGTATTCTGTATACCGCATTAAGGTTATGACACAAAATTGAAAAAAGACCCAAAATTTTTGGGGTTCTCCATACTTACAACTGAAACTCAAAAATTTATTTTTCATCAAACCTATACGTGTGGGGTATCTATGGATAGGTCTTGAAAAATCATATTGAGGTTTCTTATATATTTTTTTCCTAAACTGAATAGTTTGCGCGAGAGACACTTCCAAAGTGGAAAAATGTGTGTCCCTCCCTTCCCCCCCCCCCCCCCCCCCCCACCCCTGTAACTTCTAAAGTAAGAGAATGATAAAACTAAAAAAATATATGATGTTCATAACCATATAAACTACCAGCAAAAATTGGTTTAAACGAGATCTATTAAGTAGTTTTTTTTTAATACGTCATTAATCGGAAATCGCAATTTAAAAATATAAACTAAGTGATTGGTAACTGACTGACATATCAACGCACAGCCCAAACCACTGGGTCTAGAGACTCCAAATTTGGCACAAAGGTTCCATATGAGGTCCAAAGATGCACTGAGAAAGGATTTTTCAAAACTCATTCCTTAAGGGGGTGAAACGGGGTCCAAAGTTTATATAGATAAACAAGATTAGTAAGACCATTTTATTCGAAACTTTGCAGGAGTTCTCTGGCGGTTAATGAGTAATAGGATTTACAAAATTCAGTAGCTAATAGATCCAGGTGTTACTTTGCGGAAGTCAAAGTTACATACTAAGTGATTTGAATTACTTTGTGTGATTCCGCCACCAGTTAGTTCATGCAAACTATTGCCGGCCGGCGCCCACCCACTACTGTTAGTCCCAGCATACCTGCCACCAGCAGCCCGTGTGCACCCGCCACCAACAGTCAATTCATGCCCCCTCCCATGCTGCTGCATCCGCTGTGGCTGCAGCAACATCGGACGTCGTATATGCGACACGTGTTTCGCCTCTTTTTCCGTCTTTTGTCGTGTTCGGTGCCTGAGGATACCTTGTAAAGAGGCAAAACACGTGTCGCGTATACGACGTCCGATGTTGCTGCAGCCACAGCGGATGCAGCAGCATGGGAGGGATCATGCATTGACTGAGAATTCCTGCAAAGTTGCAAAGTATGTTACAAAATTCAATCTTATTACAACCAATTTTGACTTCTACGCGGACGAAGTCACGGGTTACTGCTAGTTCTTAATAAAAACGTATTTCAGAGAGTATATAAATTAAAGTATCTAGGTCATGAGTTGACTCCCGGCCGGGCGGCCTCAAAGATTATGCCGATATTGAGAGGGAACTTAGAGCGTTGTCAGTGAGAGCCAACAAGCTGGCCTGTAGGTTGGCACGTTGTTCGCGGAAAGTAAAAAATAACTATATTCAGAGCTTTCTACAAATCGTTCTACACTTGTAGCCTGTGGGCTAGATATACTTAAAAAGCTTATAACGCTCTCCGTATTCACTACAATGATGCGTTTGGGGCTGGCGCGCTTCTGTAGTGCATCCGGGATGTTCGATAAGGCGCGAGTAGTTTGCTTTTACGCTGCAATGCGCAAAAGATGCGCGTCCCTGGTGCGCAGGGTACGGCCACCGACAACAGCATCCTGCAGATGATCGCAAGCAGGCTGGACTGCCGGTATGTTAACCACTGCTGTGCCACATCGGGGGGAGTGGTGCAGGAGTGGCCTCTATAAAAATAAAACCTACCTACAAAATAAGTCATGTTTCTTGACAAAATAAATAATTCATTCATGCATAACAAGGAGAAATAAAAAAGAACTTTTAATTTATATAATATAAACATTTATTAATAAAAGAAACAATATCAAAAAATATAAATGAATAATTAACAAATGAACTTAATACAAAATCACAAAAGTTCTTGTTACTTTGTGCCCTAGTGTTACTACCAGTAAAGTACATTTAACTCTTTTAAATCGGGCCAGGACCTTTATTCCCAAAGCGACAAATCGAGACCTAGCAGTGTTCCATTCAATTTGTATTAACATCAAAATTTTCACACCAAAAGTATAATCAGCTGCTTACTTATCATCCCATATCATCCTGAGAGCAATGGGGTAGTAGAGAGCTAACACCTTACTGAGACTTGTGACAAATCTAACGATACCAAAACGCCGCTACACACACAACATAGTTAACATTCATAATCCTACAGAAATAGTGAATAATAAAAAAAACTTAAAAAGTGAAGAATCAACTGCTGACTATGATTATATTCTTGGTGTGACAAATTTACCAAATGCCTTCAACCTATTAAACAACAATAAAAATACATCATATAGTTCGATATTTAAATTTAAAACATCTCAATAAAATGGCTGTTTAAATAAAGTTTGATTCAATTAAAGATATTTTAGGAAAGGTAAGCCTGCGCCATTTGATGCATGAATTAATTAATATAATGGTTATAAATGTCTGATTTGCATGCTATTGAATATGGACTGTTTTTAATTGTATTTCCCAACACATTTATATATTGTACGTACACCCTATTTATAGCGCCTATTATGTAACTATCTCAAGCTGGACATCACACCACGTTGAAGTGTTGAGGCTAGACGCTGTTCCTGTAATGCAAAAACAAGAATTTGTTGAAAAAGAAATTGAACCATTTAAAATAGTGTAGCGAATTGGAAAATGGAACAGAAGACAAAGACACATGGGAAGCTCATCATCACCATAAGCCTGGCTCGAATAATAAAATGTAGGACTAAAAACTGTTCATCCTTTCTAATATTACCTGTCTCATTTATGGATATGTCTACATCCCTTGAAAATTTTGATACAAAAATTGTTTATGGCATCATTTAGACGATTTTTCTCAAAACAACTTAGACTTATGACCCTATTAAACCAATCAAATACCTCCATATTTTGCAAAAACGTCAAAAATTTGGTGGATCAATCACTTCTTTAATAAGTAGGTAAGCTCTTAAAATGGGAGGTTAAAAAGAAACAAACTGAAACATCAAATATGACTTATGAAACATTCACAATACACATACCAAAAACAACACCAAATTGATGGTTCTTTCAACATTGTACAATTAGGTTATTTTATGTAGAATTATAGATTAGTAAGATACGAATTTTACGTAAGTTATCTATGGCAGTTTACGGCTGGAAGTATTCAGGACTTGGAATTTACTGCAAGTGCCTCTTTTATTTTTAATATACATAATCTAATTAAAGCATGTTTTCTAGTGCACGTAAATCGTTTCTATGTACTATCTGGATACAGTACAATGAACTTCGACGTCCAGAGGACAATCAATACTTACACTGATGGATAAACTTCTGAGCCTGACTGCGAAAGGATCCCTAGTAGAGGAGAAGCTGCGCGAGATTGAAGAGTCATGTCGTCACTGGAAATAAATTAAATGATACATTTAAAAATTAATATAGGGTATAATAAAGATACGTCAAATCAGGAAATAATAAATGAGTTAAAGGCAAAAATCATTTATTTACATATCTTTGGATCATTTTATCATCATTTGATAACTGTCAATTTTTCATTCGATTTCATAATAGGTAGTTGTTGACGTCCGATCATTTACTTACAGATAAGTTTATTACCGCTTCCTAAGCGCAAGTACAGAAGAAGTTAAGAAGAATAATGTTCAAAATGAGTAAGTAAACGAAGCACCTTCCGTAATTCTCTCAAATAACGGCAAGGCTAACTTTTGGATAACGTATATACCTAGATCTCAAAAGGTACATATAAAAGAGTGTGTAGGAATAGAAGTAGCTGGTACATTTTAGGTATTTTTGCAGTCATACCAGTATGGATGCAATAGGTTCGTATCTGAATGAAATGTTTTTATTTACTTAGGCGAAAATCTGTTTATATCCATATATAAGTAGGTATCTCAGACTGCACACACTAGTGTGTTGACTGATGTTACTAGATGACAGTCATTGAGGTATCTGACACTAGTGCTATCACACTCGATAAGGAAATATGTTGTCGTAGCGTCTATTTAGGGTATTAAAATTACAAATTATAACATTGAAATTTTAATCCGTCTATATACATCACGCGATGAGAGAAATGGACGGAAAATTTTCAAATTGCAATCGTTATCTGATTAATAGACATAAACATCGAAACCGTTATCAGAACATTAGACGATGACTACAATGTTTTGCTAATTATTATGTTTACTGAGATACTGGGATATGGGACCGTGTTTAACCACTATCCAACCAAATCAAGTTGACATCTAATAATAAGCTTAATAATAGTAAACACGGACTAACTTTAGTACTTGGTCTAAACCATTATCCACGTAAAAGAAGATGACCTCCCGCAACATGACACCTTCTCTTACGTCACTGTCAACTTTATATGGGTGAATGTTTTAAACCAAGTCATAAAGTTAGTACTTGTTTTATAATAGGAATAATCTTGTTTTAGGTCACAACCACAACAC
Organism: Acrobasis consociella; assembly: GCA_963555685.1. Classification (NCBI taxonomy): domain Eukaryota; kingdom Metazoa; phylum Arthropoda; class Insecta; order Lepidoptera; family Pyralidae; genus Acrobasis; species Acrobasis consociella. Next base: position 14,132,225 of record OY743128.1, read on the forward strand.
AAACAAAGAATATTTTCATGCATTGTATGGACACATAATGAGGAAGAACTTTATCTTTAGGTCTTTTTAGTCTTTACTGCAGAAGCACGACCCTCTCTGTACTACTAGAAACATACTTGGCCAGAGCAGCCAGAGGATTTGGCCTACACTCTCTACGCTGGTCAGACGGGTTGGAGAAGACTCATTAATGTTTCTAAGCTTTGTTTAGCTTGTCGATTCCCTAAGTCGCCCTCTACGACATCCACGGAAAGACTTAAAGTGGTTCTATTCTACTCTGCCGGAAACCACACGGCGAACTATTATAAGAAAATATTTCAAATCAACTAACCTGGTCCTGCTCGGTGACGTTGCCGTTACCGTTACCGTCACCCTTCCAAATCCCGTCACCGTACGCGTGTTCGTAACTGGTGCCACTCCCGGTACATTCGCCGATGCCGTTGCTGTTGCTGTTGCAGTGACTCTCCTCGTTCCCGTTGCCGTTGCAGTTGCCGTTGCACTTGCTGTTCCCATTCCCCCTACCGTTGACGTCGCCGTTGACAAAGCTGCTCCTGTTCCTGTTGCTGTTGTTGTTGCCGTTGCCCAAACCGTTCCCGATCCCGCTACCGTTGACGTCGCCGTTGACGAAGCCGTTCCTGTTCCCGTTGCTATTGTGTTTGCCGTTGCCCTAGCTGTTCCCGATCCCGCCACTTTTACAGTCCCCGTTGACGATGCCGCTCCTGTTCCCGTTGATGTTGTGGTTGCCGTTGCCCAAGCCGTTCCGGATCCCGCTACCGTTGCCGTCCCCGTTGACGATGCTGCTCCTGTACCCGATGCTCTTGTGGTGGCCGCTGCCCCAGCGTTTCCCGAACCCGCTACAGTTGCCGTCCCATTTGATAATGCTGCTCCCGTGCCCAATTTCGTTGTAGTTGCAGTTGAAGTTGCATTTCCCGCTGCAGCTATCGTTGAAGTTGCCGTTGACGTTGCCCTTCCTGTTCCCGATCCCGTTGTGGTTGCCGTTGCTGATGCCCCTGATATTGCCGTTGCCGTTACCGTTGCTGTTCCCGTGTACGTTGTTAAGCTATTTGGGGTGAAAAAAACAACAAATCAAAGATCATAATATATCAGCCAGTTTAGCTAGCTAAGTATCATAATACTATAACCGTTTTTAGGGTTCCGTAAAACAACTCTTATAGTTTCGCCATGTCTGTCTGTCTGTTCGTCCGCGGTTTTACTCAATGTATAATTATGTCGAAAAAGTGGTAAAATAAAATGATGAAAAAAATTTTTTGGCTTCCATATAAGTAAAGTGTAAGTCAATTTTTTTTTTCAAAAATACTTTTTTTTTTAAACTATAGTGAGCTTGATAACGCTATTGTTCGTTGCAATTTATTGTTAGATTAAAGTCCCCACCCTCTATCTATTAAACGGTCACACAACGCGGAAGGGACATACCCGTAATAAATCGAACCACTGGCTATTATATACTATATCACTATAGTATAAAGAAATTAAAATAACAGTCAAAAACAAACAAAAAAATCACCATTTCCGTACAAAGGTGTGCAGCCGCCCGGGCAATTTGTATGGGAGTATCGAGTATTTTTCGTTTTTTTTTAACTGTTATTTTATTATCATTATATTATAGTAATCTTGTAACTATAGCATGTTGTTCGATTTATTACGGATAAGTTCCTTCCACGTTAAATATGGACTCGTTAAAAAATCACAGCTGTAGTATATAAGTATAACGAAGTTTAAAGGAAACTATCACAGCTAAGCAAGGTTTACAAATAAAAAGTTATAGGCGACCAACTTATAAAATGTACTTGGAGAAGGAAAATTTCATACAAATTCCATAGAATATTAGTTCTCAAACGTTTTTAGTGGCATGAACTCAAAGTTAGCATTCGCAACTACGGATACGGAACCCTCAACTGCGCGTGGCCCGACACGCACTTGGCCCTTGTCCTTTTGAGGAACGGAACCCTAAACATAATAATGATAAAGGTGTGAAAGTATAAGAACTTACGTTGCGTGCATCTCAGGGTCGAGGCGATTCGCGTTGACGGACGGGGAGGCCACGTCAGCGAGCGTCAACCTGAACTTTTCCCAGGTATCCAGGACTGTCCCTCCTTCCATTTGTTGGTAAACATCAACATCGTCTCTGAAAGTATTTGTCCCTAATTGTACGCTGGAAATTTCTTCAGAATACATACTATTTATGGCTGTCACACGCTGATATTTCCTAAGTTATTGAACATAATCCACGAGAAATATACGTGATTCCAAATCATTCTCTGTATTTAGAAAGCGAGTTAAAGAGTATTATCTTTCCTTAACGTAATGAATAGTACCTATATGTATACATATGTTTAAATTATATATTTAGTACCTGGATGACCGAGCTTTGCTCGGTTACATCTCAAACATTAACTACATTTTTTTAAACTTGTCTAAAAACTATAAAAAATTATATATAAAACATGAACATTAAAAAACAAAAGTAAATCACCGAGTGGGATTCGAACCCGTAACGATCTTTCTACCGGTCTGAGTCTTGAACCGCTGGGCCAGACGGATAGCGGCCTGCAGGACGAAATTAGCGACCATATTCTGCGTGCGAAGAAAAACGCATGAAAACTCGAAAACACGCGTTTTCCCAAACATAAGACCAATTTAGATCGATTGTTTACCCCCGAAATACCCCCATATACCAATTTTCAGCGAAATCGTTACAAATATACAAGAATTGCTCGTTTAAAGGTATAAGATAATATATATTTATAGTTGCGTATATATCAGTTTATGTACATACATTATGTATTGTATAAAAATGTATGTGCGTATATGTTTAAATTTTTAGATAAGTACCTACATGTATTTGTATTTAACTTTAGTTTATTTTGTACACGCCTACTACTACCTGTTTTCTTCTTCCCTATTCTGGGTCTTCTGGAAGAGGTTTCTTATGAAATGAGCAGTACCTATATACTCAATGTTCTTACTTTGTTTGTTTCTGTGTCTCAAAGTCAAAGTCACAATCATTTATTTATATTTAGATATTTGTATCACTCGATAATAATTGACAAATGGTAAATGGTAAAGGTAAATGTCTTAAAAGGTAAATGTTGACGTCACATCATTTACTTACAGCTATGTTTAATGCCGCATCCTAAGCGCAAGTACAGAAGAAGCGGTAACAAACTTTACTGCACATTTTCTCCAAAAACGTCAACTTACAATTATACTGATATTAAAATTATATATGTGAACTGAGAATACATTGTTATCATAATTATTAATCATTCATGATTTCAAGTTTAAAATTAATGTCAATTTGTAAATTTAGTACTAAAACGTGTACAGAATGTACTTAAATTATGACATTTGTGTTTGTATTTTGTGTACATGAATTTTGTTAATAAATAAAAATATAACATTTAATTTTTTTCATGAGATAGTTCATCTAATTCATCCATATGGAATTTTAGTTAATAGCAAACTTAATAACATATTGAAAAAATCTCTTCGTATTTTTGTTCAATAAAACATCAATATATATCTAATCAATAACTTAGAAAAATATATTTTATTGAATTGACACTAAAATTTTAATCATCTGTGCTAGGTAAATGTGTGTTCAGGGCCCACCCTTGCTTAGCATGGATGCCTAAAGTTTAAATATACTTAATGGAAAAATGCTAGTAATAGATAAATACATCATAGTAATTGTAAAAGTAACTTTCTTGGTGTTTGTAGTAACTTTCGTGGACAGTGGATTTTCAAAATGTTATCTATCTTTTCCAATTATTGATCGATTTACAAGAAGTATGTTGTATTTTTTGTATTGCCTTCAGCATAGTATTTTTTCTCATCATTTTTTCGCAATTTCAATTTCGCCAGGTTAGGATGATTTATGTATAAATGCCCCACTACGAATATCACCATCGTCATTTGATTTAAGTAAAGGATATGCTTTATTTTCATTGTTAGGTATTGTTCGGTCGTTGGTCTTCTCTGAACCGTCGTCTAAGTTATTAAAATCGTCATACCGTCTGTCGTACTCGTCCCGCACATCTTGAAATGCTGTAATAAAACACCTTATTGAGATTACAGAATATTCTGCCAATGCAATACATATAGAAGTTTTGAACGATGTGAACTGTAAGTTGCAGTTGTCAATTTCTGAACTAACAAGTGCCTTTTGTCTTTGTTTGATCTGGAATTAGAGGGATATTACATTGTCAAATATCTCTGATCATTTAAATGATCATTTATTTGATCCAATATAATATCAAGGAGAAAACGAATCATAAGTCTATATTACATTATCCAATATTATTGACACATGGATCTATGATCCTAGATAAATGATAGTGTAACATGCCCCTTATACAGAATATGTCCTAACGCTCTTTCTCGACGACACCATTAATTGTAGAAAGCTGTGTAATTTTGTGCTCCGAGAATAAATTTATAAAACAAGCGTTATAATTTAGACCTCCCTTGCATATACATACACACACACACACACACTATCGCGTCTTAATTCGCTATTGGGGCCGCAAGACCCAAAGGCCACTTTTTGCGATTTATTTTATTTTATTTTAACATAAAATTCGGCTCTATGATTTATTGTCAGGAGGAAGTTGACATCTAATAGACTAAAAAGTAGCAAATACTAATAGACTAAAAAGTATATTGTTAAATAGCAAGTACCTATTTAATTATGATACCGAGAGAAGATTGACCATATAAAATTAATTTAAATTGTGAATTTATAATTTGTTAACAAATTAATTAATAAATCGCAGTTTTTCCTTCTACCTTATAACAAGGTAAGAACACCTACTTACGATTTATGATGATTATTGATTAGTATTTAAAGTCGCAATTTTGTTTATAAATAACATACTTACTGAAATCATTTTGTAAATAAGTAATTAATTCTTTTTATATTTTATTTTTGACTTTATATGGTCAATTAAGTATAATCTCCTCTTTTAATGAAAACAATCCCTTATCACTCCACATTTATAAAACATGAACATGAAAAATCACTTGATATACGAAACATAATTGCTAAAAAATACACTTAGTATATCTTACCGCACGGGACCACGCAAACTACAGCAATAACTAACAACGACTTCATGTCTAGACTAGCCTAGACTGTCCAGTGTATTCCTATTTATGAGTATTTTGTATTGTGAATAGGGTTGAAATTACCATGTTTTTTTTATTAGATAATAAGATAAGATAAAACTTGTGTATTGCACCGCCAAATAATAAGGATAATTAAATAAACCTAAAATATAAGTAGCTAGAAAGGCGGGCTTATCACTGAGATCTGGATTTATCTAGCCAAAATTTGGGTAAATAGAAATTTGAGAGTATTTTACAGTATGAATAGAATAGAGAAACAGAAAAAAAACAAGAAAGGATAAAGAGTATCAGATAGATGGGACATAATCTCCCCAATAGGTAGTAATGGCACATTATCAAAGTTATTAAATTAGGATCAAACGGAAAAAAAAATTTTTTTTTAGTAATTTTTTTTTGATTATGTGTATATATGTAAATATAGGTAATTAATTTTACGTAGATCTATACTTACTATAATTTACAAAATACGAATTCTGGATGTATCGAACTTACTTTGGGGCTAGCTCAATCTGTGGGATTTGTCCGTATTTATTTATTTATTTACCTATTCAGGACTTGGAACATATTGTTAACACCAGATTTGTTATATTTAATATAGTAAATACTTACACGGATGACCATTCTTCCGAGCCTGGCTGCAAAGGGATCCATAGTAGAGAATAAAAGCTGCGCGCGGTTTGAATCACAACGTCACTAAAAATAAATCAAAAGAAACAATTGATACGGTCTAATAAAGATAGATATATAAATACGATTGCCGTGTAGTTTCCGGCAGAGTAGAATAGGGCCACTCCAAGTCCTCCCGTGGATATCGCAGTAGGTGACTTAGGAAATACAAGCTAAATAAAGCTAAAACATCGATAAGACCTCTCCAACACGTCTGGCCAGCGAGGAGTATGTAGGCCAAGTCCTTTGGCTGCTCTGGCCAATTATGGCTCTTGTTGGGGGCTCGCCCTATGGTGTCCGAGTTTACCCGCAACAGTAATAATTATGATTCTGGTTTAAATGGTTCGTTGGGAGCGAATCAATCACACCCGAATTGGTTAATATAATATTTAATTGTAAGCACTGGACCAATACACTAAACTTCACAATTGAATGGTTCTTTATATGATAAAAAATGGTTAAATCACTACTGGTTATAATTATGGTTAAAAATGGTAAAATGTTATGAATACGCGAAGACAATGGTTGTCGCCGATCGGCTGGTAGTTGCGTACTAACTTTGATTTGGAATTAACTCGCGTTATTAAGAGTCCCCTTACCCTAGACCAAAATACAACTTTCCATACAAACGTAGTCTACGTTTTATTTCAAAACGACATGTCCGATTTCGGCAAAATTTTGTAATTTCAAAGATATTGCAATTATCTAGGGTTTCCTACGATAAAAATATGAACTTGAAATAGAATATAGTGTTTTATATCATTTTTGACCATCAGTATGGGAAACTTCTAAATCGTTATATTTTCTTTCCCGTTCATAATTTTACAGTGGGAAACCAGTTATAAACCTAGATAATTGCAATTTCTTTACAATTACCAATTTTTAGCGGAATCTGACATGTGGTTTCAAAATTAAGCGTAGACTACGTTTGTATGAAGAAGTCTAGGGTAAGGGGACTCTTAAATTATGCTGATCGCGCGGAATACATAGCATTGATTAATTGGAACTGTTCGATTGCGTAGTCTCGAACAGCTCTGGTAGTGCAGAGAGGGTCGTGCTCTTGCAGTGGAGACGGAAAGTCCTGATGACGATGACGATATAAATACGACAAATCAGGAAATACTTAATGAGTTAAGAAAAAAATGTTCGAATGTTGTAAACGCAGCACCTTCCGTGATTCTCTCAAATAACGGAGAGGCTAACTTCTGGATACTGACTCTTGTTACTAGACCTCATTAATTGAGCTATATACATCAGATGCCTCGAGGCAGGTTGATCTGACGCCAGTGTAAGGCCCAACGCAGACGACAGACTAAACCGTGCCGCACTTTCAAGTCTGCATGTGAAAATAGAACCCATGGAATCACACGCAGTAACGAACACGACGCGCAAAAAGTCCGGTGCGCGTTTTGTGCCATACTGCGTATGAATTCATTACAGACTAAAAAGTGCGTCACAGATAGTCTGTCGTCTGCGTTGGGCTTTAATGTTATTAATACACTCGATAAGGAAATATATTTTTATCGTAGCATCTATTTAGGGTATTAAAATTACAGATTGTTAGATTGTACCATTGAAATCTTAATCCGGTCTCGTTATAGGTATGCATCACCCAAGGGACCATCAATAAATTACGTCACACAAATTTCATTAGATAATAGTTAGACTAGACATATAAGGATAAGAAATTGTTTGGGTATTTCAACTCAATGGTTGAATATATCAAAGACTAGCCGAAGCCCGCGAGTTTGTTCGCGTGGTCTTTATGACTCCGGAAAATGCTCATCAGGTTGAAACACTTTTGCTAAGGCGTCATTTTTATATTTCTTATAGTTCAATGGTCCACATTATGGTTCTGCATCAGATGTTCCATTTTCCAAAATCAATGTATATTTTGCCCAGGTTTAACAGCTATATAAAAAAAAAGTTTTATTCGAATCCGTCCCGAATTTCCGGAGATTAGCGGGTATAAACAGACAAATAGACAGTAATTTTTTTAATTCTTACTCTATTAATATGTCTCCATCGCCTAAATTTTTTTTTCGTACCACTTGCTCAAAACAGTCACATTCTATAGCACAAAAAGCGAACATAATAATAGTCATTTTCAATCTGAATTAATCAGGGAAAGAAAAATGTACTAAATTTCATTCAGCCTCTAGACCAAGAATGAAAACAGGGAAAGAAAATTGTACTGAATTTCATTCATCCTCTAGGGGGAAAATGTGGTTTAAGTTTGGAATACTTACCGAAATTTATACTGAATTGAAATCATTTCTATATTGTTAAGCGTAAAAAAATAACGATTTTGAATCGACAACATGTATCCGCAAAATCCACATAACCACTTAAATTTCATAAAATAAACAACGAAATCAAGCCATGTTATTGTTTGTTTTTTTTTTTATAAAATAATTTACGGCTCTGGATACTAGTCCTTTAAAGCCCTTCTACATTTATCTCTTCTTTATTCCGAATTCTAACCCTAACTATACAATCGAAGGTTGGTATAGGTCCTTTGATTGCTTCAAGGGAGTCCACTGGTTTTAATAGCCGATTGAGTGGCGGACGGCGCCGGCGTCCAACCGCAGCTACAGTCCGCAAATAAATATCACTACAGCCGCACTATGACTGTCCACTTTAAACATTTCACATATTGTCCGTGATAATAAGGATTAAAACTACACCAATTTCATATTATGAAGTCCACTAGAATCAATTTGCAAAACAATTTAAAGCAAATTTCAACTGAACCCCTTGACTTCCCGCCAAAAACTCCCGTTATTGTTTGTTTAGTTTACACCAGCTGTTTAGTTTTCCAAAAAGAAAAAGCAAAGGGCCATTTGCGTCTCACACATACAGCCTAGTTTTCTGTGTAGGTACACATATTTATTTACAACGTAAAGCATTTTGTATTTTTAAAGTATCTGGGTATAAATTAATTAATAAATGCTTATCTCTTGTTATTATTGTCTTTATTTTTTTCGCAAATGGTACGAAAAGTAGAGTATTTTCCTCGGTGATAAAGCTGTCTTAGTCTTGGCTGAACTTAAATCCGTCGCTACACTCAGGACTCGTCCTAAATCCCTCGCTTCGCTCGTGATTTAAGTATTTAACTCCCTTGCTTCGCTCGGGAGTAAACCTCGAGTACTTCGTTGCGCTCGCGATTTAAGTCGTCACCCGCGACAGAAGACACTGCTTTATCCCCTTGGTTAATAATCTACTATTTTTATATGTTCAATGTACTGACACACTTTTTTTACTGCTTGACTTTATGTATAGATGTAAATAGGATAATTTCCTATGTAAATAATATATTTTTGTTTAAATACTACCTTTGTCAGAAATTTAACAGTTCCACGCGACTTCTCTGTGTTTAAAGAACATTGTAGTAGTCTATTAAGACTTAGCTTGTTCAACAGGCAAGAAAACAAATTCTACAGATTAGCCTTAACCAGAATCGGTTCAGATAATTCCATAAACGTCTTAATCAGTAGGCTTCATCCCGGACTTAAATTCTCTAAGCCTAAAGGGGATGTAATGACGACTTAGGCATCTCCAGACAAGTGTGTACCATTACACTAACGAAGATAAATGATGTTTTTTTGCATTGCAGGAGAGAAACAATACCTAATGAGCGAGAATTCAATAAAGTGAATAAAGGTTAGCACAACCCATCCAGATAGCCCAAATGTAGTAAGTATGTTGATAGGTATCAGAATACCAAACCATCTTCATAGTCTCGACTTCTCCAAGACGAATAAATAAGTCCACTGGACAAGCCAACCAACCAGAGAAGGTTAACATATATTCGAAGCTATTGCTTTCTAAATTAAATCAATTTTACATCGCACTAGCTTTAAAGGCTATATTCGAGGAAGAATAAGAATTCGTAAGGTAAAATGTTTAACAAAGGTAAAGAAAATAACAAGTACCTACATCAATGGCACTCGTAACAGTATACAATGCTCGAAATCTCCGCTCCGCTGTTTGAATTGAAGCGGAGCGGAGATTTCGAGCATTGTGATTGGTCAATTTCTCTCCTCTCCGCTCTGCTCCGCTTCAGTAGAAACGCAGCCTAATAGTATAATCTCCAATTCAATGTTCCGCTTGGCGTCGAAACTCTTGGTCCGTGGGGTCCAAGTACAAAAAAAAATATTAAAAAAATAACGCCTTGGCTTGTCGACGCCGTTGGGTTTTTGGCGGGAAGTCAAGGGGTCTAGTTGGAGTTTGCTTAAATTGTTTTACAAATTGATTCTAGTGGACTTTATAATATGAAATTGGTGTAGTTTGGTGTTATAAATGCTCATTCTCATGGACAATATGTGAAATGTTTAAAGTGGACAGTCATAGTGCGGTTGTAGTGATATTTATTTGCGGACTGCGGTGGGCGTCTTTGGGCGCCGTCCGCCACTCAATCGGCTATGAAAACCAGTGGACTCGTATAGATTTGTTGCCAGAAGCTCCCGTGAAGCAATCAAAGGACCTATACCAACCTTTGATTGTATAGTTAAGGGTTTAGGATTAGGAATAAAGAAGAAATAAATAAAGATTGGCTCTAAAGGACCAGTATCCAGAGCCGTAAATTAATTTAATAAAAAAAAAATCGACGCCGTTGGTGACAAGAGGGCTGGCTCATATCTCGCACAGAAGATTGGAGTAGCTATTCAGCGCGGGAATACAGCCAGTGTTCTTGGCACCATGCCACATGATCAACATTTAGATTTTTAATTAAGTTTTTAATTTAGATATTAATTTAGATTTTTAATTTAGTTTTTATATTTAGTTCAGTAAGTATTTATTTAAATATATGCTTAGTTATTAAAAAATAATGACATGTGTCAACGTCAGTATGACATCTGTTTTTGACATTCAATGACTTGAGTAAATTTAATATTTCCAGAAAATAGTTCTAGTTGTCCAAGTTCCATTGGAACATAAGGAGTTATAAATAGTCAAATGGTCGTAATCCAGTCAAGATGTGTAAATAATTTTTGATGGCAATTAAGTAATTTTTAATTACAGAACAGACGGCAAAACCCGTCGTGTGGTTTCCAGCAGAGTAGAATAGGGCCACTCCAAGTCCTCCCGTGGATGTCGTAGAAGCTGACTTAGGAAATACAAACTAAACAAAGTTTATTAACTTCAGGAGATCTCCCCAACCCGTCTGGCCAGCGAGGAAAGTGTAGGCCAAATCCTCTGGGTGCTTTGGCCAAGTATGGCTCTGGTAGTACAGAGAGGGTCGTGCTCCTGCAGTGGAGACAAAAAGACATGATGATGGTGAAAACCGTCGTGTAGTTTTTATTTACAAAGCTATATTAGAATTAACATTAAAGAAAACACGGGAAATGTAAAGTAGGACAAAGGCTGGGAGAATATTCTATCTCTCTCATCTTAGAAGACATACATACTCAGCGTAGATATACAACCCCTCATCATAGATCCTTTCATTCAAACCGAAGATCCAAATCCTTCAGTGCAGTACTGCTTCAATCAGCAAATAGAATAAAGACCTCACCAACTTTCCAGTAACTGTAATTTGAGCTTTCCCTTTTCTTGTAAAATACGTTGTAGAGTTTTTTTTCACAAATTATTTTTGCTATGCTATCACAGAGCCCCTGAAAAAATCTCCTGTGAAGAAAACCTAAAAGTTCTCTGGATAAACGACTCTCCTCTCCCAAATCAAATTCATCTATAACCTGAAAAGCAAACTTTAAGATCCCCTAGGAAATCCATCTTACCAGAACCATGTCAAAATTCTGTATCCCAAAACAAAATTATTATTTCTTCCATCATTTCTGACTCAAACTTTTTATTAAATAGGTTTTATTCTCCTTTGAAATTTACATTGCATATTTTTGACCAACTTTAAAAGATAGTAATACATTCCTGCGAGCTGAAATGTATTTGCGAATCGTCACAATACCATGAACAGGGACTGGGACCGCATCGCGCTCATCTCCTTCCAGCTGACCCCGGACACGTCCACGGCGGACAAGCAGAGGCTGCGGCACCTGGAGGGCAAGCAGCTAGTCGAAGACGAAGCTAGCGCCAAAGCCCTGGGCAAACTGTACGGAGACGCCATTATCGGATATCCAGTACATGTGTAAGTTATTGCACTAAGTGGGCAAAAACCATGGTGAAGTCTAAAATTTCTACACTCCAGACTCCTAGCGTGACTTTAAAAGTCGGTTGCTCATCGTGCCTACTAATAATAGCTCCACGTATGACAAGATGAGAGATAAGAGAGAGAAAAAGCTCGTTAGCCAGTTACTCGGCCATGGTTATTTTAGTATATTGTAGTGAGCTCCTGGTGTGGTCATTATAATATGACAGTCGTCAAGCTATGTCAGATACCTAGAGGCAGCTTAAAAGAATCTGATACCGGCCACTTGCACACACGAAAAAACCAAAAAGAAAGAGAAAAGTAGAAAGATTAGACACTACTGGACCAAGATCAATAATATATGTAGAGGTCCATAGAGAACAAAACAGAAGCTAAAGCAGGTGTACTCAAGGGAGAAGCGTTAAACCGAGTCGCTACTTTATTTGACTTAACTATTTACTTTCATTTGATTTTGCCCCATTTTAAAGCCAAAGTCTTTAATCACTTAGGATATTTGGATACTTGATAATTATTTTTTTCCATTTCATAATAGGTAGTTGATGACATCAGATCATTTACTTACAGCTAAGTTTCTTTTTTTTTTATTTATTCAGCAAACACAACAGTTAACAATCACATACAATTTCATAAAATTTTACAAAATATATAGGAACTAATCTAGATCATTAACCAAAAACGTGAATGCATTACATGTTTACAGGTTAAGCACTACTAAATATTAGACATAAAACAAAGATCTAATTTATTACTACTTACACTAATATTGTTAACTTACTTGTTATTAATGACATTGCAGCCGTGGCGGAAGATTCTAAACAACTAGAGCAGATGGTTCAGTGTATGGATAAAGTGTTCCATGATTTTGCATTAAAAATCAATACTTCCAAAACAAAAACATTAATAGCCTCTCAAAAGAAGACGCCCCAAAATCCCATCACTTTAAATAACAAACCTATAGAACAGGTCAATAGTTTTAAATATTTAGGTAGTACAATAACAAATGACTCAAGATGCTCCAAAGACATTATTCAAAGAATAGCCATAGCCAAAAAACAATTTAACAGCAAAAAGTCACTATTTAAATCAAAAATATCCAAAAAACTAAGAAAACGACTGATAAAAGTATATATTTGGAGCATAGCACTATATAGTTGCGAATCATGGACAATGAGAAAGAAGGATAGAGCTAGATTGGAAGCGTTTGAGATGTGGTGCTGGCGGCGAATGGAGGGCATTAGCTGGACGGAAAAGAAAACTAATGAGGAGGTGCTGGCACTTGTTGGAGAGAAACGAAAACTACTACAAACTATTAATACTAGGAGAGGGAAAATGTTAGGACACCTGATTAGACATGATGAATTTTTAAAAGTAATATTGGAGGGGAAAATCGAGGGAAGAAGAGGCAAAGGAAGACCTAGAGATAGTTTTATAAAACAACTAAAGAATCAGATTAATGTTTCAACATACAAGGATATTAAGGAGTTGACTTTAGACAGAGAGAGATGGAAGGCATTGGTTGCTCCACAGACAAGAGCTTAGCTCTTTAATAATAAGAAGAAGAAGACTTGTTATTAATCAAATTAAGCTGGTACAAATATATTTGTACTTTGATTGAAACCTTGACCGATAGAACTTATTGGAGGACACTTTTTACTTGTTTTTTAAATTTACTGAGTTTAGACTCAAAAAGGTCTAAACTATTCATGCCATCTGACTCCATGATTTCATTATATAACCTACACATTCTTACAACTGGATTATAAAAAGAGGTGTGATTAATATAAACATTTAAACAAAAGGGTACAGGGTGACGCAAATTAATTCTGACACTGAAATTAAGAGAAAACAGCAAACGAGGAGAATCTATAGTTGAATGTACAATTTTATGTAAAATTAATAAATCTTGTTGCTTTCTTCGTGTATCAAGCCTAGCAATACAGAATCTATCAAGCCTATCTTCATACGATGGCATGGATCTCCCATGTCCAGTTCTATAACAAAGAAGTCTCAGTGCTCTTTTCTGCACACTTTCAATATTTTCGGAGTGCACTTTATAGTATGGAGACCACACCACAGACCCATACTCCAATGTAGTTCTTACGAGACTATTGTATAATAGTATTTTATGCAACAGTTGTATAAGAGGGTTCAAAATATGCGAGTGGCGCAGGTTACGATGCGAGCTTTAGCGAGCATCGTAAGAAGACGCCATCGAGCATTTTTTGACGTACTTATACAACGTTGCATACAATACTTTTTCTACGACTATATTTACTAAATAAAATACAAAAATAAACAAAGAAAAATATGAAAATGTATGACATCATTTATGTTTGGTAGATAATAGGCATCTATGGTAAACTTTATTTTTTTTAAATTGACGTCTTCCTAGTGAATATATCACGAATATATTAATTGAACGTTTTTCTTATGTTGGCAGTATGATAGATTCAAAGAAAAAAAAAGGTTCTAAGTCTATGGCTAGGAGTATCGTTTTGGCGAAATAACGATACAAGTGCTGTTATGGGGAATAGACTATAGACTTTCCTGAAGTCATAAATAATCAATGTTCTTATAATAGTGTTCGTGACTATGTAAAAGGCAGATAACAGTAGAGGAGTAGAAAAACAGATAAAGCTTGTTGCTTTTTAAAAATCTATAGTTGATCTATAAACGAAGCCAAGCAGCTGATTTGCCTTATTTACTATACATTGGTAGTGATCACGGAACGTTAGCTTTTCATCAAATATAATCCCAAGGTCTTTAACTACGGATTTACGTTCTAGTATGTGATCGTTCTTGCCGCTTCCTTCATTATTTGTGTTTCTAGCCCGTGTAAATGGCACTGGCTACAGCATTTATCAAGTGCTTATGTCCATCACTATCTCACTCTACGTAATAATAACGAGCGGGATGGCACTAGTCGCACGATATAAACTTTATTTGGGTTTATAGACGGTGCCGTGCTACGGAGGCAGGATCGCCATCGAAATCCTTACTTCCTTATTCTTACTTTCTTACTTCCATGGTCTTGATGATGAACTGGATCTAAAAAGCTTGGTGAGAATATGTGAGGAGTATGCTATTTTTCATGGTTTGACATACAATGTCAAAAAGACCACATATTTTTAATAAAAACGTATTGCAGAGAGTATATAAATTAAAGAATCTAGGTCATGAGTTGACTCCCGGCCTCAAAGATGATGCCGATATTGAGAGGGAAAGGAGAGCTTTGTCAGTGAGAGCGAACAAGCTGGCCCGCAGGCAGGTTTCTTGTCGTTCGCGGAAAGTATTGGGATCCTAGGTGTCGAAATATCGAGCGAAGTCCAATACCGGGGTCATTTGGAGAATAAAGCCAAACTGGCGTCTAAAAAACTTGGTGTGCTCAACAGAGCGAAGAAGTACTTTACACCGGGTCACAGGCTTTTACTTTACAAAGCCCAAGTCCGACCACACATGGAGTACTGCTCGTTTCTCTGGGCTGGAGCACCAGAATACCAACTCCTTCCACTTGACTCGATCCAACGTCGGGCTGTACGTATTGTCGACGATCCCAAACTTACAGAAGATTAGAAACACTAAGACACCGGAGAGACGTGGGCTCTTTATGTATGTTCTATCGTCTCTACAACGGGGAGTGTTCTGAGGAACTTTTCAATTTGGTGCCACCGTCACGATTTTACCACCGCACCTCGCGTCACAGAGAGAGAGCTCACCCCCATATCTTAGACGCCTGGTATCCAAAAACCACTAGGGCATCATGTTCATTTTTCCCCAGGACGTGTCAGATGTGGAATAAGCTTCCAGCTGAGGTGTTTCCTTTGCGCTACAACATGGGGTTCTTCAAAAGGTGTGTTAATAGGACTCTAAAAGGCCGGCAACGCATAGACGGCACCTCCGGTGTTGTATGTGTCCATGGGCAGCGATGACCTTTTACCATCAGGAGGCTCGCTTGCTCGTTTGCCGACTTATAACATAAAAAAAAAAAAAAAAAGTAAAAATAACTTTATTCAGAACTTTCTGCACATCGTTCCACACTTGTAGCCAGTGGGCTAGATATACTTAAAAAGCTTATAACGCTCTCCGTGTTCACTACAATGATGCGTTTGGGGCTGCCCCGCTTCTGTAGTGCATCAGGGATGTTCGATAAGGCGCGAGTAGTTTGCTTTTACGCTGCAATGCGCAAAAGATGCGCGTCCCTGGTGCGCAAGGGTACGGCCACCGACAACAGCATCCTGCAGATGATCGCAAGCAGGCTGGACTGCCGGTGTGTTAACCACTGCTGTGACGCATCGGGAGAAGTGGTGTAGGAGTGGCCTCACTAACAAAATGAGTCTTGACAAAATAAATAATTCATTCATTCATTCATTATAACACGGCGAAATTAAAACGAAATTAAAATTTTAATTTTATATAATATAAATATTTATTATTAAAATAAAAAAATATAAAAGAATAATTTACAACTTAACTTAATACAAAATCACAATCGTTCTTATTACTTTCTGCCCTAGTAACTACCAGTGAGTACATTTTCCTATTTAAAGTCGGGCATTTCGAGAGAAGGCCCTGGCCTTTACTCCGAAAGCAACAAATCGAGACCTAGCAGTGTTCAATTAAATTTGTATAAACATTAAACTTTTCACACCAAAAGTACAGGGTATACAACTTTTTTTTGCCGCAATTTTGTTTTGGCGATAAATATGACAGTTGTTGCATGAATATTACTTTGTGTAGATACGGCAAATTTATTATGGAGCGTTTTACGACGGAATAACGTCTTTTAATTATTAAAACGTTTAACGAAACATTAAAAAAATTAAACCCGGTCGATTAATTTCGAGAAACGGTGCCATTGATTGGTCCCCAAGATCGCCTGATTTAACAGCTCCTGACTTTTTTCTGTGGGGCTATCTAAAGGGACGTGTCTATGCTAACAGGCCAATGAACCTTCAGCAATTAAATCAAAATATTCGAGACACAGTCACTGAGATAACGTAGGAAATGTGTGAAAATGTGATGAAAAACGCGATGAAAAGGGTTAACATCTGTGATGCTGCTAGAGGTGGACATGTCTGACATCATTTTCCATGTTTAACTGCCGGCCCTATATATTATATTATACAAGAATTACTTGACATATTTTATATATAATATAATAAAAATACAAAACTAAAGTGTATACCTGTTATTTGGTCACCCTGTATCTAGTAGTTTCACACCAGTCGCTTACTTATCATCCCATATCATCCACAGAGCAATGGGGAAGTAGAGAGCTAACACCTTACTGAGACTTGTGACAAATCTAACGATACCAAAATGCCGTTACACACACAACATAATTAACATTCACGATCCTATAGAAATAGTGAATAATAAAAAAAAACTTTAAAAGGAATCAGCTGCTGACTATGATTATAATCATTCTTGGTGTGACAAATTTACCAAATGCCTTTAACCTATTTACCAACAATTAGAATACATCTTATAGTTCGATATGTAAATTTAAAACATCTCAATAAAATGGCTGCTGAAAAAAGTTTTATTCAATTATAGATATTTTAGGAAAGGTATTCGATGCATGAATTAATTAATGTAATTGTTATAAATGTCTGATATGCATGCTATTGAATATGGAGTGATCACTATCTATATGCATACAAATTTAAGCTATAATATCACATAGCATACTGGTTTAATGCACAATCGTTTTTAAGCATAACGTCCTTTCGCATAATGGAGTATGCATAATAATTTTAAGCATAATGTACCTAAGCATAATCATTATTTAGCCCTAACATTTTAAAGCATAAAAGGATGTAAGCATAATGTCATCAAACCATAATTTATCAAAACATAACATTAATTTAAGCAAAAAAATGATTAAGCATAACATTAATATATATATATATATATATAAATTGTTTATTAATTGCTAATAAGTTGAATCTAACTTCCTTTCTGGTCTCACAGTTGTTCCAGGGGATCATAAAAAAAAAAACTTAAACCTAACTTCCCTGGTGGTCATTTTTTTTTGCATGATAATTAAAAATAAACACTTAAACTTAACTTAATTTTGTTTCTGTTATTTTTAAAAATATTATGCCTAAATACTATTAGTCTTATAGTTATTACGCCTAAAGAGATTATGCGAATTAACATTATGCCGTAACAAATAAGCCTAAAATATAATTATGCCCAACTTACCAGTATGCCAAAAAACAACTTATGCCTAAAAACTATTATGACAAAATATTTTATGCCAAACCCAGTATGCCAAAGCATATTAGGACAAAAAAATTTTGCAAAAAAAAAGGGTCCCTTTTTAATTGTATTAACCAGCACCTGTATATATTGTACGTACACACTATTTATAGCGCCTATTATGTAACTATCTCAAGCTGGACATCACACTACGTTGAAGTGTTGAGGCTAGACGCGGTTCCTGTAATGCGAAAACAAGAATTTGTTAAAAAAATAAATAAAGCAATTTCAAATAATGTATCGAATTGGGAAATGGAACCGAAGACAAAGACTCATGGGAAGCTCTTCATCATCATAAGCCTGGCTCGAATAATAAAATGTAGGACTAAAAACTGATCATCCTTTATTACCTGTCTCATTTATGGATATGTCTACAACCCTTGAAAATTTTGATAAAAAAGATTGTTTATGGCATCATTAAAACAACTTAGACTTTTGACAAAAACAATCAAATACTTCCATATTTTGCAAAAACGTCAAAAATTTTGTGGATCAATCACTTCTTTAATAAGTAGGTAAGCTCTTAAAATGGGAGGTAAAAAGGAAACAAACTAAAACATCAAATATGACTTATAAAACATTCACAATACACATACCAAAAACAACACCAAATTGATGGTTCTTTCAATATTGTACAATTAGGTAATTTTATGTAGAATTATAGATAAGTAAGATACGAAATTTACGTAAGTTATCTATGGCAGTTTACTGCGGGAAGTATTCAGGACTTGGAATTTACTGCAAGCGCCTCTTTTATTTTTAATATACTTAATCTAATTAAAGCATGTTTACTAGTCCACGTAAATCGTTTCTATGTACTTTCTGGACACAGTACAATGAACTTCGACGTTCGGTGGACAGTCAATACTTACACTGATGGTCATTCTTCTGAGCCTGTCTGCGAAAGGATCCCTAGTAGAGGAGAAGCTGCGCGAGATTGAAGAGTCATGTCGTCACTGGAAATAAATTAAATGATACATTTAAAATTAATATAGGGTATAATAAGGATACGTCAAATCAGGGAATAATAAATGAGTTAAAGGCAAAAGTCATTTATTTACATATCTTTGGATCATTTGATGATCATCAACATCATCGACATCATTGACAATTTTTCTTTCGATTTCAAATAGGTAAGTGTTGACGTCAGATCATTTACTTACAGATAAGTTAATTGCCGCTTCCTAAGCGCAAGTACAGAAGAAGTTAAGAAGAATATGTTCAAAATTAGCAAGTAAACGCAGCACCTTCCGGATTCTCTCAAATAACGAAAAAGCTAACTTTTGGATTACGTACAGTATAGATCCCAAAAGGAACATATAAACGAGTGTGTGGGAATAGAAGTAGCTGGTACATTTTAGGTGTTTATTGCAGCCATACCAGTATGGAAGGATGCAATAGGTTCGTATCTGAATGAAATTTTTTTATTTACTCAGGCGAAAATCTGTTTATATCCATATATAAGTAGGTACCTCAGACTGCACACACTACAATGTGTTAATGACTGATGTTAGATGACAGTCATTGAGGTATCTAACACCAGTGCTATCACACTCGATAAGGAGATATGTTTACATCGTCGCGTCTATTTAGATTATCCAAATTACAAATTGTAACTAAACAACAAAAAAAATCAAATTGCTTTTGTTATCAGATTAATACACATAGACATCGAAATCGCTATTGTCATCGTATCATTAGACGATTAGACGAGCTTGTAAGCTAAGCGCGACGAGCTTGTAAGGCGCTTTCTACGAAATCCACAGAAAGTCTTGGAGTGGTCCTATTCTACTCTGCCGGAAACCACACGGTGAACTATTATAAGAAAATATTTCAAACTAGCTAACCTGGTCCTGCTCGGTGACGTTGCCGTTACCGTTGCCGTGGCCCATCCAGTTCCTGTCACCGTACGCGTGTTTGTTACTGGTGGCTCTCCCGGTGTATTTGCCGTTGCTGTTGCTGTTGCAATAACTCTTCCCGTTCCCGTTGCCGTTGCTGTTGCTGTTGCAGTGACTCTTCCCGTTCCCGTTGCCGTTGCAGTTGCCGTTGCACGTGCATTTCCCGGTCCCTCTATTTTCGCCGTTGCCGTTGAAGTTGCCGTGTCCTTTCCCGTTGTTGTTGCCATTGAAATTGCATTTCCCGATGACGCTACCGTTGACGTTGCCGTTGACGTCGCCGCTCCTGTTCCCGTTGCTATTGTGGTTGCCATTGCTCTAGCGTTTCCCGATCCCGCTATCGTTGCCGTCCCCGTTGACGATGCCACTCCTGTTCCCGTTGCTCTTGTGGTTGCCGTTGCCCTAGCGTTTCCCGATGCCGCTAAAGTTACCGTCCCAGTTGACGATGCCGCGCCCCTGCCCGATTTCATTGTAGTTGCATTTGAAAATGCATTTCCCGCTGCAAATATCGTTGAAGTTGCCGTTGACGTTGCCCCTCTCGTTCCCGTTGTGGTTGCCGTTGCCGATGCCCCTGATATTGCCGTTGCCGTTGCCGTTGCCGTTCCCGTATACGTTGTTACGCTATTTGGGGTGCGAAAAATTTAAGAAATCAAAGATCATAATAAATCAGCGAACCTAGCTGGCTAAATAATCATAACACTATAAACGTTTTTAGGGTTCTGTAGTAAACAACCCTTATAGTTTCGCCATGTCTGTCTGTCTGTCTGTCCGTCCGCGGTTTTCCTCAATGACTTTTAGTACTAGAAAGCTGTAATAAGAGATGGGTTGTATATTAATTATGCCAAAAAAGTAATAAAAAGAAGAAAAAAAATTTTTTTTACCTGACTCACATATAAATAAAGTAGAAGAAATTTTTTTTAAATTAAAAGATATTGTATACTTGATCACACAATTTTTCGGGATCTGTTTCTGAAATGTTTGGTTTAAAACTAAAAATGCAAATTTTTGTTAGTCAAGTGACCCAGCCTTTATCTACTAAACGTGGAAGAGACAAACCCGTAATAAATCGAACCACGGGCTATACTAGACCACTATAGTATAATGAATTTAAAATAACAGTCAAACACAAAAAAAAAGTCGGCATTTCCATTCAAGTCTTTTTTTTTGTTTTTGTATTTTTGACTGTTATCTTATTAGAACTATTTTTTTAGAACGGAACCCTTAAAATAATGTTAAAGGTGTGAAAGTATAAGAACTTACGTGACGTGCATCTCAGGGTCCAGGCGAGCGTTGAAGGACGTGGAGACCATGTCAGCGAGCGTCAACCTCTCTCGTTCCATTTGATGGTAAACATCGACATCGTCTCTGAAAGTATTTGTCCCTAATTGTACGCTGGGAATTTCTTCAGAGTACCATTTTTGGCTGTCACACGCTGATATTTCCTAAGTTATTGCTTTGATTGTTCATCTATCTGGAATTTTAGTTAATAGCAAACATAATAATATATTGAAAATAAAAACTCTTTGTGCTTTTGTTCAATCAAACATCAATATATAATCAATAACTTAGAAATATATATTTTATTTAAATTTTAATCATCTGTGCTAAGTAGAAAGGTGGGTTCAGGACCCACCCTCGCTTAGCATGGATGCCTAAAGTTTAATTACTTAATGAAAAAATGCTAAGAATAGACAAATTTATACATCATAGTAATTTTGTAAAAGTAACTTTCTTGGTGTCTGTAGTAAATTTCGTGGACAATGGATTTTAAAATATATAAAATTATTGATCGATTTACACGTTTCGAGAAGTATGTTGTATTATTTGTGTTGTCTTTAGCATAGTATTTTTTCTCAACGTTTTTCGCAATTTTAATTTCGCCAGGTTAGGATGATTTATGAATAAATGCCCCACTACGAATATCACCATCGTCATTTCATTAAGGTGAAGGATATGCTTTGTTTTCATTGTTAGGTATTGTTCCAGACCAGACATATTTTCTACTTTGAGTCGGTCGATGGTCTTCCCAAATATACCGTTGTCTAAATTATTAAAATCGTCATACCGTCTGTCGTGGTCGTCCCAAACATCTTGAAATGCTGTAATAAAAAACCTTATTGAGATTACAGAATATTCCGCCAAACTGTAAGTTGAAGTTGTCAATTTCTGAACGAAGAAAGAGCTAGATCAGAAAAGACAAAAGACTCTTCGTCTTTTGTCTTTTCTGATCTAGCTCTTTCTCGACGACACCATTGTAGAAAGCTGTGTAATTTTGTGTACCGAGAATAAATTCATAAAATGAGTTTCCTTGCATATACATACATACACACACACACACACACACACACACATCTTAATTCGCTATTGGGGCAGACAGAGCATTTTAGGTGTAGCGGCTCTAAGCAGACAGAGCTCAGGGCCACAAGACCCAAAGGCCACTTTAGCTTGATGGTGAGCGAGAAGGAGGAAGAAGAAAATAAAATAGCAATGGGTCGCAAGTACTACCCAACTTCAAAATACGAATTTACTTGAAATTATGATTTTAAGTTAATGACGAGAAATACAATTAGACACCTTGTTATATTAAGTAATAATAGATCCTTTGAACCCTTTGAATTCATTTTGCCACCCATTTTGACGACCTCTGTGATTTTAAGGCCTAGTGGTCATAATGCCACGCTGTCACACCGGAGCTCCCAGGTTCGATCTCCGGTCAGGTCAAGATAGAAAAATGATCTATTTCAGATTGACCTTAGTCTTGAATTTTTATCTATATATGTATTTGTTACCTATTTATAAATAGGTATTTGTTGTACATTCACAAATGTCATAATTTGATACATTCTGTTCAAATTTGACGTCCATTCTTAAATAATAATTATGACATTACAATGTATTCTAAGTCCACATATCTAATTTTAGTGTCCGGACCCGTGCTTCACCAAAGTTCTCCACCTGGGTGCAGCACGGGGACTTCTAAGGTCCCGTGCTCCAACTGATGACGTTATTGAACAATGAATCAGTAAATAGTTTTCCCTATATGATTCAAACGATCTAAATTTAATATCTGTATCGTTGCTAGTTGACGTTTTTGGAGAAAATACTGCAGTACAGTTTGTAACCGCTTTCTGTACTTGCGCTTAGGAAGCGGTAGTACATAAATTATCTGACGTCAACAACTACCTAATATGAAATCGAAAGAAAAATTGTCAGTTAGTATATCAAGATAAATAAATGATTTTTGACTTTTGACTTTTTTGCAATTTATAAAACATAGTATCGTTGAGATACTATCCCATAATACAAGTCTCGAGCTAACTTTGAGGCTAGCTAGCTAATCTTTGTCATTTGTCCGTATACATTTATTTATTTATGTCCCAGCTGTTTAACTCAACCTCAGAGCTTTACTAATAATTCTTTAGTTTATATACTTGCATACCAGTTTATAGTGCGATCGTTTAGTGTGGCCTAAAAATGCGGATGCTTGTTTTAGCGCGAAGAGTCAGTGAAATTTTTCATCACTAAATTTTACTACATAAAATTAAATAATGTGTGCAATTTTAGGCGCAAATCTTCCGATTTTCGTGAAACTTACAATATTTATCAATAATAGTCTAACATACAGATCTGTGTCTAATACACACGTGGAAAATAAAAAAAAAGTTTTTTATATTGCAATGATTAAAAATATCTATAGTTATTCGAAATCAGCCAGAAAATTAATTTCTTATTCGATTTTATTAATTTTCTAACTGTTTTATTAAAATATACTTAGTTATCGATTATATACATTTTGTTTTAAGTATGTCAATCAATCAATTTTGAGTTTTTTTATTTTTTATTTTAACATATAATTTCATAAATGACATGATGCATTTAAAAAGCTCGCAGAATCATAGGAGATAGTTGAATTTCATAAATAGAAGTATTTAATAAGCTCGCAGAATCATGGGAGATAGTTGAATTTCATAAATAGAAGCATTTAAAAAGCTCGCAGAATCATGGGAGATAGTTGAATTTTATAAATAGAAGTATTTAATAAGCTCGCAGAATCATAGGAGATAGTTGAATTTCATAAATAGAAGTGTTTTATAAGCTCGCAGAATCATGGGAGATAGTTGAATTTCATAAATAGAAGTATTTAATAAGCTCGCAGAATCATAGGAGATAGTTGAATTTCATAAATAGAAGTGTTTAATAAGCTCGCAGAATCATGGGAGATAGTTGAATTTCATAAATAGAAGTATTTAATAAGCTCGCAGAATCATAGGAGATAGTTGAATTTCATAAATAGAAGTATTTAATAAGCTCGCAGAATCATAGGAGATAGTTGAATTTCATAAATAGAAGTATTTAATAAGCTCGCAGAATCATCGGAGACGTTGGCATTGACATTGGCGGCAAAGATTATCAAATCTACGCTACGCCGATGACATTGCCCTCTTCTCCCACTTCGCATCCGAACTTCAATCAATGCTCGAAGATCTGAGTTCGTTAAGGCTGGACTGGAGATGAATCGGTTAAAGACGAAACTGATGACGAACAGCACAAAACGTAAAATCGAGGTCGGTGGGCTGGGCAGGAATTGCAGTTTGTTGAGGGGTAACATTTACTTAGGCCAGATAGCATCCTTCGATAACAGGCAAGATAAGGAAATCGATCGTCACGTCGATAACGCCTGGAAGAGCTTATGGCCTATGAAGGCGCAAATGAAGGGTAACCTTCCACTATCTCTTATGCATGAACTCCAGGACATGTGCATCCTGCCCATTCTGAATTACGGTGCACAAACCTGGTCTTTGACCGAGACTCAAAAGTACAAACTCAAGGTTTGCCAACGTTCCATGGAGCGCAGTGTACTTGGCGTACGCCGAATCTATAGAGTAAGAAACACTGAACTGCGCTCCAGGACCAAAATTGTCGATGTGGGTGTCAAGACGGCAAAGCTGAAGTGGGAGTGGGCCGGACATGTTTGTCGTATGAGATCGGAATAATGGGCAAGAAAGGCGACGTTATGGGTTCCAGAAGGACGCCGGCGTAGGGGAAGGCCGAGGAAAAGATGGAGGAACGACATTGAATGCTACATGAGTGGATAGCAGCAAGCTGCCTTGAATCGTGAAACAAAGGCAAAGGCCTCCCCTTCTTGCTTCCATGCAAGAAGGGGAGGCCTTTGCCCAACAATGGGACACTATATAGGCTATTAAAAAAAAAACATAGAATTCGGCTCATTGATTCATTGTCAGGAGAAAGTTGACAAATACTAAAAAGTAGTAAAATCATAAAATATTGTAAACTTTCAAGTCCTTTTTGACGTTAGGGACCATACCTTTGTTTGACCCAATCATAAAAATAGATTTAAAAAATCTATGTCTATGGTTTGACCACTGTTTGTTATGACCATTGCCTGTTTTGCCCAGTTCCTGAAAAGACCACTGCCTTCTAGGTCCATCAAGTATCTATTAAACAATTTAAATTATTTATGAAACCAAAAGAAAATTGACCATATAAAATTAATTTTAATTGCGAATTTATTATTTGTTAACAAATCTATACATATAATAAAATAGTAAAGTATGTCTGTACATCTAATATATTTCCAAAAAAAAAATATATATTGGGAGCGATGGAGACATAGTAAAGGAATAAGAATTTAAAAAAATGTCTGTCTGTTTGTACACGCTCATTTCCGGAAACACTGAACGGATTCAAATGAAATTTTTTGGTTATATAGCTGTTAAGCCTTAGCAACATATAAAGTATAAAAGATATTGAAATGGAGCACCTTATGCAGAACTACAATGGTCCAGCTAAACTATAAGAGATATAAAAATGGCGCCTTAGTAAAAGTTGTTCAGCCTGATGAGCATTTCCAGAGGCATAAAGTTGTAAAGACACGCGAACGAAGTCACAGTTCATACCTGCTATTATATAAGGTACACCCATAGACCTAGAATTTTTTTAGTCTATCCGATTTATTTATGATAATTAACAATTTTGTTTTGTTTGTAAAAAAACTTTCTGAAATAATTTTGTAAAAAAGTCATTAGTTAACAGATTCAGGTGTTACTTTAAGGAAGTCAAAGTTACATACTATGTGATTTGAATTACTTTGTGTGATTCCGCCACCAGTTAGTTTATGCAAACTATTGCCGGCCGGCGCCCACCCACTACTGTTAGTCCCAGCATACCTGCCACCAGCAGCTCGTGTGCACCCGCCACCTACAGTCGATGCAACTGTTGGTGGCGGGTGCACACGGGCTGCTGGTGGCTGGTATGCTGGGACTAATAGTAGTGGGTGGGCGCCGGCCGGCAATAGTTTGCATGAACTAACTGGTGGCGGAATCACACAAAGTAATTCAAATCACATAGTAATAAGTAATTAATTATTTTTATATTTTCTTTTTTACTTTATATGGTCAATTAAGTATAATCTCCTCTTTGAATGAAGCCAATCCCTCATCACTCCACATTTATAAAATCTGAAAAATCACACGAAATAAAATACACTAAGTACTTAGGTATATCTTACCGCACGGGACCACGCAAACTACAGCAATAACTAACAACGACTTCATGTCTAGACTAGCCTAGACTGTCCTATGTAGTCCTATTTATGAGTATTTTGTATAGTGAATAAGGTTGAAATAGCCATGTTTTTTGATTAGATAAGATATAAGATAAAACTTGTGTATTGAACCAAAAAACAGTTTCAGATTAGGTTTCCGTTCCGAGCTAAGTACCTAAGCGAAAATAACCGATGTTGACCACAGTGAAGATATGACACGAGCGAGAACCAAGTTCTGTTGCTGTAACAATATGATAACCAAGCTAAAGGTCTGCTTTATTATTTACATTTTGCAGTCCGAAATCACAAAACGATGTCCCCGATGTCTCTTGAAAACAGCTTACTCTCGGAACGCGGTCAAGAATTTACCTTATTGGAGGCCATATTGGTTGTTATGGCACTGACAACCACAAGCCACTAGTGGCAGAATTCCGAACTAAAAATCTACAATCTTACGTTAGCTATTTTGTTAAACGTAAATTACGTAACACATTGGACGATCTAGCTGAACGATTTTCAGCTGTTTTACAAAACCGAGCTGTAATGCCAAACGGCTAGTTTTTGTCAAACAGCGGATTAAACAATCCAACTGCGACATATATATGTATTTGTACCAAAATAGAGTATCTTTCAGTTATACATCAAAATGTTTCCAGCTTATCAGCCATATAATTAGGAGCTTCGCTCGCTTGTTTTTTAATAACAATGTAAATCGGTATCTGTGACGTCATACTAGGGGTGTCACGTAACCCAAGTCTCAAACCTGCTTTGGGGCTAGCTCAATCTGTTGCACGTCACCTGTTTTCGTCAAACATTTCCAAGTACCCCGGTTGCCTGGAAGAGATTGCAGTTGCGATAAGGCTGCCTTTTGACATCTGTTTTACGTATCTATTACTTTATGTTTTGGTGCATTAAAGATTTTAACTAAACAATCTGTGGGATTCGTCCAAAAAAATACCTACTCGTATTAAGGCGAGATCGTAAAAAATATATATCTTTTCAATCCTGTTGTGTTTCCACGAAAAGCAAGGTAAATACAGTCCACATTCTGCAGAGCCCCGCATGCAACGGTACGGCGCTTCTTACATCCCGAGGTCCCGGTATCGGGAGACCACCTGCCTGGGAAATCTCGGCACGGTAGGTTAAACTTAGTACAAGTATTAATTCTGTGGTTAAACCCTAAATTGGGTGCAAAAAAACATCATCATCGTTCTCATCGCCATTTCCCTACTTGGGGTCGGCTCTGTATGTCAACTGTTCCCACTTCTTTCTGTCATTTACCATATTTTCACGAGCCCCTCGTTGGAAACAAAAACATATAGCTATACATTTAAATTGATTACCTCCTCCTTTTTTTAAACCTATGAGAATGATTCAGATTTTCACCCACTGCCTCAATCGGCCTTTACGATCTGAACGGAAAGAAAAGCAGCTGGTACATTCTATGTTATTTCTTTTCTCCCAGACCCAGGAAATTCTATAGAGATAGATTTAATCATAAAAAAAACGACGGGTTGCACTCTGGGAGTGCCGGCAGAAGTGAAAACTTGAATATTAACGTTGTGCATTTTTGATATACGAAACAGCAGGCGCAGGCATACATTTTCGCCGCGCCGTAGAAAGAGAGGGGGATACTCCCTCTCCTACGCCGCGCCAGCTGTCTACTCTCCATCCGTCTTACGAATTTTCGATCAGGTCACGTGTCCTGACGCGAGTTTAACATTTTTTACCCATTCCAAAAAAAGTGCACAACGCCGCTAAAGAAGTTTTCACTTCAAAAAAACAAAAGTTGAAAACAGAAACGATAAGTAATCTATCCATACTGAAGTTTGTTGTACCTGTTCCATGTAATGAGACTTTCGCCGTTTCGCCCAATTTTTTTTGCCCTTAATTGGCCTTTACCGTCTGCGTGGGAAACGAAACAGTTGGCTGATACATTTATCTTTTTTTTTCCAAAGCACTACGAAACATGAATACGAAAGTCAATGTTATGTTCTTTTTATAGAACTAATAGTAAAATTTTGATATTCTAATCTAACAGGAACATAGTTTTACCATTCCAAGACTTTAATGATTAAGAAATTAATTATGTTGAGAAATGAAAAGTACAAACAGTAGTTTTACTTATATATTTTAATAAATAGTCATTTTCCGAGTTGATAATTTGATATCATTTTAAAATTGAATATAAATAGATTCAACAAGTACCTAATTTCTAAAAACCGACTTCAATAATATGTCATCAAAATATTCATTACATATAAAAATATAACTAACTCAAAAATAAAACAGTCGAACCAATACTATGAAATGTATGTTTCACCATTTCGAAAATACAAGCGCTCTCAAAATACTCGAACGTAAACAAAAATAAAACATATAAAATGTAACAAAAGTATACTGAAACTATTTCAAGGTTAGAATCAGTCCATGATACTGAACAACTTTCCACAAAATACATAAAGAAAAATAAAGTAAGTAAGTAAGTAAAGTAAGTAAAAACACTTTATTGCACCAAAACACATGAAAATAACATTTAAATATAAATTCAGATGTACAATAAAATAAATTGTCTTATTTAAAACTGTACTAATCAGCTAATCCGAATTGCCTACCTCTCTAATACTTTCCAGGAGGAAAGTTGTTCAGTGAGTGAACTTAATCTATACTATCAAAATAGTTTCATTAAAGTTTGTTAAAAATTATATTTATATACAATCTAAATGTAAACCTCCTCCCTTTTTGAAGTTGGCTAGTAGAAATATTAAAATAATGAGCAACACATGCATTGTCGTGTACAATACAAGCGCTAAGTGATTTTGTACTTGGAATACAAACATTAAATCTAGTAAATACATATTAGAGATTCTTGACTAACATTCGTATAGATACAATAGAATGTTACAATAATAATCATCCTCTCTATGGCATCATTTGATCGCAGTTCGTAACACAACCTAGAAACATACTTATAAGACGTTAAATTTTATTTGTTCTAATTTATCTATGCCGATAAAATCTGTGTCCTTTTAAAAAGACTTTACATTTACCGCCAGTAATACTTGGTAACTTTCCAAAGTTCAATTTAAATTATTAGCGATACAAAGTTGTTCTTACGCACTTCTTACAATAGATTAAGTCGACGAAAAAATTGCAAACAAAAGTAGAATATGTACTTTAGACGATTACATTTTTGTAAGAACTAAGAGGCCTAATATAGAAGGCTAACAGCATGATGATTATGATAAAGATTTGTTTTGTTCTAGTGCGTAATGTTTGAGTATTTGTTTGTTATAATTATAAAACACCAGTAAAAAATATAATATATTTAAGTTAATAAATTAATGATTTTAAAAATGAATTAAACGCAAGAATTTCTTGTCAGTTTTTGACTGGAATGGATTGTTTCATTTTACATTTGCGAATCCTAGTTTTGGAACAGACGTTTAGTATAAAGACTAATTAAAATGATCTCTCATAGCCGCGGGCTGTCTGAAGTTTAAAAGGTAGTGAAAGTTATACAATGCCTTTAGTAACTAACCGAAAACAAGTTGACATAACAGATGAGCAAGTACAACTCCTGTGTTCAAATTGTTTGCAGATGGTCAGCTCGGCACATGTGCGGCGGACAATTTAAAGCCTGTTTAGCACGCCAACAGTCTACAAACTATTTAAACGCACGAACTGTAACATGGGTGCATTAGTTCCCACTAGACAATCAAATTTTATACTTAAGACTAATTGCTAACCTTCATCCGTCTTTTATAATAAGACGATTATGATAACGCATCACTATGTTTCATATTAAATTCAGAAATCGTTTACATTTTTTCGTCGCCATTTTTGTTAAGTATAAGACAGTATAGGTAATAAATACCATTATCAGTAACACTACTAAAAAACGCGATGTTATCCGCCCCCCTCTCCCCCCTTACCTCAGGTAGCATTCCCGTTAGCTTTATATATTTTTACAAAGAGCTAAATTTCATACATCACTGGATTTTATTTAATTTTACCAGAGACTAACTATAATATACAGATCAAATTCCTCGTCTATGCTATTCTATTTCTAGTTTCGACTAAGTACTTCAGATCCATCGATACCATAAATCCATATCCATAAAATATCTGCTCCTAAATCAGTCATATAGTGAGTATGCTACAAATCTTAAGACTAAGTAATAGCAGAAGTGGCGCCCTCATTTGAAATAAATTGTTTAAAACTAAATATGGTGATAATTAAAAATTTGATTTGTATCTATCTAAAAACCCTTTAAACTATTTTATGAATAACCTTTGAAAGTAATATTTGTAGTCCGTCTAGTTTTAAAACGGTTTTTCGCAAAAAGTGGCCACTTTTGGCTGAAAAATCGTTTTAAAACTAGACGGACTATTAGTAATAATTTCAAAGGTTATTCATAAAATAGTTTAAGGGTCATTTTAGACATTGATACAAATAAAATTTTTAATTATCACCATATTTAGTTTTAAACAATTTATTTCAAATGAGGGCGCCACTTCTGCAACCACTTCGTCTTAAGAGTGCAGACATTTTCGTACAATTGGCAAAAAACAAAAATAATTAAATGTGTAGCGTTATACTATAAAACTAATTTATGGAGTAGTTTTTTTATGAATACAGCTGCTTAATTATACTGTCAACTAATAAGATCCATTATTTAAATATGTATTAAGGCGAAAATTAATCGTCGTAAATATAAAAATAAAAAATATTTGAGTATTATTTGAACTTGAAAATTTTCAAAGCTTCATACATTTTATAATATCCATTGCACATTTTCGCATAATTGATTTATTATTAACGTCTATATATAAATACTTAATTAATAAATGGCGACGCAACAATTATCAGATTTTAAAAGACTAATCAGTTTTTTCCCTAGAGGACATTGGCAAAAGGCTAGCTTTTAAATGATCCTACAATAACATTCTTCCCAACACACTTCGCAACTTTCCGATATAAATACATACATACATACATTCTATCACGTCTTTATCCCTAATGGGGCAGACAGAGCATTTTGGGTCTTGCGGTTCTATGTAGAGCCCAGATATAAATATGTCCTGTTAAAGGGACATTAATTTCAAACAAGCCTGAAAATCGATATAAATTCGAGTATAAGTTTAAAATCTTATCTAGTATTGAGTAAAAAATTAAGAATAAATGCATGTGGAGTGTATGTTTTTCGGAATGAATTTTGTATCATCTTTACCATCTTGCTACAACATACATATATTGATACAACAATATTTAATCACATACATAATTTTGATAATTATTGCTCTTTTAATACCTTAAACCTACAAAGTTTCACGTTACTACTACTTTTACAACACATAGATTTATATACACATACAAAGCAACGTCTACATACGAGTTTCATTGAAACAGGCCGATCGGTAGATACCGTAGCCTGTGGACGTTTGCAATACTTATTGCAGTGTATGGATCTTATTAGTTAATTTAGATTACAATATTAATATCAATAAAACACTAGCAAATTCGACATAATTCTTAACTAAATTAACAATAAATAAGCAATCTATTAACAGGACTTTAGTGGCAAGTGTCATAAGTATATTTCTAGTCAAAAAGTGAGTAAATAAGTGACGCAAGTGGAAAAACTAAGTATAAGATTGAGGAAGAGACCCATTTTTTATTATTTGTTTCGTTTTTTAAGCAGATTATTTTTGTCAATAATAGGATTTTCATAATCGCCTTTTAATTGATGATTATATCTCCTTGGTTGATTCTTCTAGTTATGAATCTATCTTGTTTTTATTCTACATGCAGAAAATATGCATTATAAAAAAATATTAAAAAAATATGGTCGGCCTTTCTGACTATATTACGTGATTAAACCATTTAAAATAGTTTTAATAAAAAAATAATTAGCAAAAGCTTGATAAAAAAAATTGCTAAATAGTAAAAAATACACTCGCGTCAGGTATTCGCTCTAAAAGATCTCCATTCCACACAATATCGAATACAAAAATATGATTTAATTTAAATAAAAAGTAAAAATAATATCAATGTACAAATTGTTCGAGATTCAAACGCGGCGAGCATCCCGAACTCGCGCGCAGACTAGCTCGCACACTTCATCTTGCCGTCGAGCATTTTCCTCCACAGGTCGAACTGCTCGTGGTACCGCACCATGTGGACAGCTATCCCTCGCTGCACCGCGCACGGGTGTGCTACCTTCTTGTTGTAGAACTCTGTGGAATGCTGCCTTTTAATCCCCAGTTTACTTCCGAGCACACCCGTGATGAAAACATCTTCCAGCCTAAGATACGGCTCGCTCGGTGCCGCGGCCAAAATGTCTCGGATCACATCAGTCGTCAGCAAATACGCTGGACCAGTTGTGAAATCCGGAAACACCTTTCCTGGAAACTGTTGCGGCGAGACGTAATACTTCGACCGACTCGTCCGCTTCGGCAGCGATTTCCTTACCACCTTACCCCATATCGTTTTCGTCGCGTTTATCCTATTCGGAGCTTTCGCGAAGTCTATTAATCTGGGTACATTGATGAACATATCGTCATCAGTTTTGAGCATTCTTGGAACTCGAGGGCAGTAAGTGTCTACCCACTCAAACATTGAGAGAGTTTTGAGCGTGAGATTCGAGTAGGAGTCGACGAATCGGCCTACTATAATGTCACCGTACAACGAATCCTCAGCTTCGATCGCAGATCTGAGAGAATCTGGAGGAGTCCCGATGACAAAGGCGAAAGACACGTCGGATCGGACTGTGTAGTGTCCCCAAGTCAAGCGAACGGCATCTCTAGCAGTGGAGTGCGAGGGTGCCGACGTCACTAGTATTAAAAGTCTTAATTTAGCGCCCAAAGACGGGCACAGCTCCGGATGGGGTCTCTCATGACCGGCTACGTAGACGTCACCAGTTAAAACTGGTAGCGAGGAATTTTTGATAGAAGAATTTTTAGGAGGACTAGGAGGAACTGGAGGAACTGGAGGAGCTGGAGGAACTGATTTAACTGGGACGACGGCTGAAGTCGGCGCTGGGGCTGGGGTGGTTATGTTCGCGACCGGAGTGTGTTGAAGTGGTGCGGTGGATCTCTCGCGGTGTATGAGCGGCGCGGGTGGGGGGGGCAGCGCGGCCGGCGGGGGGAGGCGCGCCAGCAGCAGCAGCAGCAGCGCGGCCACGGCGGCCAGCGCCGCCACGTGCGAGCGCCGCACCGCGCCCATCGCGGCCTCACCTCACGGCCGACACGAGCCGAGGCTGGAATTGAGAAAAAAAATAATTAGACAAACAAGCAATTATTTAAAAATAGTATATTATGCAATTAGTGAATAATAGACGTATGCGTGAAAAAAATGTGCTCAATCAGAAACCAGGAAGTGGGTCGAATTGAACTTGCAAGATTTGATTACAGACAACGACAGACGATGGGTCAGATGAAACTAAATAAAAGCTTATAAAAATACTTTATTTATAAGCTATATATACATCATCCATCACGCAAAACATCTTAAGGCCTAGAGTCTCTAGGGATAAAAGACGTGATAGTGTATCTTACATGTATTCTGAAACCCTAATCTATATAGCCATTACGAAATTAAGCCAATTACAGACTTATGACTATTTTCCGCCTTATATTTCGATAGTTATAAGTTCCTAAAAAGATCCAGTTAACTTATAAAATAACACTATTTTTATGCATTAAAATAAAATAGTCACTTTGGCAACACAAAATTGACAAAATATAAATTAAAAATTAATAAATTAGACATCGTTCTGGGGTTCATACTGCTACTTAAATCAATTATTCATTATGATATTTAAGATACGGAACACACTGTTCAATACAAGTAACCACTACAAGTCATTTTTAAAAAATCTTTACGTGTAAAGTTAAGTATAAAATGTATGACCTTATGTCCTTTTGAAAGGACCGAAAGGAAAAGTAAGGTGATAGATTTATAGTAACGTAAATATCCTTTTATTTAAAACATAGATTATAATATAATAATAAAAATATTATATTGATTGAAACTAATATGAAAATGTCGTGTATGGAAATATCGAAATTATTGTTATTTTATTTATTTCAAAACATAGATAAAACAAATATTTTATTTTATTATCATTATACAACGTGGGAGCGACATACCCGTTACAAATCAAACCACAGGCTATATTTGATCACTATAGTACAATGACAATAAAATAGCAGTCACTTAACCAAAAAGAAATGACATTCCCACGCAAATTGCCCGGGTGACAGCACTCTTTAGTATGAAAATTCCATGCCAATTTTTTTTTGTTTGTTTATAAGGGCCTTCGCTAAGTCACGCGGCGGTTTCAGTCTATCTCTGTCACAAACGCTACGTGCGACAGAGACAGGTGACCCGCGACGGATTCTGCTATCTCTTTCGCATTTAGAGTTTGTGACAGAGATAGACCGAAACCCGCCGCGTGCGCCCGCGTAACTTAGCGAAGGCCCTAATACTATAGTGATCTAGTGTAGCCCGTGATTCGATTTATTACGGGTATGTCCCTTCCACGTTGTATATAAGACTAACTTAAAATATATTTTTAATTTTAAATCTAAGTAATGGTCCTGTCAATATGGGACGCAGAGCTGCTAAACTCGAATATGAATAGGCGGATCCGTCTACCGTAGTAGGCACTGAGAACGTCGGCGGATGTGACCAAACATCCACGTGGTTATCGCAAAACGGTAGGCCAAGAACACTATGGAGTGACGACTTCCGCAAAATCAGGTTGATAAAAATCAAGAAAACAAATATTCTTTAAATTATCGGTTGAACGTCATCTGGGAAACATTATTCCATAAATAGAGTTTCTGGATGGCGTAGGGAACCCAATTTTATAAACGACTAGCTGTACCCGCGGGCTTCGCTCCCCGTGAGAATTTCGGGATAAAAACTATCCTATATCCTTCCCCGAGTCTCAAACTATATTCATACCAAATTTCATCCAAATCGGGTCAGTAGTTTAAGCGTGAAGAGGTAACAAACAAACAAAAAAATATACAAACTCATTTCGCTTTTATAATATTAGTAAGAAGTAAGAAGTTAAGGTAGTAAGATGAACAAATATTGGGCCTAGAACACCTGGAAGGAAATAGGGGAAGACCTTCGCCCAGTAAGACAACAAAGTTTAAAAAAAACTTCTATGTTGTTTACGACCGCTACGTTATCGTGTCGTGATTACCGACTACATGTTGCCTTCAAATTGATCGTACGCACTACGCGTTAATGACGAACTCACGATTTAAGGGATTTCCGCCAATTCGATGATTTAAATGTCATATTAACATTTAAATATATTTCTATTAGCAAGTGGAGGTCCATAGTCTCTGCCTACCCCTGCGGGAAACAGGCGTGATCTTCTTCTTCTTATCGTGTGTGTTAGTGACTAACACTAGTGTCAGAGTTTTTAAACCGCCTTAAAGGCCTCTGACATGGTTTTTTTAGGTAACGACCAATGTCAATACAGTGACCGGGACCGACGGCTTAACGTGCCCTCCGAAGCACGGATCATCTTACTTATCAGACAATCAGGTGATCAGCCTGCAATGTCCTAACCAAACTAGGACAACAACACAAAGTCGTTGCCCCCGCTGGGAATCGAACCCGCGACCTCCGGGTATGAGCCAAACGCTCTAACCATTACACCACGGAGGCAGTTATTATGGCGTGATATTATGTATGTATGTATAAACATTTAAATGCACAACTGATAGATAATGATATTTCACATAGATTAAGTTAACTTTGACGTAAGTTGTTAAAATAACCGGCCAAGTGCGAATCGGATTCGCGCACTAAGGGTTCCGTACCATTATCTATAAAAACGTGTTTGTTGTATGAGAAATTAAATATTTATTTTATTTTGTTTTTTAGTATTTGTTGTCATAGCGGCAACAGAAATATATAATTTGTGAAAATTTGAACTGTCTAGCTATCGCAGTTCTTGAGATACAGGCTGTTAATTCTTTTGTTGGATATTGAACATGGCTCCCATTTTCACATTTATGTTTTTGATGGGATTATATTTATTAATCCTAGCTAGGCAAGTCTAAATTTTAATCTATACAATGTGATTTGTAAATGTATGTTAAAATTTATGCTTACATGTACCGAATAATGACTTACGATATAACCTCATAAGAAAAACATATTTCTTAAGACTTTCACATTTTTAAATGTAACCTAAAAAAGAATTAATATCAAATCTGCACTGCTGTAATAAATTAAAGCCAAACCAGTAATCAAATTATATATTAAAACCATTTAGAAATCATTTTATATACTTTCAAATAACAATATAATATTAACTAAACTAACTAACAATAATTACAATTAAAAATTAAACTAAATTAAACTAACTAAAATAAACTTAAATACTAAAAATAAATTACTTATAAACTTATACAATTACAAATAAAAAATATCTCTTAAATCCTTCCCCTGCGGAAGAGTGCCCAGAAGGCTGGCAGCATTGCCACGTTGTATGGCAATGCTTATTCTTTGAGCGAAGTAATTACCAGCCCCCTGGTCACCTGAAACCTCGACCAGCTTTTTTCCTATAAAATTAAATAAACTATGTGCAGAAGGCCCCCACGGACCCAAAGTTTCAACCCCGAACGGCTCAAATATGTATGCCTCTCCAAGGCATGCATACTTGCGCCGTTTGAGGGATTCAGCGGTAGCTGCAGCAATGCCAGCCTTTCCACTTGTGCCATGAAGATGGGAAGGCGCAAGAGTGTCGACACATGTGGCGTCCCACACCAGCGGTCTTCCCAACCTCCAGGGCACAAGGGTCATACCATCCGGTCTCTTGCCATCATTCCGCGCCAAACCTATTGGTTCTAAAACTGCTGGCATCTGAATGGTGACAAGAGCACGATGGATGATATTGTTAAGGCTGGCATGACGGGCTATGCGGCCCGCGCTCCTGGGGCAAGATAGTCCGTGGTGGCCTAGCCGATCGACGGTATTTCCGCAGAGGCAACGATGCGGGGCGTTGGTAACGGCACCAAGGCGAAGGCATGACGCTATGCGGAAGGTATTATTATCTAAAAATGTTCCTAAATTAAAAGATGGTAGTGTACGTAACCACAAGCCAGACTCCCATGCGGCAGCAGCAAGAAGACGAGCGCGCTCAACAGAATTGTTGACAGATGATTCAATTAGGTTACTCTGAACAAGTCTGCAAAGCGGCTCGTCCCACTGCCTCTGCGAAGCGGGATGATCTGGAAATTTCGAATTTGGAATTAAATCTGACCATGTGTTTCTGGCCTCTGATAAATTTAAAATTTCGTAGGAAGGCTGCTCTAAAATTTTTATAAAAAGATCTTGAATGCTGTGGACAGAGGACAGAAAGGCAGGTAAGGCTACACTAGAAATTTTGCGAATTCCAAGCCCCCCTAACCTGATTGGTAAGGAGGCTTGATCCCAAATAGTTTGATGATCCAAATCTATATTCAAAAGAGATGAGAGTGAATTTTTAATGATATTATCCATTTTTGAAAGTAGGTCCGGGTACTTCCAGAAGTGGCTACACCGAAGACTGTATGTAAAATTTGGCACGAAAAGACAATGTTTTAAAATGGTAAAAGCGAAATGAGTGTGAATGGTTGAAAGGCGGTCGGAAGCAGATTTAAACTTATGAATTTTTTCTTCAATGAAATTTGGAAATGACTCTTCAAAAACAGGGGAACCCAAAAGACGAAGTGATATTTTGTCAATAATTTTGATGTTTGGGGCAAGAGAATTAAAATTGGTTATTGTTTTAATTTTGTCTAAAAGAGAAATTTCTTCGTTGATATAAAGTTCACATTTTGAAAAATTTAATTGAAGGCCTATTTTTTCCATTTCTTGTTTTATGGTCTGTAAATCGGTCAAAACTGAACTAGCGTCTCCTGATAAGGATCCATCATCAAGGAACCAGGCGTTAAATTTGGAATTTAGCTTTTGTATTACTGGATGAATAGCCAGACTGAAAATAACCGGACCAAGAGGGTCGCCTTGTTGACACCCTACTTCAGAGGAAAGTAAGTGGTTTTGGTAAATTAATTTGGAATTTTGACTGTAGCATTGCCAAAGAAAGTTGTATACTAACGGTATTTTATCTTTAACTTGTGTCAACATGGCGCCACGGTTTACCGAATTGAAAATAATTATATATATTACTGAATTTTATATACACCATACATTATAATAATTATAGAGAGCAATTAATTCTTATTACCTTGGTAATTCGATTTCAGTTTATTTGTCAATAAAAGGTATATTATGGGTAAGTAATCACATATTTAAATTATTTTTACTTTATTATAAATTGCCTTTATTCGCGAGTACGCAGCCGTGCCAAACGCTTAATCCTACTAATATTACAAACGCGAAAGTTTGTAAGTATGGATGGATGGATGTTTGTTACTCTTTCACGTTAAAACTGCTGAATGGATTTTAATGAAACTTTACAATAATATAGCTTATACATCAGAATAACATATAGGCTACTATTTATAAAGATGCGCAGACGAAGTCGCGGGCACCAGATAGTTTCAGATAAGGTTCTCGAGCTTATTTACAAAAGCTGCGATAAGCGTACGTAGCTACGTTTGTGATTTTTTTTGGGTTTTTAGGGACTTTATTCCGGGTTCGATTCCCAGTCAGGGCAAATTGGAAAATGGTCTTTTTCAAATTGTCCTGGGTCTTGGATGTTTATCTATATATGTATTTGTTATAAAATATAGTATCGTTGAGTTAGTATCCCATAACACAAGTCTCGAACTTACTTTGGGACTAGCTCAATCAGTGTAATTTGTCCCTACATATTTATATTTATTTAAATTATTGTAACTTTGTTCTAACCTTCCATGCTGGTCTGGGAGAAAAGAAAAAACTTAGAATGTCCCAGCTGCTTCTCTTCCCGCGCAGATCGTAAGAGCCGATCAAGGGAATGGGCGAGATTTGAATCATGGTAATAGGCGATGCGGCTAGCAACCCATCACTATTTTAATTCCTTTTCCATCTTAACGCCCACCACCACGCTAAGCGTGGCCTTTGGGTCTAACGGCCCTGGGCTCTGTCTACCCCATATAGACGTGAAAATGTATCTTGATCTAATCCAGTATTCCACGACACTCAGTTTTTATCACACTCTCACATTAATATTATTAAGGCGAAAGATTGTGAGTTTGGTGTATGTATGTTTGTTACTTCTTCACGCACAAACGGCTGGACCAATTTTGAAAATTAGATATGCAGGAGGCTGACACCCTGGATTAACACATAGATAGTTAATAGATTCAGGTATTACTTTGCGGAAGTCAAAGTTACATACTATGTGATTTGAATTATTTTGTGTGATTCCGCCACCAGTTAGTTCATGCAAACTATTGCCGGCCGGCGCCCACCCACTACTGTTAGTCCCAGCATACCTGCCACCGCTGTGGCTGCAGCCACAGCGGATGCAGCAGCATGGGAGGGCGCATGCATCGACTGTTGGTGGCGGGTGCACACGGGCTGCTGGTGGCAGGTATGCTGGGACTAACAGTAGTGGGTGGGCGCCGGCCGGCAATAGTTTGCATGAACTAACTGGTGGCGGAATCATACAAAATAATTCAAATAACATAGTATTAACACATAGGTTACTTTTGGCCCTATTCTATTCTGCCGGAAACCACACGGCAAATGTGCCTTACAAATAACATACAGCAATCTATCTTGCAACCACCGATTCGATTAACACCGCGTAGCTTACGAACACACAAGTCTTAATAAATATTTCGCGTGACAAGCAAACAAACAAGAGGCGTAATTTGAAGACTAACCTTCGCAATACATACCAATAAAATTTAAAGTTTACGTACATCACGTGTACTTAATTCGTGTGAGCAAATACGGCCTTGATGGCCCAATAGTCTTGCCTCACTATGAAAAAGACGTATTTGCTATGAAATTACGTATCCGTTGCATATAGCACACTTTCAGTGGACACCTGAATAAATGTTGACTTTATTCAAGGTACTAGCGGCCCGGCCAGCATCGCACGCGCATGTCTTATTTTATAAACCTTCGACAGGTTTGTTTTAATTGTCAGAGTGAATTAGAAACACAATTTATTGCAAATCACTGTTTTATATAACATTTATTTTATTTTCTCTTCCATACTGGTCTTGGAGAAAAGAAAAAAAACTAAGAATGTACCAGCTGCTCTCGCGCAGATCGTAAAAGCCGATCGAGGGAATGGGCGAAAATGCGAATCATATGAACAGGCGATGCGGCTAGCAACCCATCACTGTATTGATTGATTTTCCATCTTCTCGCCCACCATGACGTTAAAAGTGGCTTTTGGGTCTTGCAGCCCTGGGCTCTGCATAGAGCCGCAAGACCCAAAATGCTCTGTCTGCCCCATTAGGGATAAAAACATGATAGTGTATTACTTTGATCATCATCCGAGCGTATTTTCCCGGTTGCATCCTCAGCAGTAAGCCAGTAACGCTTCAGAGCCCGGGGTCCTAGTTCGGTCAATGAGTGCTCAAAAGAGGCATGTGGATGGAAAATTCGAAATAAATTTTTATTTGGCAACTTTGTTAGGACTAGTTAGGACATAAACATACTAAAAGTCCTTACCTCTCCGAGGTGAGCCCGCGGGGGGAGGGCACAAGAAAGGTCCCATTTTTTGGTTTTTTGCTTACATCTCGAAAACGGTGCGTTGTACGAAATTTTGTTGTACTACATAACGAAAGCTGATGAAATTTTCTGCAACTTTGGCTTTAACACTTTTTATCTATCTCTGATTTTTACCTAGCTATGAACTTCGAAAATTTTTCGATTTTTTTTAATGTGTTCTACACTCTGGGCGTTTTTGGATGAAAATCGCACGCCAAGCCCACGTTCAATGCATGCCTTTCATTCCGTTTCTATCCCCATGGTTCAGGAGAAAGGTCTCCAAGTCAAGTCTGGACCTGATAGTAAGTAACAGCATAACCCCGAACCATCTTGATAGATATTATTGGGAGTTTTAGCAAGTTTAAAAGTAAACTGTTTCCGCCTTTGCTGCGTCAAGATACTCCCGGCAATGTTATTTTTTAATAGTGTGGGGGTGTTTCCAATAGTGGATGAGCAATAAAAAATTATTTTCGTAAATTTAAATTGTTACAATGTGCTACAGAGAATTTAACACATTTTTGAAAATCGGCCATTTTTCGAAGCTCATAGCTAGGTAAGGATTCGAGATAGA
Organism: Acrobasis consociella; assembly: GCA_963555685.1. NCBI lineage: Eukaryota > Metazoa > Arthropoda > Insecta > Lepidoptera > Pyralidae > Acrobasis > Acrobasis consociella. The sequence goes on from OY743128.1 coordinate 14,174,150, forward strand.
TAAAAAGTGAAAGCCATAGTTGTAGAGAATTTTATCAGCTTTAATAATGTAGTACAACAAAATTTCGTACATCGCACCGTTTTCGAGATGTAAGCAACAATCCAAAAGTCGAGACCTTCTTAGTGCCCTCCCCCCGCGGGCTCACCTCGGAGGGGTAAGGACTTTTAGTATGTTTATGTACTAACTAGTCCTAATAAAGTTGCCGAGTCAAAATTTCTGCTTTCCACTTTTCCATCCACAATTATTCGTTGGCTGTAGATTTGACAGTTACTGGATTAACACAGAGCGACTGCCGTCTGACCTCCGCAACCCAAAGGGTAAACCAGAACTTGGTGCCATATTACTTTGATATTAAATCAAATTATTACAGTTTATTTTTTATATGGTGATTTTGGGTACATATTAATATTTTATATTATAAAACTGCTAGATGACTGTCTCAGGAAACCTTATAAAAGATATTACTTATGTCTTATTATAAAACGCGAAATAACGTGATTTAAACCATTATCAATTATCTAAAAACTCAAAACAAGACCTCCCGCGATATGTCACCTTCTAATCTGTCACTGTCAACGTCGTTTGGGTGGATCACGGTTTAAAAGAGTCCTAAAGTCAGTGCGCGTATTAAAACAATACAGATTGTAAATTGAACTAGATATATCTTATACCTTTAAACGAGCAATTCTTGTATGTATATATATATATATATATATTTATTTATACATTTCTGTGATCTCGAAAACGGCTCTAACGATTTCGCTGAAAATTTGTATATGGGGGTTTTCGGGGGTAAAAAATCGATCTAGATTAGTTTTATGTTTGGGAAAACGCGTGTTTTCGAGTTTTCATGCGTTTTTCTTTCCACGCAGAATATGGTCGCTAATTTCGTCGCGCCGCGACCGCCTTGATTTAGCTCGGTGGTTAAGGATAACGACCGCTAGAAAGAGTGTTACGGGTTCGAATCCCACTCGGTGACTTACTTTTGTTTTTTTTTATGTGTAAGTTTATATATTTTTTTATTTTGCATTGTTTTTAGACAAGTTTAAAAAAAATTGTTAATGTTTGAGATGTACTAACCGAGCAAAGCTCGGTCGCCCAGGTACTTATAATTAAACTGTGCATCTGCTTGGCGCGGGCAGTCACCGCAATAGATTGGGCGAGTAACGGTAGATGGACAGACAGACCTGTTACTGTTTATAGCACCGGCGTCTCAGAATTAATATGAGTATTATTATTACATATACAGAATGGAATCTCTTGATAGTGTTGCAAGCAATAGTCAATCATCAATATCAATACATATAATAAAACAGTAGGAACCGCGTGTCTGTACATTTGATACAAATTTCAAAAAATGGATGTAGGCGATAAGAAAACAGTAACAGAACACAAAAAGATTTTTTGGATTTTTTTGGATTTTTTTGTCTGTCTGTCTGTCTGTCTGTCTGTCTGTCTATCTGTCTGTCTGTATGTACTCGCTAATCTTTAAAACTACTCAACAGATTTTTACGCGGTTTTCACTAAAAGATTAAGCTCATCCCTGAGCAACATATAGGCTTTGTTTCATCGAAATCTCAGATAAAAAAGTTATCATCATTTAAAGTTTAAAGATAATTTTTCTATGGGCGATTGTTTGTCTGTTAGTACACGCCAATCTCAGGAAATACTGAACGGATTCGAATGAAACTTTTTTGTTATGTAGCTGTTAAGCCTAAACAACATATAGGCTATAATTGATTTTGGAAAATGGAACACGTGATACAGAACCATAATGGTCCAGCTAAACTATAATAAGAAATATAAAAATGACGTCTTAGCAAAAGTTATTCAGCCTGATGAACTTTTATTGTTGAGGTATAAAACTCGAAGATCTGGAACACCTGATGCAAAAATATAATGGTCCAGCTAAACTGTTAGAAATATACATTAATGACGCATAAGCAAAAGTTTTTCAGCCTGATGACCATACTTATATGCCGGAGTCCTAAAGTCCACGCAGACGAAGTCGCGGGCATCAGCTAGTATAAAATATGGATAGTCTATCAATACTATCGTGAACTTGGAAAACTGTTACAATATCGATAGGACTATCGATAGTTTTGAATTCATACTATCGATAATAAATGTACTATTTGTTTATAGAACTATCGATATCATTATAATACCGATAGTAAACATAGCCATCGATAGTATTCCATAAAAATAGTAGCTACAGTATCGATACTATCGATATTCATCATCATCATCAATCATTTCAGCCGCATAACGTCCACTGCTGATGGACACAGGCCTCTCCCAAAGATTTCCAAAATGACCGATCTCGAGCGGCTTGCATCCAGCGCCTTCCAGCGACCTTGGTTAGGTCGTCAGACCACCTATATTACACTATCGATATTATCTAAATTCAAAAGTATCGATACTATCGATAGTTTTACCTTTCATCAATATTATTGCAAACTACAAGTATTGACAATCGATACTATCGATATAGTGATTGTTTTTCAAGGGATACTATCGATAGTCAAGCTATCGATTGTTATGCAACGCTATCTCCTGAGGTCCCGCGCAATATGCGTCCTCGTTCTCGCCTTGTTGAGGCGGTCAGGCGCCGCTCAACACCCTCCACAAGGCGAGAACGGGGGAGAGGTGCGGGGACGGGGGACGGAGACGCATATTGCGCGGGACCTCAGAAGATTCCGTTCTGTATGTAATACTTATATTAATTCTGAGAGGATTCTTAGAAGATTCCGTTCTGTATGTAATACCTATATTCATTCTGAGAGGATTCTTAGAAGATTCCGTACTGTATGTAATACCTATATTAATTTTGAGAGGATTCTTAGAAGATTCCGTTCTGTATGTAATACCTATCTTAATTCTGAGAGGATTCTTAGCAGATTCCGTTCTGTATGTAATACCTATATTAATTCTAAGAGGATTCTTAGGAGATTCCGTTCTGTATGTAATACCTATATTAATTCTGAGAGGATTCTTAGAAGATTCCGTTCTGTATGTAATACCTATATTAATTCTAAGAGGATTCTTTGGAGATTCCGTTCTGTATGTAATACTATTGATTCTGTACCGGCGTGTAATAAACATAGCGTGTCTTATGTCCCACGTGGGCCGTCAGTATAGCTTTGAAGTCACGCCTTTCGGGGAATATAGATAATTAGGAAAAACACACGAAATTAACACAAATTAGGTAAATTAATTAAACATTAATCATAAGAAAAAAACGGTTGAATATAGAAACTATTAAGTATAAGGCGGTGCATACCATTATTAATAAAATTATAATAAGTATGGTGTCCAAAATTACTAAATGTCTAAAATTACGGGCTGATTTTGACACGGTTTCCATTCCGATGTAGTTAATTTATCCGGAAAATTTTAAATGGCACTAGCAGCCCACTCCTGGGTATGTAAAATATGTACATAGCTTCGTGTTGAATCATTCTATCTTTTTATGAAAATCGCATTAAATCAGTTGCGTAGTTAAAGTCAAAGCCATTTTTTTTGTATTGAAGGTCATTTTTTTATTTTAATTCAATATTGCACTTAAAATCTTAAGATTCTAGTACAAAAGTACAACTTAATGATAAGCATTGTCTAAAAGTTTCAAGCGTACATATATACAGAGTTTACATACATAACATAGTAAACTACGCTGTAAGTAATCATTTGACGTCAACAATTGTGCAACAAAACAATGACGATTATTAAGAGATATAATTATAAATATCCTATGATAATAAAGATATATTTGAATTGAATTGAGGGACAGACTTCGAGAAGCAAATGTTATGTATTGATACTCGTGCAAAGCCGAGGCGGGTCGCTATGCAAAAAATAACCGGCCAAGTGCGAATCGGATTCGCACACTAAGGGTTCTGTACCATTATCTATAAAAAAATCGCGTTTGTTGAATGGGCCCCCCTTAAATATTAATTTTATTTAGTATTTGTTGTTATAGCGGCAACAGAAATACATAATTTGTGAACATTTCAACTATCTAGCTATCGCGGTTCTTGAGATACAGCCTGGTGATGGACCGACGGACAGACAGCGAAGTCTTAGTAATAGGGTCCCGTTTTTACCCTGTGGGTACGGAACCGTAAAAACACCAATTAAGTAAGCATTTTCAGTTCAAATCGATTGGAGTGGAAAACATTAGGAGTCTTTAGGTCCGTCGCTGATATGATGAATTTCAAATTGATGATGAATTTCAAAATGCAAAACTGAATGAAAATAAATGAACAGTTATTTACAGAACTTTTGTACTTATCGAGATAAGTACATGACATGTGAAGATATTTTTGGAATGCTGCGGCTACATGCGCACGCGGCCGCAGTCGCACGCTAACCGCAAGGTAAATAAATGATTCATTGTATTCTACTGTATAAAGGTGGATAACTTGAACAACTTTTTTTTTAATTTTTATGTATATTCCATTTTTTTTTCAAATTTCGATTTATTTTCCTTGGGAAAAGTTGTTCAGTATCATGAACTGAATCCACACTAAAAATAGTTTCAATATATTTTGCTAGACGTTATATACATACTACACCAAAAAAATCCTTACCGAAATGACGAAAAAAATACGCCTTCCAATAGAAATCAACGCACTCAGCTTAACGGTTTTTGTAAGGGAGGAACAAACATTTTTATCGTTTTTAATAATAATAAAATAATTACTAGAAAGTAGTTCCCGACCGGCAGAAAGTAGCCGATGGTTCGAAAGCCACTTGCATGTTAAAAAAATAATCTAAGAACCGAATTACCAATACAAAAGTCCTAAACAAAGCCTGTATATTAAAAAAAATACGGGTAGAACCGAATTACATATACAGAAGTTCTAAATAAACCTTTATGTTTAAAAAATACTGGAAGTGCCGTACACAAATACAAACTACAAAAACAAAAGTTAACCCCAATAACTTTTATGCGGCCGAACCGATTTTTATCAAACATAGCTTAAGGAACTTGCTTTTACGAAACAAAACCCCTTCGAAATTGGTGCATCCGTTCAAGGGCTATGATGTCACAGACAGACAGACATTAGCGATAAACTCCTTTTTATAATACCTATTTGGCGACCTCCGTGGCGTAGTGGTCACCATGCTAGTCCGCCACCCAGAGGTCCCGGGTTCGATCCCCGGTCAGGGTATGTAATATTAATTCTGTGGTCAGGGCAAGTTGGAAAATGGCCTTTTTCAAATTGTCCTGGGTCTTGGATGTTTATCTATATATGTATTTGTTATAAAATATAGTATCGTTGAGTTAGTATCCCATAACACAAGTCTCGAACTTACTTTGGGGCTAGCTCAATCAGTGTAATTTGTCCCTATATATTTATATATTTATTTATTAAAATTATAACACCCGTCTTTTCTGTCCGGAGGCTAAAAATAAAGCTACTTTGTACAATGCGGGCTTTACAGACACTCGACTGGAGAATGACCGGTTCTTGACCAAGAAACAACAAAACAACAAAGAACAACTAGACAGAGAAGTGTACCTATTTACGATTCACTGCAAAAAGTAGTAAAATAATAAAAGGTCAAGACTCCATTGAAGCTGAGTGAAGATGTGCTGTTATGACATCCAATAGAATTTTGATGTTACTAGACAGATATATGCCATCTTATTATAAAATGCAGACTATTTTTATTTATTTATTTAATACATACATACATACTATCACGTCTTTATCCCTAATGGGGCAGACAGAGCATTTTGGGTCTTGCGGTTCTATGCAGAGCCCAGGGCCGCAAGACCCAAAAGCCACTTTTAGCGTCATGGTGGGCGAGAAGATGGAAAAGCAATCAATACAGTGATGGGTTACTATCCGCATCGCCTGTTAACATGATTTGCATTTTTGTCCATTCCCTCGATCGGCTTTTACGATCTGCGTGGGAAGAGAAGCAGCTGGTACATTCTAAGTTTTTTTATTTCTCCCAGACCAGCATGGGAGTCATGGACTGAATATACCCTTGAAATAGTTTCAGTGTATAATCAATATCACCATTTCAATTCTGTCTGTCTGTTTTTCATGATCTCTGGTCCTGTTATGCTAGTCCTCGTGAAGACAACGGCGGTCCTTCACCTCTAGACCTTGTGCGTGTGCACTCAAGCTTTTTTATGAACGCATGATTCATACATCTGGTTTGAAGCTTGGAGGTATCTTTTTTTGACACTAACTTTAATACTGACAAATTATAAACATTATTTGCTTAAGTACACCCTATCTACTTAGTTACAAATTAGTTTTAAATAACCGTCCAAGTGAGAGTCGGGCTTGCGCACGAAGGGTTCCGTACCTATCTATAAAAAATCGAGTTTGTTGTGTGGGATACTTAAATATATATTTATTTTATTCTATTTTAAGTATTTGTCTAAACTCAAAGTATGCCAAAGAGCAATGGAACGCAGTGTACTAGGCTTCAAAAGATTATATAGATATAAGACCGAGTCCCAAACACTACACTTCGTTCCTTGACAGGAGTCGCCGATGTGGGGCAGAAAGCTGCAAGGCTAAAGTGGGATTGGGCAGGCCATGTCAGCAGAATGCCTCAAGAGAGATGGGCGAATAGAGTAACTCCCTGGATACCTGCGGATGGTCGTCGTCGCAGGGGAAGGCCGAGAAAGAGATGGCGCGACGACCTTGACGCTTTTCAGCGTGGTTGGTCGGCAATGACAATGGACAGAGACAGGTGGAAGGAAATGGGAGAGACCTTTGCCCAGCAGTGGGACGAAACAGGTTAATTAAAATAAGTATTTGTTGTTGTAACGGCAACATCTTATTTATCATCTGCGTTAATTTTAACTGTTTAGTTATCACGGTGCATGAGATACAACCTGGTGACAGCCAGACAGACAGACGGACAGAAGGACTTAAAAATAGGATCCCGTTTTTACCCTTTGGATACGAAACCCTAAAGACTGTACATTATAATATGCATTCTTATTCACGGAAGTATAGACAGCAGGAAGTAACGAAATAATGATTAAAATTAATTTCGGAAACAACGAATACAATCGTGAAAAGGGTTTGCGCCCTTGAGTGGCGTCACGCTTCCTGACTTTATCATCATCACTACGAAGCTCGCCAAGGTCGCCGGAGGTCGTTTAATTCGTGATTCGCTCATCGTGATCTTTTGTGGACGTAAGATTAATTATTTTTGTGTTTATCTCAAGAAATTACTTATCATCATCAGGTCTTTTTAGTCTCCACTGCAGGAGCACGACCCTCTCTGTACTACTAGTCATACTTAGCCAGAGCAGCCAGAGGATTTGGCCTACACTTTCCTCATTGGACGTGTTGGAGAGGTCTTATTGATGTTTATAAGCTTTGTTTAGTGTGTATATCCTAAGTCGTCTTCTACGACATCCACGGGAGGACTTGGGAGTGGCCCTATGCTACTCTTCCGGAAACCACACAGCAAAAGAAATCACAAGAAATTACTATTTACCCAATCTTCTTTTTTTCCCTAGCACCTTCCCGTTTAATGTTTCCAAAATAAAAATCAACTATACCCGAAACAACAAAACCAATTTTTTTTAAAATCACCTACCATTCATTGGTGCAGGTCAATGGTGCAAAGAGACTTATTTTTTGTTAGAAAAAGAATTATACAAATCGGTCCAGGCATCTTCGAATAGTCGGTGAACCAGAAAAAATATCGCGACTAATTGATAACCTTCTCTTTTTGTTGAAGTCGATAAATTAACCACCAAACTGGAAATTTGGTGAATTTGGAAAACCTCGGTAACTAGAGGCCTATGTCCAGCAGTGGACGTTAATTGGCTGAAATGATGACTCCTGAGAGGCCCATGCCCAGCAGTGGACGTCATGTGGCTGAAATGATGACTCCTGCCTGAAACGATCCCATCTAAGAATCCCACATATACACCGACAATATATTTTAAAATTTTCACATTCTAAAAATTAAATTTAAATTATGATATAACATTACAAACAATGTATTCTCTGTCCACATTAACTTTAAGTATTAATTTATTTGTGAGTCTTTGAAGAAAATGCTGCAGTGCAGTTTGTTACCGCTTCTTCTGCACTAGCGCTTTGGAAACGGTAGTAAACTTAGCTGTAAGTAACCATTTGACGTGCAACAAAATAATGACGATTATTAAGAGATATTATAAATATCCTACAGATACAAATACATTTTCACGTCTATATCCCTGACGGGGTAGACAGAGCCTAGGGCCGTTAGGCCCAAGGGCCACGCTTAGCGTGGTGGTGGGCGTTAAGATGGAAAAGGAATCAAAATAGTGATGGGTTGCTAGCCGCATCGCCTATTACCATGATTCAAATCTCGCCCATTCCCTCGATCGGCTCTTACGATCTGCGCGGGAAGGGAAGCAGCTGGTACATTCTACGTTTTATCTTTTCTCCCAGACCAGCATGGAAGCAAAATATAAATAGCCTAAGATAAAAAAAAATAGAACAGAACGACAATTTAACCCTGGCGTGAAATGGATCAACCTTTGCAACAGCCAACAACGTACCGTATCATGCGTGTTATGAATTGTGTTATAGTTATGACAGAAACTCGCGGCCAGCGTCGGTAACCTGACCGCTGCACTTAATATGCACCTGTGACGGAGACAATGACCACAAAGCATATAGACATTAAATAAATAAATCCTATCCTACTATCCTACCCTACTTCCTACTAATATTATAAATGCGAAAGTGAGTTTGTATATTTGTTCGTTTGTTACCTCTTTACGCTTAAACTACTGAACCGATTTGGATGAAATTTGGTATGGATATAGTTTGAGACTCGGGGAAGGACATAGGGTACTCTTTATTCCGGAATTCCCACGGGGAGCGAAGCCCGCGGGTACAGCTAGTAAATAAATATATAGGGACAAATAACACTGATTGACCTAGCCCCAAAGTAAGTTCGAGGCTCGTGTTATGGAATACTAACTCAACAATACTATATTTTATGACAAACAAGACCCATAACTAGCTGTGTGGTTTCCGGCAGAGTAGAATAGCGTCACTCCAAGTCCTCCCGTGGATGTCGTAGAAGGCGACTTAGGAATACAAGCTAAACAAAGCTTGTAAACATCAATGAGTCCTCTCTAACCCGTCTGGCCAGCGAGGAGAGTGTAGGCTAAGTCCTCTGGCTGCTTTGGCTAAGTATGGCTCTGGTACAGAGAGGCTCGTGCTCCTGCAGTGGAGACAAAAAACCCGATAATGATAACGACAATGATTAAATACATAAATAAATATATAGGTACAAATTATACTAATTGAGCTAGTAAGTTCAAAGTAAGTTGGAGACTCGTGTTATGGGATACTAACTCAACGATACTATAGTTAATAGCAAATACATATATAGTTAAACATCCAAGACCCAAGACAATTTGAAAATAGCCAATTTCCAACTTGCACTGACCGGGAATCGAACCAGAGACCTCTGGGTGGCGGACTAGCATGGTGACCATGGAAGTCGTCATTATCAGCTAGGCATAAGTTTATTTGCTAGGCAAATTAAAACAACCCCGCCTGTCACGAACGCCATCTAGCGATGTGTAGCGGAACTTTTAATACTACTAGAAGATGGCGCTTTAATACTTTAGAAATAAATAATCTATACTATTTTTTTTTATTTTGACAACCTCTGTGGCTCAGTGGTATCACCAAATCATTAAACCGCAGGGTCGCGGATTCGATCCCCGGTCAGGTCAATTTGAAAAATGTTTTTTTTTCTGATTGTCCTGGGAGTTTATCTACATATGTATTTATTATTAAATATAGTACAGTTGAGTAAGTAAACTTCGGTACAAGTTCACAACTTACTGCAGGGCTAGCTCATTTTGTGTGATTTGTCCCTATATATTTATTTATTATTTAACATCATTAAAGTAACTATTATTATGTTAATAAATATCAAAATGGTCATCAAAATTGCTTTAGTAGGGTTGGGCTAACAAAATTATTAGAATAAAATAATCCCGAGGTCTCAATTCGCGGTGAACTACTAGAATTTTATTATTTTTATTAAATTACAGAACTGTAACAGGCGGACTTAAGACCCAAAGCCCTTTCTTTCAGTCAACCTCTCAGACCGTCAACCTACAGGTGGTGCGGATAGTAAATTTCGGACAATGGCAAGATGTTCTTTATCTCAATACTAAAAATTCAACTGCAATGCTATTATTCCACCACCAGCTAGTGTTTAAGTAGTAAAACCTAGTCACATTTACCCTGATGAAGACCTCCGGATGAGGTCGAAACATGTCGGCAGTAGCTGACTCTATACGTGAGTATCCCGTTAGCTCATTCTAATAATGTCTGTGTCTCACGTTAGTTTTAATCAATAATTAAATTTTTAACAAAAAGAAAACAACCGACTTCATTTTCTTTCAGGAGTTTCTTCCATATCTCCAAAGTTCTTCATCACGTCTTTACTAAATTAATATGGGACCGACTTGGGAGTAAAGGCTTTCAAATAAAAAAAGGATCATCAAAATCGGTCCACGGACGATAACCTCCTTCTTTTTTGAAGTCTGTTAAAAATACTTGCTATTCAATGCTTTCGATTCGAAGAATACGAAACAACTATATTAAATTTAAAAGCCACTAATGATCTCGACATATGTGACATTTATTTATGAATGACACAAATGATCAGACACGAATGAAATATGCATTCGTATGGATCATCTTTTTTAGTTGCATAACGGCATAACCCAAGCACACTTGTGTAATCCATTTCTGTGTATGTCTATGCTCTGCTTGCAGTTAAGGTCATTTGCATTCACTGTGCTCGTTTAAATATGAAATTACGAGGGAAATGGTTACAATGACAAGTCACAGTAAGTACTCATTTTTATGTTTCTATTACCCTTCATTAAGAATCCCCTTACCCTAGACTTTTACATACAAACGTAGTCTACGTTTGATTTTGAAACCACATGTCAGATTTCGGTAAAAATTTGTAATTTAAAAAAAAATGCAATTATCTAGGGTTATAATTGGTTTCTGTTAGAAAATTATGAACTGGAAAGAAAAAATAAGGATGTAAAAGTTTCCCGTGCTGATGGTCGATAATAAAATTTTTAACAAAAATATCAACCGTCTTCAATTTCTTTCAGGAGTTTCTTCCATATCTCCAAAGTTCTTCATCATGTCTGCACCAAATTAATATGGGACCAACTTGAAAATAAAGGGCTTTCAAATAAAAAAGAATCATCATAATCGGTCCACGCTTGACGAATACATCGCGTAACTTACATACAAAAAAACATACATTCCAATTGATGCCCTCCTCCTTTTTTAAAGTCGGTTAAAATGATATAACACACTATATTCTATTTCAAGTTTATATTTTGACTGTAAAAACCAGATATACATATATGCCTAGCTAGATATGTGCAATTGTGCAATATCTTAGAAATTACAAAATTTTGCCGAGATCGGGTATATCGTTTCGAAATAAAACGCAGACTACGTTTGTATGGAAAAGTGTACTTTGGTCTAGGGTAAGGGGACTCTTAACAAGACTGAGAGAAAGACAATAGTATGGATATATTGTATGAAAATAGGTAGAACTTATAAGTTCATTTACAACAAAACAACGAACCCGACTGCGTGAAAAAATCCAATAATCGGTCATTATTAGGATTCTCCGTACCCAAAGGATAAAAACTGGACCCTATTTAAATTACTGAGACTCCGCTGTCCATCTGTTTGTCCGTCCGTCCGTCCGTCTCCGAAAGCTGAAATTTTCACAGATGATGTATTCCTGTTGCCGCTATAACAACAAATACTACACCTACTAAGGTTGGTCAAAACTTAAAACATAAAACCAAGTGCGAGTCGGACTCGGACTATTAAACATTTTTCGATTTGGACATTTTTTGTATATTTAATTTTAATTTTTCGTAGGCCAAGAAAGCGCTGGCGAGACGATATCGACACATTTCAGAAGGGATGGACGAGCCTAGCACAGGAAAGAGATAAGTGGAAGACGATGGGAGAGACCTTTGCCCAACAATGGGACAAAACAGGTTAAAAAAAAACGTATCGGACGTTTTTCTTACTGGAGGTTTTTAATTTATGTCACTAAGTGTTTTTAATTTATGTACTAGTGTAAATTCATATTTCAAGTGAGACAAATTCTGAAATTTTGTCGTTGACTGTCTGTTCAAGACAAAGCGTGAAAACAGACGATAAACTGTAGTTATGGGATTGGACGTAACAGACGTAATTACGAACTGGCAAATCAGAACAGGAGGTGTTCTGAGAAGTGAGAAAAGCTATCTCAATACGTGCATGTACATAGCTCGATGGCTCAGCGGTGTAGAGCAACGTACGGTACGGGCTGCACAAAAAGTTATCCTTAGGAGTTATCAGATGACAAAATGAAGTCCGGAGAAAAGGCTTGCCAAAGAAAAATCCTGAGATTTGCAGTTGCGGTGGAACCGGCACCCTTCTGTTTTTATGGAAATTCTAAAAATCTTAAGATTTCTCTAATATTTGCAAAGTCCGGCCGCAATCCTGAGATGTCAAGACAAATCCTGAGATATGGTAACCCTAGCTGCACATGAATCTAAATTGTTTGTTTTTCGTGTGTAGTGGCCAACACTGGTGTCAGGTTTTTCAGGCTGCCTAATGGCATCTGACATAGCTTGACGACTGCCATACAATGACGACAGCCGGGACCAACGGCTCATACGTGCTTTCCCAAGCAAGGAGCTCGAGACATTTTTAAACCACTTTACTCATTGGAACATTTGGAACCCATCCAAGTGCGTACCACACCCGATGTCGCTTTACTTGCACAAGTTTATTTGCCAGGCAAGTTAAAAAAAACCCCGACGACACCGTTTAGTGACGAGTAGCGGAACTACACATAGTGATTCAAAAGTTATTGGGGGTGAACGTTTAAAAGTCAGGTTTTTTTTAAAGCCTGGCAAATAAATAAACTTGTTACTTTTTATTTTTGGAACGAAATTCCTTATCGCGCGTTGCGAAAGGGGGCTATACGGAAAAAATTAAGACCAAAAGTTGTAACGACACTTTTTGCTATAGTTGTAAGCCGTGCGGCGTGTGCGTGTTTCTCTGTCTGTATCTCTCTCTCTCGAACTTCGTTACGTCCGGGTGTCCCTTGACACCATCTCAAGTTTTTGAAGTGAAAACTTCTTTAGCGGCGTTGTGCACCTTTTTTGGAATGGGTAAAAAATGTTAAACTCGCGTCAGGACACGTGACCTGATCGAAAATTCGTAAGACGGATGGAGAGTAGACAGCTGGCGCGGCGTAGGAGAGGGAGTATCCCCCTCTCTTTCTACGGCGCGGCGAAAATGTATGCCTGCGCCTGCTGTTTCGTATATCAAAAATGCACAACGTTAATATTCAAGTTTTCACTTCGGCACTCCCAGAGTGCAACCCGTCGTTTTTTTTTTCTGTGTCAGGGTTTCTGTTATTTCTTGTGAAACAATGGGTTATAAAGTCATCGTCAATTATACAGCATTGCCCGTATGTGTCTAGGCATCAATGTATGAATATCAGCTTATCTCGGATAGCTCTAGGACATTTTAATCTAGAAAGTAAGGACATAGGGGCACATCTCATTTACCTAGGTACATGTTTGGTGGTGGCAGGGGTGGCAGGGAGGGGTGTCACCAGACTGGGGCCCGGATGGCAAATGCCACCTCGGCTCTATGACAGTCAAAGAAGCAAGTACAAAACAAGAAGCTTGTTTATGTTTTGTACCAAATTAAGGCTGCTACCACCGCTAGCGACCTTGAAAATACAGAAAAATTAATTTCTCTTCTGTAAGTGAGATTATCAGAAATCCTCGCACAACTTTTTAGCTAGTATCCTTAAGTTACATTAGAACCGCGAAAGTCATTGAAATACTATCCGCTCTAGAAACCTTTACAAAAAAGTGTCAAAAGTGGAAGTTTTTAGTCATTTTTACAAAGGAAACTACAGCTTATTGTATTTCAATGACTTTCGCGGTTCTAATGTAACTTAAGGATACTAGCTAAAAAGTTGTGCGAGGCTTTCTGATAATCTCACTTACAGAAAGAGAAATTATTTTTTTGTATTTTCAAGGTCGCTAGCGCTGGTAGCAGCCTTAAACTTTTTCATCATACGTTAGTACTAAATTTTGCTGGTCCCTGAAACGCGAATACGCAGTAACGTCCGACTTGCGTACCGCTCTTAGAGTAACCCCCTGGCTTTGAAATTTGTTGCATATAATTTGAGTTCTATCACACATCAATACAACTCAAATTGCATTAACCGAAATCCACACGTATTTTTTCATACAAATAGTAGTTACAGTATCGATACATCGATAGTCTTATTGATATTGTGACTGTTTTTCGAGATCAACTATCGATAGTCACACTATCGATAGTCACTCTATCGATAACTATGCAACGCTACTTTACAGAGCCAATACTTGCACGTTGTTACGCCAATTCGCACTTTCGACTTGACATTGCTACATGGGTGGATCCTACAAAATTGGTTCTCACCAATCTACCGTCGATTTTCATATGAAATTTTCGTTTTTCTAAATTATTTTTTATTGCATATTATGTGAATTGGTTTATATTATCAAGGTAAGAAGGTCTTACTTGTGTTTTATTTGCATTTAAAAAAATAAATTTAAAAAACTACCCAAAACGTCATTCAGACGTTTGAAGCCAAGCGGTCTCCTTGGCAACATATAATAACAAAAAAAAAACTATAAGAAATAGAAAATAATAAAAAAAAAATACTTTAAATAGATGAATGTCTCATTAATTTTTTTGACATGATAATATATAAAAATTAATATTTAAGAAAATAAATGAGTTCAAAGTTTTGTCACTGTAAACCCGTCATTCAGTTCACGATGACAATTCAACATTTGAACGTCTCCAATTTATGTTTGATCGTGTCGAGACGCGTCGAAACCCCATGGAACACCCACCCACCGGCCGGCGTTCATTTGCCGCCCGTAGTCAGTGGGAGAAAGACGTGTCTTTTTGCTATTTCGTCGACCAAGTTTCGTTCGCAGTGTTTTGTCACACCTTTGCGTCATTCAGCAAAGTGCGTGTAATTTCAAAAGGATCAACCGTAAATAAATTCGAATTTATGCATATGGTAGACCCTGGTGGTCAACGATAATTGTGTGTAGTTTTACTCTTTACACACACAATATATTCTTATTACGTTAAAATTAGATATTTTGTAATGACATTATCGTGAACGTAATGACAAAATATTGTGTGATAATATAAGTTCTTGTTAATCGTAGACTATTTACTATTAAACAAACAAGATTTTTTCATACTCATGTGTACTGTATATACTAGCTGCGCCCGCGACATCGTTCGTGTGACGTATTTCGTATATTTCCTTAGGAATCAGATATTTCTCTTCAATAAATTGCATATTAAATGTAGACCTCATCATTTAGCTACCAACATCCCAAATATCATAAAAATCTGCCATAAATATAGTTTTTGCGTGATGGGTGAAAAAACATACATATAGACAGACAAAATGTAAAAAAGATATTAAATATATTTAATGGTACAAACAAAGGTTATTTAGTATATTTGTACTGTATATTGTAAGTTTGAATTATTCTTGATTGGGTAAAAAAATAAGTCAAGGTTGAAATTTAGAACTTTATTTGTTTATTTTTCATTTAACTTGGTGATCTCCTGATGAGACTAATACAAAAAAAATGTTATTCTGATTACTCAATCTGAATTGTAATATTAAGTAATAAACCAAGTACTGATGTTACTACGGTCTTTTATTTAGTATAACTAATACTTATGAAGAAAATAAGACCAACACGTATAAATGTCATTACGCTCCTTTAGACGTCATTACGTTCACGACAATTTACATACATTTTTTTATTACTCAAAATCTAAAACGGATAACAAGGTCCAACTACTTGTAAAAAGTTGTTAGTAATGTATACTATAGAATGTATGCCAAAAGCTTGATATTAGAGAGAAATTCCTGTGGAAGATAAAAAATGCATCAAATTAAATCAATTTGTAGGATCCACCCACATACATATCCTGGCCTTGAGATGCTGTGGTGTCAATGACATTTTGTTTTATGATTCCGTAGCAAAGGGGTGAAAAGAATCTCTTGGTTCCGCTCTATCGATAGTTTCAATTGTATCAAGTTTTTATTTAATACTGTCGATAGTATCGATAGTAAAGGTACTATTTGAATAAAGAACTACCGATGTTATTACCTAATATCGATGATATTGTAATTTTGTAATATCTATAGTAAATTTATTTAGCCATCGATAGTTTTTCATACAAATAGTAGGTACAGTATCGATACATCGATAGTCCTATCGATATTGTGACTGTTTTTCGAGACAACTATCGATAGTCACAACTATCGACAGTTATGCAACGCTACCTTACAGAGCCAATACCTGCGCATTGTTACGCCAATTCGCACTTTCGACTTGACATTGCTAGATACATATCCCGGCCTTGAGCCGGTGTGGTGTCAATGACATTTTGTTTTATGATTCCGTAGCAAAGGGGTGAAAAGAAACTTTTGGTGCCGTGCCACCCTATCGATAGTTTCAATACTATCAATAGTATCGATAGTTTTTATTTAATACTGTCGATAGTATCATTAGTAAAGGTACTATTTGAATAAAGAACTATCGATGGTATTACCTTATATCGATGTTATTGTAGTATCTTAGTAAAATTCATCGATAGTTTTTTTCATACAAATAGTAGTTACAGTATAGATACTATCGATAGTTTTACCTTTCATCAATGGTATTGAAAACTAATAACAATCGGTATTTTCGAAAGTATCGATATTATCGATAGTCCTATCGACATTGTGACTGCTTTTCGAAGTCAACTATCGATAGTCAAACTACCGATAGTCGTAGTAGTTATGCAAAGCTACCTTACAGAGCCAATACCTGCGCATTGTTACGCCAATTCGCACTTTCGACTTGACATTGCTACATACATATCCTGGCCTTGAGGCGGTGCGGTGTCAATGACATTTGGTTTAGGATTCCTTACTAAAAAGGGGTAAAAAGAAACCCTTGGTGCCGCCCTATTATTCATTTGCACATAGCTGCCAAACTGTTGAACCGATTTTGATTAAGTTTTCTGTAAGAAAGGTGTAATATCGCACGATAGGTTCCGAGATCGATCCGTGCTTAGGTAAAACAATTCATATACACATACATACTATCACCTCTTTATCTCTAATGGGGTAGACAGAGCATTTTGGGTATTGCCATTTTCATAATAGTAAGTAACTTATTTGTCACAATAATAATTACCTATCTTTACTATAATATAATTTTTCAAAACTAAAAACCTATTCACCCCCTATTTTGATACTACACAATATATTTTGATAAAATTTCTATGGGACCACCTGACAAAAAAGGAATTTTCCAAATCGGTCCAGAGTCCAGTAGCATTACCATGAGTTTACAGTGACCGTACTCGTTAGCGACTGCGTAAACATTTGTATGGAGAAAAGTACAGCGCCCCTGGCGGTCACTCATAAAACTAAAAATCGGCAGTATCAGTCCAGCGGTAAATTACCTATCGAAAAGTAATCGCTAGCGACTAACGTTTTGTAGCCGTTGCTGTAGAACATCGGTACCATAAGTCACAAATTTGACAGAAGCTATCGAAAAATACCGTAACGACTGTAGTAATCTATTTCACTAGCAAATTGGAGCGTGAAAACCGTATTACAATTCATGTTTATTAAATAATTTTTATCATTATTTATTTAAAAAATGTCGGCAAGACATTATTTAGCGTGGGATATGTTAGAGAAGGCTGCATACGAAGACGAACGACGTGAACAGGGAAAATTTCAAGCAGATTTGAAAAATACTTAAATTGAGAAATCCACTTCAACATATACCTAAGTGAGAATAATTTTATAAAAGAATATAGACTTAACAATTAAGCTTTTGAGGATTTGTGCGATTTATTATTAATTTATACGGATTTGAAATCTACGCAAAGAGTGTCGCTGGAATCAAAGGTAAATTCCTAAGGTGTACCTATGTACTTAAATATATAAGTGTTATTGTTGTAATCTATTAATTGTTGTAAAAAGGTTTTATGTGCGTTACTATTTTATGCACAAGGTAGTTAGTTACCAACGTATCACTGGTAAGGCAAACCATTTTTCCCAAGAAGCTATGAGTGACTATATTCAAGAAGTAACAACTGCTTTGAACCACCCCAATATTTTAAAAAGATTTATCAATTTCCCAACCACACAACAAGAAAGAGATGCCATTAAACAAAGGTACATATCTATAAAGAAAAGTTAAAACTTTCTTCAACGAGTAACAAGCGAATCGACCGATTGTTTACGATTACGACAGAAAAGAACTGTCACATTGACAAAATAACCAAACCAAATACAAAATTCACCAACACTTTACAAAGGGAGCCTCTTCTATGACGCTTAAAATTAACAAGATTATTTCTATATTTTAAAAGGTAAGCCTGGATACTCAGCTTTTTGCGTAATTTTGCCCTTACTCTGTCTTTTCAATGAAGTTAGAAAGAGAGAGCTTTGTTTGCTGTGAAGTTAGGCACATCAGTCCGTCGCGTAACGTTAACTACCGTGGTTTGGGGTGAATAGAAACGTTTTCAACTTTCAAATAAGAATTTGAACATGTTTTAACATAAATGTACTGTTAAAATTGTTTAAGACTTATGAGTTATGATTGATTAAATAGTTTTCTGCTGTAAAAAATCCTTTTTTTTTGGTAATAATCAGGATATCTTTAAAAATGCAAGCATTTTCTATTCACCCGCGATACGGGGGAATAGAATCGACAAAGGGGTGAATCGTAAATTATGCTAGGGTTGTCAAAACTTCCTACTAATAAATAAATAAATAAATATATACGGACAAATCACACTGATTGAGCTAGCCCCAAAGTAAGTTCGAAACTTGTGTTACCTATCATTATAATACGAGTAGGTATAACTTACACACCAGTTAGCAGGGTTGGCATGATTAAAACAAGTTTTAAACAATGTATTAAACATTAAGAAAATAAACAAGTTTAAAACTAGTTTACATCTATATATAAAAGAAAGTCGTGTTAGTTACACCACTTATAACTCAAAAACACTTAACTGATTTCGCTGAAAATTTGTGAGGAGGTAGAACCAGGAAAAAGACATAGGGCACTTAAAAAAAAATGGCAGGACGAAGTCGCCGGGACAGCTAGTAGTAAATAAAATTAAATAGTTATTCAGGCTTCTAAAATGGTTGATATGAAACCAGTTGAATCTATGGTCTTCATGTTATTTATGTAAGTATTGTATATGTTACAAATGTTTTGTTTGCTTTAGGCTCAGGAATTAAACAACATAAGTTTGAGTAACTAATTTATTTAATTAAACATCTAGGTGATTCCCCGCCAATGAAGTCCCGCTAGGAAAGTTCCTATGTCGGCCTCGAAAGGAAGTAATTCCTCTGTGGGTATTTCCCTAAATACAAAGCGCTTCTGCTACTATTCCCCTAATATAAATGGGCTTCCCCCGATTAACAAATTTAAAACATACAGAGCGAATGTACTGACTGATTAGAGATACGCATGACAACATAAAATAAACTTTTATCCATTGATAGATTTTTGTATATATGAATTATTTAACGCATTTGAAAGTATTTAGTCTGGAAATGAATAATTAAAGGCCTAATTGATAATAAAATTAAGGGCAATACCGAAAATAAAAAACAAAATACAAATAAAACACCAAATGTTTTGTTTTATAAAATTTAATAAAAACCGTCTTTTTTCCAATTAGTTAGTGACATAAAATATTAAAATTATATAAATTCTAACAAAAATAAAACAATTTACGTGATATTCCCGGGCATTATGACACCTTATCTATCGTAGGTAGGTATTATGAAATCAAAATTTTGTACCCAGGTCTAAGAAAAAATCTTGTTATGTGACAAAAGTATGGTAACGAAATCTGTCATACAATTAAACGATAGCCAAATTCAATACCTATAAAGCATAGGTTCGCGTGGTAGGTTCATAATACCGACCTATCGCATATTTAACAAGAAATAAACAAAAAATTGACCAGATGTACAAAGATACAGACAAGTATAGAAAAGTGTAGGTAGGTAATAATTATTAAACATTATCGTCTAGTAAGTCTTTTAGGATAGCCTTGTCATCTTTGTAATATTTCTTTGGCTTTGAAATTTTCAAAATCTTTATAGGCTCTGTGGGACAAATTTTTTTATACTTATCAACATGAAAAATTTTTTTGTTACACTCAATAAAGTTTTTGTTTTCTAAAATTTTTATTTTTTCTTCTTTTTTATTATCCATCAAAGAGCTATTTGGAAAAAGATTAGTATCATCCCATTCTAAATTAATTTCAGGTAGCATGTCTTCAATTTCTACTTCTTTTCCACATTCCAAATCGTCCTCGAAGTAAACAGGCATATTTAAAATAGTGTTTTCAATATCTTCATTAGTATTCTTGTCAGCTTGTACATCGCTATCTAACTTGACACTATTGTTTTCAGTAACTTTTGTTTTTTTTCCTATCCCTTTTCCTTTTCTTCCTGGTATATTTTTTTCTACCTTCTCTGTCGTTTCTTGCAGTGGTATGTTCTTTTTATCCTTATTATTTTGATTTCTAAGCTTTTTTGATGTACTACTTGGACCAGCTATTGGTTCGGAGTCTACATAATCATCATCAGTAGATTCGCCTTGTACACTCTTTCCTGCAACCACTTTAACTTTACGCTTACGTTTATTATCTTTCGCGCCCATCGTTCCATATCGCATTTCACTTAATAAATTTAAAACAGATTCATCTACAGCTTCCTTATATCTATCTGTATCTTTAATTTCTGTGGGTAATCTATTCAATACCTGTGAGGGGTCCAGCGGATATATTCCAGTCTTTTGGAATCCTGCTCTTAAGTTAGATGCAGCGTTGTCCTGAATGTTTTCCATCAAAGTTTTTAATAACTTAGGGAAGCAACCTTTGGGTACACTATTCTCGTTGCTACCATCACATTTTTTCCATTTTAGCAGTATTTTTCGCCATGCTACTTTCAAGGGCTTAAAAAACGCCACATCAAGTGGCTGTGTCAAGTGGGTCGAATTACTGGGTAAAAAAACAAAATGAATGTTTTTCTCTTTACACAATCTTATCATTTCTACAGACAAATGCGATGATAAGTTATCGCCTATTAATAGTTTTTTCCCTTCCTTGTTTTCAAAAAATGGGATGACTATGGTCTGCACCCAATCTTCAAAAACCACTCCGTCAAACCAGCCGGAAGCAGTGCGATTGTATCTTGCCCCTCTTGGACCGTGGGAAATCCACGTATTATATAAATGTTGAGCTTTGTACACCACATAAGGCGGCAACAAATGTCCATCTGCTGACCCAGCCATCATTATTGAGATACTTGCTTTTGAATGGTTCATGATGCGCTCTGGATATTTTGTGCCACGTTTTGTCAATATTTTCCTACGCCCAGGATCATCGGCAAGATTGGTTTCGTCGTAATTGACGATATTGCCAGGTGGCACGTCGGTCAAAGACTTTTGAAGCTCTTCAAAGTAATTCTTAATTACTTCTGCAGACACTGCCGCTCTCGATCTTTTGACATTTTGGCATATCCTTTGCGAAATCTTATCTTTGTGCCTATGTAGAAATGACTGAATGAAGTCAGGACCTGGAAGATTATTTTTAAACCTCTTGTGGTTGATGCCCAATTTGTCCAGGTACATTTTAATAATGTATCGTAGATCCAGTGAATCGAGTGGATAGCCCCAATCGGCACAAATATTTATATACTGTATCAAATAATTTTCAGTTTCTAGTGAAAGAGCCCTCTGTCCACCTTGAGATTTTAAGACCCCTTTGCTATGACGATATAATACGGAGGTATGTATATTATATTTTGTAGCAACATTTTTTAAAGATCCGTTACCCGATAAATACTCGTCTACTGCTTCTTGTATGATATTGATGTCATACCTTTTATATTGTTTTGCACCTGGTTCTGGTTTGTAGACGCGCGGCATTTTCTATAAAAATCTGTAAAAGGTGAAACATACAATCAAGTGAGTCAATAAAATAAAATGGTAAAAGCTTGAAAAGATTATTGACAACCCTAGCCATAAGAATTCTAATCACCCCATTCGCATAACTATTCTCCCCTCAGGCACTTCTATTCCACCGTATGCCATTTCTTTTACCCCCTAACTTCATTTCTAATCACCCCCCAGGCATTACCTAGTCACCCCAGACACTTTATATTATTTTTGGTAACAATAAAATAAAAATTATTAAAAGAATTAATTGATAATAAAGCTTTACCTGTAGTTTTTACAATGGTGCAATAACTGGTTTATCGAGAAATTCCGTATCCGGCACTAGTTTTTGTCAAAATACCATAAAATAACTAATTTTAATTCACAGTAAATCTAAGGTACCGTTGAGAGTTCACTTTGACAGTTAATTTTCCGCAATTCGAAACAACTTCACGTAAATTTTTGGTGTTGCCATGCCAAAGAAAGTATTCCCATATGAGAAAAATGTAAGTGCTGCTAATTTCATGTAACAGTGTGGGCATAATACAGAAAAAAACAAAGTTCCGTTTTTCTATCTATTCCCCCCGGCAATTCTATTCCCCCCAAATTACGGTACTCGATGAATCGAGTTAACGTTAGCGAGTATAGTAACGTGTAATTCACTCATGCTAAGGGTTGTATCGAAATCTATTCGAACCGCGTTTACTCGCTAGCGACTGTAGTAACGTAATGTAAGTTTTCGACAGCAACCTATGGTAGCGGTACTGTGTCTTTGAATAATCTGTGAACATACATAAAAATCGGCCAAGTGCGAGTCGGACTCGCGCACGAAGGGTTCCGTACCATTATCTATAAGTCTAAATTTTTGTATGGGAACCCCCGTTAAATATTTTTTTTATTTGAATTTTTTTATTTATCATTAATATAATAATACAACTGAGTATTTTGTAAATATTTCATGTGTCTATCTGTTGCCATTATGGATATCGAGCATAAAAGGGCAAAAAAATCGCGTTTGTTGTATGGGAGCCCCCCTTAAATATTTATTCTATTTTGTTTTTAGTATTTGTTGTTATAGCGGCAACAGAAATACATAATTTGTGAAAATTTCAACTGTCTAGCTATCGCGGTTCTTGAAATACAGCCTGGTGACAGACAGACGGACAGACAGCAAAGTATTAGTAATAGGGTCCCGTTTTTACCCTTTGGGTACGGAACTAAACGCTAAAACTGAAAGCTAAATAAGATCGCGAAGAAGTGATAGCTAACCTCCTCCATATTTGGAAATCAGTTACAAATTCACTTAATATCGTACAGTTAATGTTGATAAATTAATTTGAACTAGCATAATACACTATTATCTAAGTAGGTACTATATATGTTATAAAAACAAAAGCCAGATGGCATGTTTATACACAAATGGGTTGAATCAGGTAGGTACAGACGCTGTGGATGGACGTTAAACAAAGCCAACTTGTTGTTCACAGGTCTTGATGTCAGTAAAAAAATCGCACATACATACATACATACATACTATCTCTGTAATGGGGCAGACAGAGCATAAAATAAGAGAAGATAAAATTTCTTTATTGCACCAATTAAGTATGACAATAATCAAAAGTACATTTGAATAGTAGGTACAAAGGCGGACTTATCACTTAAGTGATCTCTTCCAGCCAACCTTTGGGTAAAGAAAACTAGGTATGAAAGATTTGGGGGAGTTGGCTGGCGCAGTTAGATTATAACAATGTAGAAGAATATGTTTAAGTATACAATTAAGTAAATAGGAGTACATACTATAACATATAAACGATCAATAGTAATATAAAATGCATAAACTAGCATTAACTGCCTCCGTGGTGTAGTGGTTAGAGCGTTCGGCTCATATCCGGAGGTCGCGGGTTCGATTCCCGGCGGGGGCAACGACTTTGTGTTGTTGTCCTAGTTTGGTTAGGACATTGTAGGCTGATCACCTGATTGTCTGATAAATAAGATGATCCGTGCTTCGGAGGGCACGTTAAGCCGTCGGTCCCGGTCACTGTCTTTGACATTGGTTGTTACCTAAGACCATGTCAGAGGCCTTTAAGGCGGTTTAAAAACTCTTGACACCAGTGTTAGTCACTAACACACACGATAAGAAGAAGACTAGCATTTTGGATCCTGCGGCTCTAAGCAGACAAAGCCCAGGGCCGCAAGACTCAAAGGCCACTTTTAGCTTGATGTGGGGAAGAAGGTGGAAAAAAAACTCAAAATAGTGACGGGTGCTAGTCGCATACGATCTGCGCGGGAAGAGAAGCAGCTGGTACATCTTATGTTTTTCTTTCTACCAGCATGGAAGGAAAATGCACAAGATCTAATTACTTGTATGTAAACTACGCAATACAATCACAAGTAAAGAAATGCAGATGACTAAAACTACCCAACAATTTCAACTAAATAATCTTGACTAACCTTGGGCCGTGGACTAGTATTTATTCAGGCCGTGGTCACTAGCTTGGGGATACAATATCACAGACAGACAGACACATAGATTTACACACACGGCACCAACGTCAAACATTATGGGGGTTTAAAAAAAATTAAAGCAATTAGTAGGGTATACTTTAACTAAGCTACACGGTGCCACGGAAATTACATACGGAACGGATTCTCCTAACTTAATGCTTTTAGCATTAAGTCCGCCATTTGTTAAAAGTATATTTGTACCTATACCGGTTTCCTGAATTACCAATTGAGCAGAAACTTCACAAAGGTTGCCCACTTAGTTATGTGACTCGTCCAGCCAGATGGCCTGATAATCGTTATGTGCTTATTGGTTATTTTCAAGACATCATTACGTACAACAATGATGCTTGGTCAGTAACTGTGCATTGTGCAACATAATGTAACATGCACCGACACTTATAACTGGAATCCAATGTTGGCAACCATTGTTACTGAACCAGATTATGATATAGAGACTTCCCAGCAGTGGTCATTCTGAAACGCTAGTAGTTTTTAGCTTTTGTACCAAAATTATATTTTTTTTAAATTACCTTCAGTAAGAGATAAATTTATCTATAGGTAGGTATTTAATTTTGTACGAAACTGTAGATTTTTTTTGCGATTTCAGGGATGGGAGAAACTGATAAATACCTACACAAGCTACCCAAAATGACCTAACGGATCGGACAGGGTTTACTTTAACTGTATAGAAATTCGACTAAAACACAACTCAGACCCTGTTTAACAACTCTAGTTGTGTATGTCCAAGTTTCAAGTAATCCCAAAGGAAAATGCAGCATTAGCTAACATTGTTCTCAGAATTAAAGGCATCTTGCATACCTCAACGACTGTCATATCAGAAATAGTGAGTGTGCAGGTTTCCTCACTATGTTTTAATTCATCAGAAGCAAGAATTGGCTGATGAAAATCACCGTATACATATGTATTATGAGACAGATTTTACATTATGTCAAATATAAGCTGGATGGGGATTGGATCTAAGACTTTTCAGTGATAAGTTAAGCTCTTAAACCACTAGACTACTACCGCTTCTGCTCGGAAAGCTTTATATTACTTGTTCTATGATCTGATTTTATAATGTAATTAATAAGGTTTTATTTTTTACTGATAAAAATTACAAATTCCCTGTATGTGCAGTTAAAAATAATTAGGTATAGGCATCATAAATAGTTAGGTACATGAATACATGATGCATGCATACATGAATTTTACACAGATAAGATGATTATTATTATATTTCCTCTTATCAAATAAATATTCAGAATATCAGAAGTAAATAAGTTCTTAAAAAATACTTACAGAGCAGAGGTACAATAATACTTCTTTCCATAGGAATGCTAACTCTTTCTTAGTATAATCCTACCTATCTAAAAAAACCAGATGTACTTAACTAAGTGATAAAAACCACCCATTTTTTGCGGCAATTATCCATGACAAAGAGTTCGATTCAAGGAAATCTTATTAGTCACTATTAGGCAAATCAGCGCGCAAAAAAACAGGGGAAGAGGTGAAAATATAACGAAAAATACGTAAAAATATTTGAGAATAGGTCAAAGGTACTTACCATAACTTGTTGAGGACTTCTGAGGAACGAAGCGGTGAATATTCTAAATTAGAACGGTGCACTTCACTACAAATTTAGAGGTTTTACGGCGCTTTAAGGCGCCCACGTTGGTTTCTTCACATCCGATAGCCCCAATGAGATGAGCAGATATCTTGCTCCCAGCTCCTGCCGCAGCCACTTTTATTTCGCGATCAAATCAATCAAGGAGATTGACCGACTGACGCACGCAGCCCACAACAACGAAATGACAGACAACTGACAGAGACAGACTCCCTCACACGCGTTTGACATTGACAGTCGCGTTTTTGCGTTTTGATATCGCCAAAATTAACCTACCTACCTATTTGACATTCGTGAGAAGCGTTTTGTTTGATTATGCTCTTGTATTTATTTTAACAAACAAGCAGTATTGTTTTTTTTTTCTCGTGGCTCTGGGAGTTTTGGGTTGGGAACTTGGGACTAGAAACAAAGAAAAAACAATATTTACTTTCACTGGGTAACATATTAGAAAATCTAACTAGCTGCTAACACCTTCACGTGCCAACGTGATTGTAAACGCCAATCTAAGGAATTACTGCGTGTTAACTCTTATACGTTGCGTGCGATAGATATGTCTCAGTTGGATTGTATATTCCGCTGTTATTCAAAAACTCTAGCTATTTGGCATTACAGCTCGGTTTTGTAATATAGCTGAACATCGGTCAGCTAGATCGTCCAATGTGTTACGTTTAACAAAGTAGCTAACGTAAGATTGTAGAACGATTAGTTCGGAATTCTGCCACTTGTGGCTTGTGAAGTGTCAGTGTCATAACAACAAATATGGCCTCCCTTATAGTAAATTCTTTACCGCGTTCCGGGACTAAGCTGTTAAATCGAGAGACATCAGTGGCATCGCTTTTGCACTCCGAAATAACAAACGATGCCCCTGATGCCTCTCGATAAAAACAGCTTAGTTTTGAAAAGAATAAAACAGACCTTTAGCTTGGATCCCATATTGTTATTTTGACGCCCGCCTTCTGGCAAGATGGAAAATTATTGGCCGTAAGAAATCACTGAGCCATTGAGTTGTCGGGTTTACAAAATTTCTATATTTCTAATCCAATTGCATCGAGCTGATTATCATTCTTCAATGGTGTTTTATGATGTTGGAGACTGAATTATTTAGTAAGGAGTTCTTTCTCTTTCTTATCGTGTGTGTTAGTGACTAACATTAGTGTCAGAGTTTTTTAAACCGCCTTAAAGGCCTCTGACATGGTTTATAGAAGCACGGATCATCTTACTTATTAGACAATCAGGTGATCAGCCTGCAATGTCCTAACCAAACTAGGACAACAACACAAACTCGTTGCCCCCGCCGGGAATCGAACCCGCGACCTCCGGGTATGAGCCGGGTATGAGTAAGGAGTTGAATTGAGATTTTATTTTCATCCCACGAGTAATATAAAAATAGTAAAGAACAACTATTGTCCCCTCGTATATCATTTTGTTTGATAACACAGTTTTATTCAATAAATGGTAACCCTATATGCAATCTCAACGCTAGCTGTTTTGTTAAACGTAATTACGTAACTTATTGACAATCGAGCTGAACTATTTTCAGCTGTTTTACAAAACCGAGCTGTATTGCCAAACAGCTAGAGTTTTTCAATAACAACGGATTATACAATTCAATTGCGACAGATATATAAGTACCTTTACTTACAAAATCCATTTTATTTTAGTGCAAATATTTTAAAGACTTGTTCAGTTAATGGTACTGAACAATTTATATAGTTGGTCCGTTATGGTTCCGCATCAGGTGTTCCATTTCACAAAATCAATTAAACCCCACGTTGACTTTTCATTAGTTAAGGAAAAAGAAATTATGTATAGTAAATAAATTCCTCTATCCATAAACGTAATCCAAATTTGTGTATGTATGACTTATAATAAAAAAGTTGCGCAAAATGATTTTTGATCGAGACCACGTAGTTATGCCCGTCTTAACCGCCGCGTGCGGTCGATGACGTCCGGCCGTCCGGTCAGCGGCGCCTAGCGACGGCGCTATACGAATTGATCTCACGATTTTACTTACGAGTTTTAGTTAACATTATTTGTTTCTGAATTTTTATTTTGACTTGCAAATTAGGTCTTGCTAACGATCCTTATGAAGTGGCCTTCGGCTCCAGAACCAATGAAAAATCACCGTGTATGGCACAGCTAACAGCTACCTATAGACATGGCGAATATCACAACGAGTAATAAAAAAAAATAAAGAACAATTATTATTATTTTGTTTGATAACACAGTTTCATTTAATGATGGTAACCATCCATGTGATCTAAACGTTTGACAATCCAGCTAAACGATTTTCAGCTGTTTTACTATGCTATGTAGTATAGAAACTTACCCCACCCAATAGTAACCAACTCACTAAAGTTTATGTGTTTTAGAGTCTATTCATGTTTATTAATTTATTTTTGAACTATTACATTCTTAAACTAAACCAAACTATAATCGCCAGATCGCCACACGACCCTAGTAGAAGTGGAAACTGTTTAAACGTAATAAAACTCTTAACAATATCCCAAAGGCTGCCAGCGTAAAATTGCGTTAGAATCATACGCTCTGCCGCGCTCTGATCGAAAGCCATTTGCGCCTTATCAACACCACACAGCTGTGCCCACGAGCCACGGTACTACCGACTGCGCCATTCTTTGTTCAGTACTACTTCGACTGCCGACTGGCATTGCTTATGTTGATTAATTTTTGGAAAAAACTTATTTTAATACACCGTTAGGATTATTTAAGTTTGTACGGATAACGTTTGGTTTTTAACATAAGTTCGGTCTTCAAAATGAGCAGTGAATCAAGTAACGGAGCAATTGCATTCGCTCTTATTTATTTTACTTTCTTTTTGGATAATGTGCTTCTTACTGTTCTTGGTAAGTTTAAGTTAGATAGGTAAGTAAATACCTACTTTAATTATTTATATATGTAAACCACCTCTCACTTTTATTCTATTATCGAATAGCAAGGGAATCACAAAGGGATGACGCAAAAAATCTTTACTATCAAAAATTTCGGGACCATCAAGATACGTACAAACAAACATGCATATCTGTTAATCCCGTTTTTGCTGACGGAAAAGAGAAAGACCATGGAAGAGATGGGATGATCTCACTTATTTTAATAAAGACTGGGAAATAATAATTGCAAAGATTCAACAGTAACTGAGATCGAGACAGAAAAAAGAGAGGGGAGGCTTCTGTCCAATAATGTATTTTTTTTTTCAAAACTAAAACCCGACTTCACCCTCAAAATGCACATCCCATTTTGATAAAATTTCCCTGCAAATTTCCCTCCCTGAAAGATAAGTACCCTTTCAAACAACAAATATTTTTCAGGCGGCTTCGAATAATCGGTGAACATCAATTAAAAAAATTGCGACGTAATACCTCCTCTTTTTTCGAAAGTCGGTTAAAAATAGGCAATTAATATATTAATAAAACCTGCATAAGACCATAAGGCAATCCGTTCAGCGTGATGATGGACTTGAATGTAAAAAGGGACTCAAAATAATAATCATCATCACCAGGTCTTTTTGTCTCCACTGCAGGAGCACAACCCTCTCTGTACTACCAGAGCCATACTTAGTCAGAGCATTCTGAGAACTTGATCTACACTCTCCTCGCAGGCCAGACAGGTTGAAGAGGTCTCATTGATGTTTATAAGCTTTGTTTAGCTTGTACTTCCTAAGTCGCCTTCTACGTCACCACGGGAAGACTTGGAGTGGCCCTATTCTACTCTGCCGGAAACCACACGGCAACTCAAAATAAAAAAAGGTTCTAAACTGCATCGTCCATTGATTCAAGATCTTCCTCTGCTTTAACCGGTCAAGACCCAAGTGTCTGGTATTGGCGGATCTCAAAGACTATACCACTGAAAGCCTCGACTCCAGACTCCTATTTTCTCCGTTCAGTGCCCATCATACCGGACTGGGTGCACGGAGAGGCCCTGGAACTGTGGACAAAGCACGAGGCTCCTTTGGCGATCCTTCTCAACAGCACGGTCCATCAGAATCAGGCTCAAGATACATCAGGTAGGTAATATTGTAAGTCAACCGGCCGAGTTGTTCTGTCGGCTGAACTTTTTGTGGGAGAATATAATTTTTAGGGTTACGTAGTTAACGAGTAACGCTAAGGATTGAGCTATATCTAGCAATACGGAAAAGCATTTTTCTATGATGCTATCTTTTTTTTTAAATTAATTTACGACTCTGAATACTAGTTCTTTAGAGCCCATCTTTATTTATCTCTTCTTTATTCCTTATCCTTACCCTAACTATACAATTAATGGATGGTATAGGTCCTTTGATTGCTTCAAGGGTGCTTCTGGCGACAAATGTATACGAGTCCACTGGCGGACGGCGCCCAAAAACACCCACCGCAGTCAGACAAATAGATATGCAGCCGCACTATGACTGTCCACTTTAAATATTTCACATATCCATACACCAATATCATATTATAAAGTCCACTAGAATCCATTTACAAAACAATTTAAAGCAAACTCCAACTGAACCCCTTGACTTCCCGCCAAAAACTCTGCTATCCTTTTCTGCCGCTCAGAACCGTCATTCGCTAGAGCGAGAGAAAACAGCGGAACGCTTCAGCACCGGTCGTCAGAAAACTGTTCCGTGCTGTGGATGTAGCTCATGTAGCCTAACCTTGTTAGTTTCGCCATATCTGTCTTTATGACTTATAGCCTTTGTTTTGAATCGCGGACAGACAGGCAGACATATATGGCAGAACTATTATAAAAATGGCGATATTATAAGGCTTTCTTGTTTACTACGGAACCCTTAAAAAGGTTTTCAAGATTTGCCAAAGTAGATTTATAATAAGGTCATACCGAAAAAGGGTAAAATAAAATCTTGTAAACATTTCTTTTTATTGTAGCTTCCAAAGATGAAAAGTGGTCAAGAGTAATTTTCTTTTTCTTGACTAACCCATAATTTGGGTTATCGTTGAATGGGGTTTTCGAAAATATAATGAGTTTGTAAATGCCATTTTTTGATTGAGGGATTCGTTTCTGAAATATTTTAAATTTTTGTTAGAGTCAAGTGTCCGCCCCCTCTATTTCCTAAATGGTAATATATGAACACGTGAAAAAATTCATGGCAATAGAATATATAACGAAGTTTAAAGGAAAACTATCAGAGCCAAGTAGGGTTTACAAATTAAAAAGTTATAGGTGACAAACTTATAAAGTGTACTCGGAAAAGGAAAATTTCATAAAAATGTAATGAAAAATGAGTTTTTAAACGTTTTAGTCGTGTAAACTTAAAATAGGCATTCATAACTACGGGACCCACGCCGCGTGGCCGGCTCATGCTCACCTTCGATTCCTATAAAGGCGCTGATTGTTTTGTTTTTCGAGTGTGTAAGTGGTCAACACTGGTGTCAGATTTTTCAAGCTACCTCAAGGCATCTGACATAGCTTAACGACTGCCATACAATGATGAGACCACATTATACGTGCCTTCCGAAGCACGGAGTAGCACGAGAATTTTTTTATGCCACGTGTGGTCGCGCTAGTAATGCGCATTCCCGCCGAGTCACCGAGCTACCCAAGAGCAAGGCGCTGAAACATGTTGCATTTTATAACCTGACCCCTGTTCTTGCAGTGGGAGGTTCCCAAGCCATAGTAGGGTTGGTGCTGGGAGCTAAGGCTGCAGCTCAACTGCTCACCGCTCCGCTGGCCGGTGCGGCGGTGTGCAAGCATGGCCCGGCAAGAGTGCTGGAGGTTGCCACGGCAACATTGGCTGTTGCTGCCACAGGTAACTTCAATTTCAATACAGATGACATTGTTAAGTCCGTCTTTTGTAACCAGAAATAATTAACCCATATTTTTAAATTTATTACTAACTAGCAGTCCATCCCGGCTTCGCCCGTGGTACATACATAGCCTATGTCACTCAGGGATAACATACCTATCCAACAGTGAAAGAATTTTTAAAATCGATCCAGTAGTTTCGGAGCCTATTCAATACAATCAAACAAACAAATCTTTCCTCTTTATAATATTAGTGTAGATTTTTCAAAACTAAAACCCGACTTCAGCCCAAATTACACAGACGATTTTGATAAATTTTCTAGTAGGTATGTCTTCTCCCACAGTCCTCTGTTTCCCGTCATATTAACATCTACTCCTATTACCCCATATCTTGCTTTACGCATTCCATCCAACTCTTTTTTGGTCTTCCCCTTCCCCTATTTCCACTTACCTTCATGTTTAAAGTTCTTTTTACTTACATTTTATCTATTATCACACAAAACATATGCGTATGACCAGCATACGTTATGCGGCTAAAATGAATGATGTTGATGAACAGGCTGGTACTGTAAAGTATAGTAAAGGCTGATCCCGATCTTCCTTTCCAGTATTCATGCTATGCAGCAACCTCACCGGCACGAGCGGCGCGTGGTGCGCGTGCGCCGGTCGCGTCACCCACGGTGCTGCGGCTGCCTTAGCGGGAGTGGCTGGGTTGGCACTGGCTGCCGCCGCGTTGCCTACCCACCAGAGAGACAGGGCTATTGGGGTTTTGCTTGGGGCTGTTGCTCTTGGTACATATGCATAAACTTTAAAGCCTGCTGGCAAGTGACAAGTGCGAGTAACATAGCACAGCGGATTAGCTCGTTGAAGTGGCAGTAGGCGGGACACATAGCGCGACGAACCGATGACCGATGGTAAAAAGGTTCTCGAATGGCAATCACGTACTAAGCGAAGCTTAGGACACCCACCCACAAGGTGGACTGACGACCTGACCAGGGTTGCTGGAAAGTACTGAATGCAGGCCGCTCTAGATCGGTTATTTTGGAAATCCATGGAGGAGGCCTATGTACAGCAGTGGACGTTATGCGGCTAAAATGATGTGTACAGTCAGTGACTGTAATTACTAGATGAAAGTCATTGAGCCAGTCCAAAAATCTGACACTAGTGTTAGGTATTTAACACATTCGATGAAAAACCAGAAGGCCTAGGAGTTTTAGATCCACGTCCTTTATTTATAATTTTACTTTTCTGATCTATGCAAGTC
The DNA here is from genome assembly GCA_963555685.1 of Acrobasis consociella. Classification (NCBI taxonomy): domain Eukaryota; kingdom Metazoa; phylum Arthropoda; class Insecta; order Lepidoptera; family Pyralidae; genus Acrobasis; species Acrobasis consociella. The sequence goes on from OY743128.1 coordinate 14,207,432, forward strand.
ATGTCTGCATTCGAATCGATAAATCTTCACCATTTTTTTGTATTTTTGCCAGGAGTGCTGGTGGGCTACCCATTCGGAGGTGCTTCGTACGCTCTTTGGAGCCCTGGCGCTCCGTTTCTGCTTATTACAATCGCATTGTTGGCCAATCTCGGTGAGTACCTATTATGAACAGTCAGATGCTCAATAACGGCGTAGCTCCAGAAGATCTACTGCGAATTCAGTTTGGAACCGCTTGGTGACGAAATTAATAGTTGAAGCTTAGCTTGTGGTTAAACGCGCTCTGTCCGATTCAGATTACCAGCCCTTATCCACGCACCCCGTCACCCCCTCAGGGTGGATCATAGGAGCGGTTTCCAGCGATCTGTCAGGTGGGTTCCTTACCCCCCGCTTCCGCGCCCCTAGAGCGCCAGAATCAACACACAAATGCGTGTCTGTTTCGAACTGGATTCGAAGCTGCGGCCACCGACCACAAGCCACCGGTGGCGGCCACTAATTTAGTAGTTTAGCGTCACCGTGTGCGGCGAGTCCATACAAAATGTAGGTATGAAAACTACATGAAAATGGTCTGTTGTCTGTTTGCCGACCGATTTACCGAGTCGTAGACCTAACCGCGCTTACGTTTATAATTACCTAAGAGGGACGTACTATATTATCCTGACTGAAGCAGTTACAGCAGACAGCTTTCCCTGACTTCCTTGGTTTTGTATGAGTAATAAACAACACTTTCTGTTTCAGTCATGCAAATCATGTTCTTGGATAGTGAACAATTTAATCAGGTAAATTAAAATGTGGGGTCCCCTAGTATTCGGCCCGTTAGTCGATTATATGACATAAGTGATACAAGTAAATTTGAGAAAGACCCTGGCTTCTCACTCTTGTGTTAGACCATGGATTATACGTTTGTCCCAAGCTTCATCATCATTATATACAGGTCTCCACTGCAGATGCACGAATCTCTCTGTTCTACCAGAGCCATACTTGGCCAGAGCAGTCAGGGGACTTTCCTACACTGTCCTCGCTGGCCAGATGGGTTGAAGAGGTCTCATTAATGTTTATTAGCTTTGTTAAGCTTGAATTTCCTAAGTCGCCTTCTAAGACATCCACAGGAGGACTTAAAGTGGCCCTATTCTATTCTGCCGGATTCCACACGGCATGCTTGCAAGTTAAACAAGCTTCGTAAATCTCTGCAACTCCTCAACAGATTTGGAACTATATTAGCTTGTTTTCAGATCGCTCCAGAAACACCAAACATGAGGGGAATTTGTGGTTCAGCGTCGAGTATGCTGTCTGTAGCGAGGAAGGAGTCAGTAGCAGCGTGCGTGGGGGCAATACTGCTGACGACCAGCGTAATGGCGGCCTTGGAGCCCTGCCTGCCGCTGTGGATCATCACCAAGTTCCATCCACAAGTATGTTACAGTAGCTGATTTAGAAGATTTAGAAGCAGGCCTACTGGAAGAGATCTCTTTTGAGATAAGTAGTGCCTTTGTACAACTTTTATTTTATCATTTCTCTGTGTACATTTTCCGTGTGCATAAATTGGTAAATAAATAAGGGTTACACTAAAGGGGGCGACAACTTAAAAGCATCTGAGTCTCAACATGAAAAATTTTTGGGTCCCAGAACGCAGAACACTGACGGGTCGTCTGTAGACGTAACTTGCTCTTGTCGGTGGATTTAAGTGGAGATGCTACCATTCCTCTTTCTTCTCTGTCATCCTTTTAATGTCATGGTTAGGAGGACCGAACGCTTTTCTTGGGAAAGGAACCATTAAATATCAAGGTTAGCAAGAGAAGCGCGAGTTCAGCCAAAGGGCTGACAGGTGTGATTAAACAATACAATATCTTTCAATATTGTATTGTTTAATCAGAGAAGTGAGACTAAACCACAGAATTAACGTAATTATTAGTAGAACGGACTCCTGCCGTTTTAAAAACGAGGACTGTATTTGTTACTTGGTTTAAACCATTATCCACTCTAATCATGTTGACATTGACAGATGAGATAGTGTCATGCTTACTAGATGCCAACTTGATTTGGACGGATGATGGTTCAAACCTAGTAACAAAGTTAATCCTCGTTTTATAATAAGACAGCTGTGTGCCCGTTTCTCGTCCCCGCACCTCTCCCCTGTTCTCCTTTCAGAGACTTACCGCGATTAATATCGTTTTTTGCCAGATATTTCGACGGTTCTTCAGCCATCATGGTTGCTGGCCGACTCAAATAATCGTCGAAATATCTGGCAAAAAACTATTCTAATCGCGGTAAGTCCCGTAATACTAATAACTCTCTACAAAATGAGAACAGGGGAGAGGTGCAGGGACACACAACACAGGGACGTGCATCACCGATTATTGCAGGATAGACTAATTGTGGGGCCTTTGCCCAGCAGTGGGACAAAAAAAAACTCTCTGACTGAACTGACCCTATTAGTGTGTTCATATTGTTTAATACTATTAAATGTTCTTTTTAGCTTACCGCTTGTTTGAATGAAATCCAAAATAGGCTGGCATCGGCCATTTATGATTATTGCTCTTTTGTCCTCAAAAGTTAGAACAAACACCTGGTGCACAACTTTTACATGAAAAACTTTCCATTGCATTAAAGCGTTGTTATAAAGCGGTAATAAAGTTTTCCTCCTAATTTCATTTGCGATAGCAAACAAAGTTCAGAGCAGATCGTAATCACTTCACTTGTAATTTGTAATGCGACAATGCAAATAATTATCATTGGACAAGAAAAAATATCAAATATATACGACTAACACAAAAGTTTACGTAATTTCATTTTATCCTCGAACATATTCCGCGTATTTAAATTGGTAGCGTAACACAAGCGAGAACCAATAACTTTCTACTTTTCATCACGGAGTGCTTCAAGGAACAAATAAAAAGGCTCGAAATCGATATCATTTCTTATTGGTCAAAAGTGAAAAGAGATAAAAAACGTTGATTATTGAGATAGAACTAGCTTAAAGATAAGGGCCATTTTTGAAACTCAGTATTTCACTAACCTAATGGTTTTTTCCATACAAAAATTAGCTTTGTATAACTGACGCGTTTTAAAAATGGCTGGCATAAGCTCTTGTCTTAGATATTGGTTGTGTGGGCGGATATTTCGCGTGTGTGTGCGTCGATGAAATACGTAGACGATCACACTACACATGCAAATTCCTATCCGTGCACTGTGAATGTGTGTAAATCGAGACACTATGGAGAATTGTCTTCTAGGTAGCTGCCTAGAGTACTGCGTATATATATACGTATACCTACACTAAGTAAGCGAGTACGTAGCCAGCATATGGCGCGATGGACAGGAAAGCGCGCGTTTATTTGAAAATATTAGTCGATTATAATTTATTTTTAAATAAAAAAATGTGCATATATTAGGGAACCTCCGGGTAGACAAAGTCTTTGAGTCTCTATGGAAAGCACGTGCCTGACACAACATAACAGTAATTGTGACCGCAAAACTCTAAAATCTTGTAGAGTGTTGAGCAGGCGGCTGCAGGCACCTTTAGCTACAACGGGGGAGAGGTGTGAACCTTGGAAGTTTCCGTTCTATTTAATATTCTGTGACTAACGTAATATTGTCTCGCAGCGCTGGCAGACCGGGGCGGTGTTCATCCCGGACAGCCTGGGCTACTTGGTGGCGGCGAGCGGGCTGGGCGGCGCGGCGCGGCGGCTGGGCGCGGAGCGGGTCGCGCTCGCCGGACAGCTGGCCGTCGGCGGCGCCGCGCTCGCCGTGCCGCACGCGCTGCACGTCAGTACACCATAAAACAATAGTTCGCCGCAAACCTAGACCTCGCGATTATTATTTTCAAGACATTTTTATTAATATTTCAAAAACTATTGAACCGATTTTGATGCCCAACTAGCTTGAAAATACTATTGATATTTACATGCTTACCGAATGGCGAATTTCAACAAAATCGGACCACTGGTTCGGCAGTTATCGCGGTATAAACATACATACAATGTGTTTTCGCCCCCAACTCGATTTAGAGCGACAATCAGGCGAAAAAGTCAATTAGGCGTTTAATCGTACGACAGTTAAAGATATGATAATTAGAACTAGACTTTATCATCAGACATCTTCATCAGGTCTTTTCTTTTTGTCTCCACTGCAGGAGCACGACTCTGTACTACCAGAGCCATACTTGGCATTAATAAAAGGAAAGAAAAAAACTGATATATAACACGAAAACATTTCCATAGCGAGTTTTACAAATGTACAAAATTGCATACCGCCATCTATCGGCAACATTCTGATTAAACCGAACTTAGACGCGTGAACAAACACGATATATCATGTAGCCCTTTAAACCCTCAGGTGGCAAGTCTGGCGCTGCCCCACGCGATCCTAGGCTGCGGACTTGGCGCCACCGACGCGGCGCTGGTGCCCGCGCTGCTCGCGCGCCACTCTAACAGGGTGCCGCACTTGGCAGCGCTGCTGCAGTGCTCCTCTAGTCTGGCTTACGCCTGCGGTGAGTTCTGAGTGGAAGAGATCTTTGATAGGGATAAGTCCACATTTGTACTATTATGTTTCATCTGTTTCAATTGTCGCCTTTTATGTACAACTAGCAGTCCATCCCGGCTTCGCCCGTGGTACATACATAGCCTATGTCACTCAGGGATAACATACCTATCCAACAGTGAAAGAATTTTTAAAATCGATCCAGTAGTTTCGGGGCCTATTCAATACAATCAAACAAACAAACAAACAAACAAATCTTTCCTCTTTATAATATTAGTGTAGATAAATAATTTACAATAAAATACAATAGTTTTGATTAGCTGTTTCAGTTTGAAGCTTGAAGGCGAACAAACATCCATATCTTTTGCATGAGGTTGTGTTGTGTGGCTTCAATAATAATCGTACCCGTAACGGGCGGGCCGGGCATGCATGAAGAGAAGATGAGTGTAGATGAAGCGAAAGAGGTCTGTCAGGATCGTAGCGTAGCAGTGGAGGTCTATAGTCTCTGCCTACCGCGGAGGAAAGAAGCTTAGTATCACAGAATTAATAATAGTATTACAGAACGGAAACTCGCACCCATGGTATAATAAAATAAGGTATTCTCTTCCCGAGATGGAACTTGTCTACGTCACGAAAGTGTTGCCACTGATTGTTCTTTTCAGTAAATTTAAGGACTTTCTCAATAAGTTCATGAATATTAAATAAAATATTAAGTAACTTAGCTAGTTGGTATCTCGCGATTCTCGCGTGATTCATTAATTCAATATTTTATAAATTGATATAATGGATTATTAATTCGAAATTAGTATATAAAGTTTAAAAATGCATTACGCTCGGGTAATTCAATTTCACACAGTGGCAGTACATCAAACTGATGACGTAGCCAAGTTCCACCTACGTCATCAGCTGTCACGGGAAGAGAATACCTTATTTTATTATACCATGCTCGCACCGTTCCTCTCAATCTGGCGTCCCCGTAACCCCTCCCCGCTTTTGGGCCTTGTATAAGCGCTTGTAAAACAGGGTTGTTGCTAGTCGCACGCGTTACGCGATTCACTTGGGATTATTGAATCACAATGGTGAGAAACTGCGCACATTATTATTGTTTATCCACGGAAAACAATAAACGAAAATGTTATACATTTCCGAGTGATGAAAACAGGTAAGCAAAGCAACAAATTCTGTGGTGGCGACCCTGATTGTTTAAGTCACACATTTGACGTGTGTACAGTTATATGGTTTCGTTTGTAGTAGTACTAGGTATAGTCCAGGGGCGTGCATAGAGATTTAAGTTTGGGTAGACTACAATACAACTTACGCGATTTTACGTCCTCCTAAATCAGTGGCCATTTGTGAATACTTATTGGTTTTGATAATAAACAATCACTATTCAGTTTGAACAAGCAATCACTTTGTTATACAACATTTACAAGTAAAACTTTGCACCATTTTAGTAAGTTTTAAATAAAACTTTCATACCTATGCATTTGTAAACAAACTCAGTAACTAAACTAAAAGGTACTTAAATCACCGAACGAAATATAATCCGGCAAAAAAATGTGTAACACATATCAATACAATCTTCGATGAATTACGCGTTTCTAATTTGGAAGCATAGCACGATAAGAAACCCTATTGGTTAATACTACAATTAGCCAATAGGTTTTGTTGTCGTGACCTTCGTGACATCACAGGAACAAATAAAAATATTGATACATTCTTATTGGCCACAGACTCGGTCTAAGCTCTAGCTTTATGTGTGCATTTGTTACGTGTGTTGTGTGTCCATGAAGGACGTTCATGCACACAAACGCAGGCGCAAAAGCGTATTCATACACATTAGCTACTTATGCATGTGTGTAAATTAAGCCATCTAGATATTTGTCTTCGGCGCGTTCCTACTTACGTTTGGTGCGCCGCGCCGCCGCCGCGCCGGTAGCGACACAGCGACTTTGGAATTGAACGGCCGGAAAGAGCGCGCAATTTAAAAGACGTGTAGCGCGTAATCGTTTTTATATAATAATTTAAAAAATGCGCATATACTAGCGATCGACCGGGTAGACAACGTCTACATGTCTCTATGGAATGCACGGCCCTGGTATAGTCGGTGATTTTTCATTGGTTTTGGAGCCGAAGGCTACTTCATAGGCATCGTTAATAAGACGTAATTAGCTAGTCAAAATAAAAATTCAGAAACAAAAAATGTTTTCTTAAACTCGAAAGTGAAATTGTGAGATCAATTAGTAGTACTGCCGCCCGCCAGCCGCCCGCCAGCCGCCCGGAGGTCATCGTCATCACGCAGCTGTTTTAGCTGGCGTAACTACGTGGTCTCGATCGAAAATCATTCACGCAACTTTTTTATCTTATGTCATACACAAATTTGGATTACGTTTATGGATACGTTATGGATACAGCGTGTATGTTACCCCGTTTCTATGAAGTGCCATACCTGTAGTAATATGTAAGTATGTTATGTACTAGTAATATCTGCCGGGTTTCCCTCGTCCCCAGGCCCGATAGTAGGCGGCGTGCTGTCATGGTGGGTCGGCTTCGAGACCGCGATGCGGACCCTCGGCATCCTGAACCTGCTCTACGCCGGCTTCCTGTACCGGGCACTCACAGTGCATCCTCTTTCCGAACAGGTAAGCAGTCTACATACAGAACGGAAAGACTCGGAAACTCGGGTCCATGACCCCGCACCTCTCCCCTTTTCTTGCACTTCGAACAATGTCTGACACTTATGGATTCATTTGTCCGAAATAAACAATTATTATGTTGGTACGATTTTCAACACGGGTCCATTGGAAGTATTGGAACCCGGTCCTTTGAGCCATTCATGGGGCCAAAGCCAACATGAACTTCGTTCCTAACCCATAGGCACGACTTTGTACCTCTGACTTTATATTGATGTACGGCATCATGCTTCTGGTGAAGCAAAACATCGTGAACGAACCGGCATACTAGTTTACAAGTGTGTATGAGTCACAAACATGAAGTAGGAGGGTAACACAAAGAAGTTAGAGGAATAAAAAAGTAAAAATTCATGAAAGAGAGCTGCGTTTTTAATTCGAACTCTTAGGGAGTAGTTATACATAGCGTTGATTTTGCGTTAGATTTGCGCTAGAAGCGCAGCGCTTCAAGCGCTCTCCTAGCGCGACAGGTGTCAAACACATGTCATCAAGAAATCCGCGGTCGATTAGCGTTCGCAGAGCGCAGATATAAGAGCGCTTTCAACGCTCCCAAAGCGCGCGCTCAACGCACGTTAGGAGAGCGCTCCGAGCGCTATAGCGCTCGAAGCGCGAGGTATAATCCGTTTCATACAAATTCATCGATTTGACAGCTGTCGCGCTCGTAGCGCTGCGCTAGCAACGCTATGTATAACTACTCCCTAAACTTCATGAAGCTGCGTCAGATGCATGACGTTAGGTCCATGAAGTGGTCCTCGGCATAGTCGGCATACGTCACGAAAAGCAAAAAAAATTTTTTGTGCTATATATATCTGTGGTGCTATTTGTCAAACGCGTAGTCCGAACGTTTCTTAAACGCAGTAAAAAAAATCTAGGTCTATGGATAAAAACCTCAAAAACCATTCATTTAGGTGACTGTACGTTTCAAAAATGGCACTTCTGACACCAGGTATATCCTCTAACTTCATGGTATAATGAAACTAAAGTGTATGCTATTGACACACTCAATAAGAATAAACGCAATATGTAGTTTTTGGGAGTACCCAATTTTATTGACCATACGAGCGAAGACTCTCCGTATCAGCTTCGGTAAAAATTCTCTTTCGTGCAAAATCTTGTCCGAATTTCGGAGATCTAGATTTCCGAGAACCGCTTTTCCTAAAATTTTGTCGGCTTTATTACCTAATAAAATTTAAATTTAATAGTTAAAGGCTAGTAAAAAACATATTTTACAATTCTTTGCGAAGCAGCTCTCAGAGAGCCCAGGCAGTAAATAGTTTTTTTTAAGACTTTACCTAATTTTTCTTCTCTTTCAGTGGGGAGCCAGCACCCCTGAAGACGACCCTGACAGCGAGGAGAACGAAGGAGTGCCGCTGAGACCGCAAATCTACACGCCTCTCAACTAAACCGATTAAATGCTCTTCATTATTTGAATTTTGATTTCATATTTTTATCAACCTGTACTATAACAGCCCACTGCACACCACATCTGGTACAAGGAGGTTCCTCCAAAAGCGTTACGCAAGGCGGACGTTATACGTAGCAGCATTTCAGAGTCAAGCAATATTAAGCCCTAATGTACGATGATAAAGTCTAATTTGGTTCGAAATAGAAATACTAGTCACTATCGCACGACTAACGTATTTTATGGAGTAACCCCCCTGACAATATGGCCCCTTGCCTCTGTTCGCTGAGATTAGCTATCGCAAAATATATGGCGGCCGTCGCTTGTTTCCCGCTTGCCTTTATGATTCGAGGCACGCAGTTATTGTCAACCGCGGCCTGAACGGGCGAGCGACACGGCGCTTTCGTAAGTTAAGCGACACCGTAGTCCGCAATTGTACCACATAAATGGCAAAAAAAAACTAATTCTTTTTCCTTTTTCCTAATAAATAATCCTAAGGCCGTTCGTCCCGGCTATTCATTTTACGGAAGTCGTCAAGAAAGATATTAGATGCTTTAGGCTGCTTTTTAGGGTTCCGTAGCCAAATGGCAAAAACGGAACCCTTATAGATTCGTCATGTCTGTCTGTCTGTCCGTCCGTATGTCACAGCCACTTTATTCCGAAACTATAAGACCTATACTGTTGAAACTTGGTACGTAGATGTATTATGTGAACCGCATTAAGGTTTTGACACAAAAATAGAAAAAAAACAATAAATTTTGGGGGTTCCCCATACTTAGAACTGAAACTCAAAAAAATATTTTTCATCAAACCCATACGTGTGGGGTATTTATGGATAGGTCTTCAGAAATGATATTGAGGTTTCTAATATCATTTTATTCTAAACCGAATACTTTGCGCGAGAGACACTTCCAAAGTGGAAAAAAGTGTGTCCCCCCCCCCGTAACTTCTAAAATAAGAGAATGAGAAAACTAAAAAATATATATGATGTTCATTACCATGAAAACTACCAACGAAAATTGGTTTGAACAAGATCTAGTAAGAAGTTTTTTTTTAATATGTCATAAACTGCAATTTACCTTTCATTCAATCAACTCAAATATAAAAATTTAAAAAAAAATACTACTACGGAACCCTTCATGGGCGAGTCCGACTCGCACTTGGCCGCTTATTTTGTTTTAGTTTTTCGTGTATGTAAATATTACCTAAGTGTTACTGGTGTCAGTTACCGGTGATACCCGTGTAGACCACTAACATACACGAATTTAGAGGAATGACGAGTGACGACATTCAGAAAGCTGTGACTTCTCACCTCAGATGGCTGTTACAAGTCATTGTGCATAGGTTGTCTATCGGTTACATTGAGCGCTCCATAGAACTTGCTACGTTTCTGCCCATATTGTAGGTAAGTAACTAATGAATGAAACTCTGATGATGATGATCTGAGATGGGGAGACGTCGACGAAGAGAGGCCTATGCTCAGTGTTCGCGCCCATACTATTCGCGAACAAGGACCTGCACCGAAGACTTCCGAAAGCTCCCGAACGCTGCCGAAGGCCGCGCGGTCCACGGACCTCACTTCCTATATATGACCACCGGCCTGTGCGCGTGTTCTGTATGTGTTGTATATACCTAAGTCTGATCTTGTACCTTATTTTTTCAAGGCATTACAACCAGCATTAAAGTACAGTCCGCTTTTCATTCCACCACAACGAAGGATCCCCAACACTCAACAGAGGACGGAAGAAGGGCTGGAATGATGATCCGTTGGTTGGTCAGATTTCTAACAAATAAGTGCAAAAATGTATAGTTCGTTTGCCTAAATGGTTAGTAGACTGCTAGCGCGGCACAAACGCCGCGTCTTTAAACGGCTGAACATTAAACATAATAAAATGCAATCTTTTTTCATGCCTTTAGGTAAAAATTTTTTTTTGCTCTTTGCCTTTTGATATATTTGACACTGAAGTCCATCTCATTTGTTTCGCAAAATGACATAACTTATGTAAACCGACGGAAAAATCAAAATTAGCCGTTTATTTTATACATGTGATTAAATTTTAGTGCGTTTTAACATCAGAAACAAATCATGGCTAAGAGACCTTTGGGTAAGTATTCCAACCTTACTATCCAACTTGTATAAACATCTGACCTAAGAATGAACCTCTAGAGAAAGAAATCCTATCACCTCCTGGCTTTCTGGAATCACAAGAACATGTCAGCTAATCCGCCACTCGGAGCTTCTGGGTTCAATCTATCAAAAATTGCCTATTCAAATTATTCTGGGTCTCAGGTACTTACCTCTATAACGCTCTGGGACTCTGGGAGGAAGTGAATAATAGTCCAATAATTAAAATGGTAATACCACTCTCTCTTCCATGCTGGTCTGGAGAAAAGAACAAACGTAGAATGTACCAGCTGCTTCCCTCTGCACGCGATCGTAGAAGCCGATCAAGGGAATGGGCGAAAATGCGAATCTTGTTAATAGGAGATGCGGCTATCTCTATTTTGATTTTCTTTTTCTACCTTTTCGCCCACGTGCGTGTTTGCGTAGCGTGATTACTGATTACGCTAAAAGTGGCCTTTGGGTCTTGCGGCCCTGGGCTCTGTGTGCTCACGCAGACCCAAAATGCTCAGTCTGCCCCCTGGATAAATACGTAATGGCGGCTCTAGGCTAAATGTGGACTTGAGCGATATCGGATTTGCGAGGCCTTTGAAGGAGAGGCTATCTTGAAGGTGCTGAAAGGCAGTTGTTGCGAGACACCCTCAAGCGCGAGTCAGAGGTTGCGAGACACCCTCAGGCGCGAGTCAGAGGTTGCGAGACACCCTCAGGCGCGAGTCAGCGGTTGCGAGACACCCTCAGGCGCGAGTCAGAGGTTGCGAGACACCCTCAGGCGCGAGTCAGAGGTTGCCAGACACCCTCAGGCGCGATTCAGAAGTTGTGAGACACCCTCAGGCGTGAGTCAGAGGTTGCGAGACACCCTCAGGCGCGAGTCAGAGGTTGCGAGACACCCTCAGGCGCGAGTCAGTAGTTGCCGAGGCCTAACGCCGAGGCTTTGGCGATCAGGGACCACTTCTGATAGTGTCCATTTCGGGATTTGACGCTAAATACGTGATTCAGTATGTGCATGATACCGGCTCTCTTGAATACAACCTCGACCCGTTCCGCAAGACTCATAGATATATGGATTTCTCGGGACAAGTGCTCTGCCCCCATTTAAAATAAATTATTTGCAAGGAAAAGGAGATATCATTTAAAATTTCGTCTTGACCAAGCCAATAACCCAAACTATTTTATGAACCACTGTTTACAGTTTAAAATGAGAATGTGATGCTTTTCCTCGAACATTTGCGAAAAACAGCCACTTTTGTTTTCAAAAAAATTGTAAATGATATCACAGTTTTCTTTCAAATAATTTATTTTATTTATTTGGGCACAGATTACAATCATTTACTCAAATATAAATAAATGCAACATTGAAAGACTAGACTGTAGCTTAAAATTATTTCAAAAGGAGGCAACACTGAACCCCTAAAAATTAAAGTATCCCCTTATTCTCTTTCTGTCTTAAGAATTGAGATGTGTGTGTATGTATGCGTGCACGTATCTGTCCGTAGTTAGTTGTGTAAATATCTAAACTACAACTGTTCCAGGCCCTGGGCCCGGGGCCTACCGACTGCCGACCACGGTGGGCTTCAACATGCACGACCCGTCCCGCTACCGGAACCCCATGTACTCGTTCGGGATATCCTCCGGCTTCCGCAACAAGCCGCTGGGCCCGGGGCCCGCCTACAAGATCGACAGGGTCACCAGGGACGGCACAGTGTCTTCCCCGGCTTGGAGCTTTGGTGCTAGGTAAATACCTTATAGCTATGGTGATGTAAGGAGTACCCATAACCGGAGAGCATGCATGAAAAGAGTTATGAGTGTTATTGACGAAGCAAAAGAGGTTTCGTAGTAAGTGAAAATCCATAGTCTCTGCCTATCCCCATGGCAAACAGGCGTGAAAATATGTATGTATGGTAAGGGCTAAGGGCTAACAAGCTAAACAAAGCTTATAAAGTGTCAGTGGGACCTCTCCAACCCGTCTGACCAGCGAGGAGGGTGTAGGCCAAATCCTCTAGCTGCTCTTGCCAATATTATGGCTCTGGTAGTAAAGAGAGGGTCGTGCTCCTGCAGTGGAGACTAAAATGTGTGGAGACCATAAATCTATTAAACCAAGCATATAATAATATGCTCGGTGTTTCTTTACGTGATCGAATCAGAAATGAAGATTAGGAGAGCAAAAGTCACTGACATAGCCTAGCTGATTAGCTCGTTGAAATGGCAGTACACATAGCGCGACGAATCGATGGCCGATGGGGCAAAAAAGTTTTTGAATGGCGACCACGTATTGTCCAGCCAAGCGTAGGACACCCACCCATGAGGTGATCTTACGACCTGGCCACGGCCGCTGAAAGGCGCTAGATGCAAACCGCTGTAGATCTGTCTGTCAGCGGTGTACTGTGAAGTGGCATACTGTGCCTAACCATGAAGTTAAAATGAAGAAAAAATGAATGTTTGCCGAGTGGTTTCACGCAGAGTAGAATAGGGCCACTCCAAGTCTTCCCGTGTAGAAGGCGACTTAGGAAATACAAGCTGAACAAACATCAATGAGACCTCTCCAACCCGTCTGGCCAGCGAGGAGAGTGTAGGCCAAATCCTCTGGCTGCTCTCGCCAAGTATGGCTCTAGAAGTACAGAGAGGGTCGTGCTGCAGTGGAGACAAAAATACCTCATAATGATGATGTGCGGTGTTGCAGGTTTGCGCAGCGCTCTACACTGCGCACCCCCGGGCCGGGGGCGCACGCCCCGGAGCGCTGTCCGCCGATGAAGGAGCCGCGCGCGCCCATCTACTCCATGGGCGCGCGCCTCGGCTTCATGCTGAAGAAGGCGGGCCCCGCGCCCAACGCCTACGCGCTCCACATGGGCCCGGGGTCACCCGCTTACACCATGGGATACCGGGTCGGCTTCAATCCTAAGGCGAAGTCCCCAGGCCCTGCAGTCTACTTCCAACACAACACAGACGTTTATAAGACCAAGTAAGATCACACTAGTTACTTTTATATTTGCTTTTGTAACTGCTATTTTCTTGGAGGTGATGTATTTTCATTGCCTACCGATATCCATCCATCCTACATTGATGATGAACTGCCATCACTATATTGATTTTTTTCCCACCTCTTCGATCATCATACCACAGGTGGCCTTTGGACCTTGCGGCCCTTGGCTGTGAGCCGCGAGACCCAAAATGCTTTGCCTGTCCCATGAGGGATAAAGACTTAGAGTTTAAATTCAAAATTCACATCAGGCACCGCGTATTCAGGTAGCACAGAAAAGGAAGCAACCGGGAACGCGGTACGATTAGAACAAACATGGCAAATTCGTATGGTAGAAAGTCTCTATCTCAATATTATATTTTTTTCCAGAATGCCGCAATACTCGCTGGGCGCGCGACTGGACGGCGCCGGCAAGGCGACCAAAACTCCAGGCCCGGCTGCGTACCCGCCAAACTTGTACAACACTAAGAAGGTAAGTTTAAACTCATATAAACGTGTTCTTATTTTACTGTTATTAGTATAACGGGACTTACCAGATATTTCGACGGCCCTTCTGCCATCATGGTCGCTGGCCGACATAAAATCTAAAATTACATAGTGTTTTTATTTTAGTATTGGGGCAATAAGTACCACAAATTCATAAACTGCTTTCCTATTGTCGCCCTACGTCTATGATTTTAGCCCATGGGAGATACTCGCAATTTTTTTCAGGAAATATGGGCTAGAACCTGCGTATCTTATGATGAATAAACCTGATGAAGTTTAGCCCTGATTATATGTATTATCTTTACGCAGACTAACCCGTACGTAATGCTTATAGACGTAATAATATCTGTAAGTTACGTGCAAAGCAGATTTTGTATCAGAATTTTAAACGTTTTTATTTCTTTACTCTAGAATCCATACGCCTACTCCTTCGGCACCAAACACGCTGACTGGGCCCCTCCAATGATCATCAAGGAAGACACCATGGACTGCCTATAAACTGTCCTGTCATAACCTACCTCAAGCTCAACGTAACCTATCATATCCACTTACACATGCTGTAGTAGACATGGGTGGCCCTATTGCTGTGTTCGGTTGAAGATGAAGAAAATGTCTTTTGTAAAGGCCATCAAAGAACATGGTTTCTTAGACAACAACCATTTTTGCTGATAAATCAAGTGACGTTAAGGGCAAGTTCAGTTCACCAAACATAATTTTAGAACTAAGTCTAAAGTTCCAAACAATACCAACTCAACTTTTTCATACGTTTGGTTAACCACGAATCTGGAATGATGGCGCCACCGTACATATGTGTTATGGACGATGCCATAGCTGCAGTGCTTGTCTATATATATTTTATAATTACCCTTTTCTAGCAAATAAACTTTGATTTATAAGAAATATGGCGCGGTCTATAAACGTAGTGGTTTTAAGTATGGAACTGCTGGGTTTTTTTTATTTTATGTTTTTTTGATTTGACCTGAACGTTAGGTTTGATGTATTGAACCTATCTTTAAAGTTTGATTTACCAGCTAACAAGCTACAACAAGGCTTCAACAAGGAATGACTTGTCGACATCTAGTTTTGTAAAGTGAAAGTATTGTTTTGTGAAAACGTTTTTGAGTAAAAACAGCATAATTCTAAAACGTTTTGGTGATAAAAAGCACTCAGTGCTTTTTCAAACTAAGTATGTACTGTAATCATGTTTTGGGTGAAATTTTGTGTTTTTTATGTTTTGAGATGAATACAATTTTTTTTATTAAAACACTGTATTATTTAACATAATATTAACATTTATTTACATCTAACTATATAACAGTAACATATTCTTAAAAAATGCTAGAGGCACACATTAAAATATGAGAAAATGCCGACATAAAACTTTGAAATAAAGAGTACTGTCAAACTGCCATTTTGTATTGTCATTTTCGTCAACTTTATTAGAAATGAAAGGGATGGCGACATGTCAAACTACGCAGTATAATCTAGGTCTATGGGTCAAACCATTGGCGGATTTACAAATTTATCCCACGTAGGCTATTTATTTTTATTTATATTTTGAACCTCCTTTTGGAATAGGGGTGACGACAGGGTCCGAAAAGTATGATTGTAATTAGAACGAACTTTTAGATTATCCAAAAATAATGGACCCGTATTTTTCAGTTTACCAAAAAAGTAGAAATTTACAAAGATACGGAGCGTCAAAGTTCCGGAGCTTGCGCTGTCACACTTAAGTAAAAATCGTACCTAGCCATGACGTCACGCGAAATTTATACGCGCTGTATCTTTGTCATTTTTGGTTTCTCAGAGAAAATATAAAATACGAGTACAATATTTTTTAATAATCTAACTAACCGATGGACCAAAAATATTTTACCTTTCGTCATGCCTCCCCGATTCTTTAAGAGGCTTGCGTGGGAATAAAGATCCAACAACAGAAGCCCTTTGGAGAAGTTGAAGTTATGTGGTGCTCCCGCCAAAACCCATTGCTATAACTATGAAAGGTGTACCCTTGAATAATTTATTTTATTTATTGTAGAAACACTCGAAACTTATTTTAAGCTGATGCGTGTGCGTCTTAACTTAAGGGGTTTCTTTTTAAATAAATTATTTGAAAGGAAACCAAAATATAATTTAAAATTTTGTTTTGACGAAGCCCTAGATCACCCTTGAAACTATTTTATGAACTACTGTTTACAGTTTTAGGTGAGCACGTGAAGTTTTTCTTCGCACGGCCGTTTTTCGCAAGTTTGCGCAGAAAAGCTTATTTCTTTAAATTGTAAACAGTAGTTTATAAAATAGTTTGAAAGGTTATCTAGGGCTTGATTAAGACAAATTTTTTAATTATATCTGCATTTCCTTTTAAATAATTTATTTCAAATGGAGGCAGCACTGGACTCCGAAAAATTCAATTATCTTCTCTGGTCGCTTATTCCAGTAGATAACCATTCGATTGGAGAGAAGATTATGAAATGGTTTCCTTTTAGATTTCATACGGCACATTTTCACTAAATTACAATATTATGTAAATATTCGTATTTTGCCGCCCGCTAACATTGCCTTCCTGCTTCTTGGCTGCAGCAATGCATGGTGCCGCCACTAATATTTACAGACCTATGCGCCAGCCTACTCATCCTGTTGGTAAATCCGCCATTGGATCACATTTCACTCTAAGGACCAACATACCAACCCTAAAATCAAAAAATCTGAAATTACCTGATCTGAACATAATTTAAATTAATCCACTATTGAGGTCCATACTCCATAGTCTCTGCCTACCCCTGTGGGAAACAGGCGCGATATTATGTATGTATGTATTTCTATCGGACTAACTAAAGTTGCGTTGAAAACGAAAAATAGTAAATCTGTTGCAGTTGGTCGGAAAATAAAATATCACCCAACTCAAACAAGAAGAAGATCGCTGTGATAGGGTGTGACGCAAATCGTCCCATTTGCAATTCGTCAAACATTCAAAACTCGTCCCATTCGCAACTCGTCCCATTTGCAGGTTGAACCATTCGCAACTCGTTCCATTCGCAGCTCGTCCCATTGCAAACTCGTCCCATTTGTATTATACAATCTGTTGGAGTTTTAGCACGTGATTAAATTGATAACCTGTACTTTAACAAACGCCTACACAAAGCAATCTCCATTATATTTATAACATTGCTAGCCTTGAACTCCAACAATAATTAAAAAATGTATAACAAAAACTATGGTCACAATTTAAATTTATTGTTACTTTTTATTAATGCATTTTTATTGAGTACCCAATGCGAGCTTTGAACGGTACAAAAAATGCGAAAGGGACGAATTGCGAAAAATATAGACAACAGGACGAGTTGCGAACAGGACGAGCTGCGAATGGGACGAGTTGCAAATCGGACGATTTGCGTCACACACACCCCTGTGATATAACATGTGTCGGCTCCAAAGCCCCGCACTAGAACTTCCTCAGGGAGCGCAGCCTGTTGTTTCTGCGCATGCCGGCGGCCCGTACTCGTAGCCAGTACTGCTTGCTGTCGGGGTCCAGCTCTTCAAGGGGGACCGGCTTGCTGCGTAACTCCCACAGCCATGAGGGATACTCGCTGTCGTCTTTTAACTGTAAAAAGATGTATTTTTTGTAGTAATTCACCAGTAACGTGCATTCCATACAGACACAAATTTGTCTACCCTGTGCAACTCTAATGTAACGTCGGATACTAGCTAGACGTGGGGGGAACGTGTAAGGCGGGACATGGAGGAGAGGGGGGTTAGTACAAATATGGTAAATCTTATACCTTTAAACGAGCAATTCTTGTATATTTATTTATTTATATGTTTATAAATTTCTGTGATCTCGAAAGCGGCTCTAATGATTTCGCTGAAAATTGGTATATGGGGGTTTTTGGGGGTAAACAATCGATCTAGATTAGTCTTACGTTTGGGAAATCGCGAGTTTTCGAGTTTTCATGCGTTTTTCTTTCCACGCAGAATATGATCGCTAATTCCGTCGCGCCGGCCGCCATCCATTTTGGCTCAGCGGTTTATGACCGCTAAAAAGTGTTACGGGTTCGAATCCCACTCGGAGACTTAGTTTGGTTTTTTTTTTACGTTCAAATTTATAAATAATTTTTTATTTTGTATTGTTTTTAGACAAGTTAAAAAAAATGTAGTTATTGTTTGAGATGTAACCGAGCAAAGCTCGGTCACCCGGGCACTGATAAAAAACTGTGGAGGGAGTTGACATACAGAGCCGACCCCAAATAGGGATAAGGCGAGGAAGGTGATGATAATGATTATGACTAGCGAGGCATGTATTTGGTTCGATATGGAACCGTTCTCGTAATTTAGGTAAGATAATGTGTCTACCATGTAAAAAGTAGTTGTGCACGTCACTGTGATTCACACAGGACGAATTCCCTACGCCATTCTGAAACACTTTATCAAACTGAAAGTCTTCTTTAATCAAACTGGAAGTCGATAGTTTCAGAAATTTATAGGGTTACATTCAACCACCAGCCAAATTTTTGGAGCAAATCTTGTCCATGATACTGAACTACTTTCCATAAAAACAATTAACTAAAAATAAAGTATTTGGCCTCCCGTACAAATCTGTGCTTAACCAAATGGCTATTGTATGAGACGGATACTTTGTTTTTATAAATATATACAGACAAAACACACAGTGTGAACTAGCCCCAAAGTAAATTCCAGATTTGTGTTATGGGATACTAACTAGACGATACTATATTTTATAACAAATACATATATAGATAAACATTTAAGACCCAGGACAATTTGAAAAAGACCATTTTCCAACTTTCCCTAACCCGAACCTGGAACCTCTGAGTGGCGGGCTAGCATGGTGACCACTACGCCATGGAGGTCGTCTATGGTTAACGATTTTTAAAACATTTTTCAAAGAAAGTAGTATGCCATGGGCCGGTATCATGGACTATACTTGAAAAATTTGGCTGGTGGAAAATTCACCCATAGGCCTAACGCAGAAAACAGACTAAACGCGCAAAAAGTCTGGCGCGCATCGTGTGCGTTACTGCGTATGAATCCATAGGTTCCATTTGCACAGACTATCACAGACTTAAAAGTTGTCACGGATAGTCTGTCGTCTGCGTTGGGCCATATGGAGTAAAGATCTAGATAATACCTTAACGTCCTCCCCAGTGACGTAGATGTTAGAGCCGCAGACATACTCCACCAGCTTCTTAGGGTCCGTCTCCACCGGTAACTGCTTCTTCTCCATGGTGGTGAGCTTGCCCGCTTTGCCCTTCTTCCCCTTGCCCAGACCCATCACACCTGGAACCAATGGGCAATGGAACATGATTTAAATTTATTACTAACAAAGAGCTGATCTCCCATGCTGGTCTGGGAAAAATAAAAAAAAACTTAGAATGTACCAGCTGCTTCTCTTCCCACGCAGATCGTAAAAGCCGATCGAGGGAATGGGCAAAAATGCATATCATGTTAACAGGCGATGCGGCTAGCAACCCATCACTGTATTGATTGCTTTTCCATCTTCTTGAACAACATGACGCTAAAAGTGGCTTTTGGGTCTTAAGGCCCTGGGCTCTGCATAGAGCTGCAAGACCCAAAATGCTCTGTCTGCCCCATTAGGGATAAAGACGTGATAGTATGTATGTGTGTAAAGAGCTGAGCTTTGCGAGAGCTCTCATAGGTTTTCTACCTGGTGATCATTTTTATAAAACTGAAAAAAGAAAGGTGGATTATACATGGACTCTTACAAAAGGAACCATACACAAGATTACAGTTGCGCTAAGAGCCATGGCGCGAGTCATGCTCGGCATCAAACTACAAGACCGAGTCTGCGTGAGATTCACCGTCGGACGAAAGTTTATGATGTACTCTCTAGAATTTGCAGCTCTTAAGTGGAACTGGACAGAACACCTGACTAGCAGGAACGATGGTAGGTGGAGTAAGGCCGCCACCGAGTGGTATCCCAGAAATGGTAAGCGCAGTGTGGGACGTCCTGTGACTCAGTGGATCGACGACAAAGGGAGGCTTATGCCAAGCAGTGGGTTTTTTAAAGGTGATGATGAAAGGTGGACAAATGATATTCGTGATTTCTTGAACGAATCTGTGGTAAACAAAATTACATTAATAATTATATCTTTGCTGTAGGTTATTAAAAAATCTAACTCAAAACTAAGCCCAGCGCTTTTAGGTATTATGCATGATTAATGAGTATTAAATAGGTAGATAGGTACTTCTAATTCTTAGCTAAAAGGAGACCTTACCACCGGCAGCAGAAGTTGTCTTCTTTACAGCAGCGAAGCATACTGTATCCGTGTGCAAACTGTTACTTGTTAATTTGAGAACATGTCGCAATTGCAGCAAACTACGTGTTATTATAAAAGGATACATAACTTTTCGTTATTTTAATTTATTATTTTAGTTTCTAGCCCGAGCCAAAATAGGTTAAATTAGAAGCTTAGAAGTCAAATATTAATTTCCCGACACGACACGGACACACACAGCACAACATTTGCGTTTTATTGGAAAGGTAAAATAGGCAAAGGTAAGGCCGGCCACATACATACGGAATTCCGTTTCTAAATCCTGATTCGGAATTCTGAATCAGGATTCCGAACGCAGCAAATCCATACAAATCAATGACTGTACCTCACACATACGGTAGCATTCCGTTCGGTTTTTATTTCCGTCAGGAATTCCGAATGAAGGCCTGTGCGTTCGGAATCCCGTTCGGAAAAAAACCGTTCCGAATGCACGTCTTCCATACATTTTGTTTGGGTCGCACCACACATTTGGAAATTCTGTACGGAATGCGCTCAGTGTGCGTCGCATGACCGTAGCGAGCAGACGTGTTGTAGTTCGAACCGTCCGTGTACGTTTAATTTCCCGCGCAATGTCTGACATACAACATCTCATCATATCCGTATAAGCATACCCATGTTTATAGAACACTAATAATCAAGGTTACCACGACAGAGACCTTAAGGAAATGGTGTAGCAGGCCGTTGCAGGCCGTGGCAGGACATTTAGGTATCCAAATATTTGCCATTAAAAAAATTAAACATTTAGACCTGTCAATTCATGTGTTCCCATTTTCCCATACATTCAATACCCAGCATACTATTTTGTGAGAAATGTTATTATAAATTGATGGGGGTTCGAAGAACTCGTCAATACGAAGATAAGGATATTTTTTTAAACAATATTTAGCAAAAATGCAATCGCTAATAAAAAATCATAGCTAAATTTTATTCAAATTTCATATTTTCGCACGCTACTAGAACGTCTGCTCTCGATAGCTGGCGGCTCTCGACTGAGACGCGTCATTCCGTACGGAAAAAACCGTATGTGTGTGGTACACGAACGGAATTCCGAGTCGATTCCGTACGGAATTCCATATGTATGTGACCGCTCTAAAAGCCTGATTTCCTGCCAGGGCCAGGACACGATTACACGACGTGGTTTTAAAAAGTTCACAAATTAAATAGTATAGGTAGGCATTTTTCCTCTATCCCTATTATCAACATTAAACATAGGATAGGTAGGTACAAGGCACAAGAAAGCGTAGTTACGTAATGGTACGCTCTTTATCGCTGAATAAAGATTTTTCTATTCTATTCTACGCAGTCCTACCTACTAGTGGAGTCATTATGTATGGAAACAGGTAGACTGGTGTGGAAAACGCCCGGGACTCCCGGGAGGTAGCGGTTTACACCCCGCTGGGGGTAGGGGGAGAGGATGAAATTTCTTACTCCGCGCGCACTGTGACTCGTCACGTCATACATAACTGCTAATTTAAAGCGGTAGCAAAAATTCCAAACTTGTCCTACCTAGCCTAGTAGGTATACTAGGACAAGTTTGGAATTTTTGAGTTTTGTTTGACTGTTTTGACTTGATTGGGCTCGAAAGGATATTTCCAGAGCCGTAAAACAATAAAAATAAATTGACGTGGTTTTGACACTGACACTTTTGACTTTCCTGACTGTCTGTCTGGCTGACACTGTCACTCACTATTAAAACAAACAAACGTGACGGCGGCGTGCGTGCGTGTGAAAAACTTTGGAAAAACTTTTCGTTCGATTCGTAGAAATAGAAATGTTTACAAAAATGGGAGAAGGAAAATGTGATAGAAATTACTCAATTGTGCGAAATACAGAAATTATAAAGATTTTTAGAAGTGGCTTAACTTGACAAGATGTCTAAATTTTCATTGTATGCAAGTGGAAGATGCATAACGTAAACTTATAATAGGTAAACGAAAACAAGTAACTTGTTGCTAATATCTTGCTGATTTTAGTCCATGACGTAATGCTTGGTAATCCCGATGGCGAATCTAACGCAATTCTGAGAATTCGTCTCGCATGCCTATGCCTAGAATAATATTTTTAGTCGTTTGTTTAGTTCATATCCATCGTTCGGTATAACCACTACAGAGTGTTGCGGACTTGGAGTGTCAGTGCCACAGTCAGTCAGTTTAATTTTTCTTTATACACAGTGACTTAAGTAGTTAGAACTGATGTACATTATAAAATGCAATACATAAGAGTCCCCTTACCCTAGATCAAACTACATTTTTCCATACAAACATAGTCTATGTTTTATTTCGAAACAACAAATACAAATACAATACAAATTAACTTTATTGCACCATGATAAACATAAAAAATTACAACAACAACAAGAAACAATATAGGCACAAAGGCGGACTTATCGCTATAAATGCAATCTCTTCCAGCCAACCTTTGGGTGGAGGAAAAAAAATAATTTGAAACAACATGCCCGCAAAATTTTGTAATTTCAAAGATATTGCAATTATCTAGGGTTATATTTCCCCACGCAAAACCGGACCGGCAATTTCGGGCCTAATTGCGGAAAATTTGTCCTCGACGGAAGTAAGAAAAAAAATATATCTAGGGTTATAATTGATTTCCTACGGTAAAAATATGAACATGAAATACATATGAAATAGAATATAGTGCTTTATATCATTTGTGAACATCAGTATGAGAAACTTTTACATCTTTATATTTTCTTTCCAGTTCATAATTTTACGTCAGAAACCAATAATTACCCGATAATTGTAATTTCTTTAAAATTACAAATTCTTACTGCAGTCTGACATGTGGTTTCGAAATAAAACGTAGACTATGTTAAATATGTTTGTATGGGAAAGTCTAGGGTAAGGGGATTCTAAAATGATTTGAATTGAGTTAACATCATCATCATCATATCAGCCACAGGAAGTCCACTGCTGGACATAGGCCTCCCCCAAGGATTTCCAAAACGACCGATCGGAAACGGCCTGCATCCAGCGCCTTCCTGCAACATTGGGCAGGTCATCAGACCATCTAGCGGGTGGGTGTCAATCGACAATTTTTCTGCCACATCGGCCATCGTTTCTTCGCGCTATGTACCCCGCCCACTGCCACTTAAATGAGCTAATCCGCTTGGCAATATCCTTCCTTCTTCTCATTCGATCGCGTAGAGACACACTGAGCATAGTCCTCTCCATAGCCCGTTGAGCGTTCTTATGAGACCCATAGTAAGGGACAACGTTTTAGAGCCTAGAATTCAGTTAACAGATTTAAATTATTTCCAGTTGGACAACACTGCCAAAGACTTCCACTTGACTATGGCAGGATGGAAGGCTTTTGGACGATCGCCTTCTTTTTCGTATTGACTATGGGAATGGTATCACTCATCTTGTATTGTTTAGCACACGGCTTCTACAAAATGTGTGCAGATAATGATGTTCTAGCATGTAAGTATGCATTACTAGCTTTTCCCCTAGACTTTGTAGTAAAGTGGGTCTGCTTTTATATGACAAATAAGGATTCCCCGTATGAAGTTCCTTTTTCATACTCTTAATGGTACAAAAGGTGGACTTAGTGCTAATGCATTCTTTGCCAGTCAGCTTTAAGGAAAAGCAATTTTTTTAGCGATAAGCACTCAAAGTATTTTATTTTTACAACGTGGAAGGGAGTTATTTCACTTAGAGCACCCGTCTGAATAGCACCTGCGAATAGCACCTGACCTATTCCACAAAGAGCACCAAATACTCGCAGGTGCTGTTCATGGACTTAAATTTATTTTTACATTTTTGTCCACGAAGAGCACCCATGATTTAGCAGCTAGTGCTGGGATTTATATTTTTTACTTTTTATTATGAAAACTACTACTACTACTACTTTTTTTACTTTTTTTTATTTTTTTAGTGGATACTTTTTTGGACTTGACTTGGAGATTGTGATATTATATCATAAAACCTAGAGTTATTATTGTACTAATGATTTTGTTATTATTTTATTTTCTAATGTCGCATAGGGGACCCTTTTTTTGCAATATGCTTTGGCATACTGGGTTTGGCATAAAATATTTTGTCATAATAGTTTTTAGGCATAAGTTGTTTTTTGGCATACTGGTAAGTTGGGCATAATTATATTTTAGGCTAATTTGTTACGGCATAATGTTAATTCCCATAATCTTTTTAGGAGTAATAACTATAAGACTAATTGTATTTAGGCATAATATTTTTAAAAATAACAGAAACAAATTCGGGATAAAAACTATCCTATGTCCTTCCCTAGGTATCAAACTATATCCATATCAAATGTCATCTAAATAGGTTCAGTAGTTGAAGCGTAAAGTGGTAACAAACAAACAGATTACAAACTCACTTTCGCATTTATAATATTAGTAGGATTTAAGATGCGGCCCAACTTGTAACACGTCTGGTCAAATTTTCATTGCATGAAGATGCATAAAAGTAAATTAACAAACAACTTGTTGCTAATTTTAGATCATTCGACATGGCGTAATGTTTTTTAATCCCGCCCGCCACCGTATTTCCCAGAAGTTTTGGATGCGCTTTGGTATTTCCCAGATCTCTGACATGTCTAGATTATATTTTTAGTCGTGTTGTTTAGTTCCAATGCTTATATATTGCTTATGATATAGTATGTATCATTTGCCATCACCTAGTAGTATAGGATCCCGATATAGAACGACCTTCACCGTCATGCTTATTTGATGAAACGTATTTTACATACATACTATCACGTCTTTATCCCTAATGGGGCAGACAGAGCATTTTGGGTCTTGCGATTCTATGCAGAGCCAAGGGCCGCAAGACCCAAAAGCCACTTTTAGCGTCATGGTGGACGAGAAGATGGAAAAGCAATCAATACAGTGATGGGTTGCTAGCCGCATCGCCTGTTAACATGATTTGTATTTTTGCCCATTCCCTCGATCGGCTTTTACGATCTGCGTGGGAAGAGAAGCAGCTTGTACATTCTAAGTTTTTTTTTATTTCTCCCAGACCAGCATGGGAGTATTTTATGTTTAATTGAATATGTCAATAAAGATATTGCAAATGGGTTGCCCAACAAATTTCAGTCCAGGATAAGCATGACGGTGAAGGTCGTTCTATATCGGGATCTTGGAACATAGTTGGAACTAGGTGACGGCAAATGATACATACAGTATCTGGACTGGAGTCCTTGTATCAAATTAAAATATCTAAATAATGAACAAACAACTTTCAACATACCATCGCAGTGTTGATTACAACTTCAGATGTTTTGCTTATCGTGTGTGTAAGTGGCCAACACTTGTCAGATTTTTCAAGCTGCCTAAAGGCATTTGACATAGCATGGCAACTGTCATACAACGATGTATACAGGGTGCAATTGAAATCATTAGCATTAATTTAACTTATTAACATACTTACTTAAAGGATATTTTGTACGGTAACAACACTACAATTAATGCAGTAATTAAAAAGAATCAAAAAGCAAGAAAAATAACCAAAGTATCAACACACTTCGAGTCGTGCGCGCTTACTGATACCTACAAGCCGCAAGGTCAGCGACCCGCTGCAATACAGCTGAACGGCGGGCGCGGCCGGCATACAAAAGAAGACTTTAAATTACGTGAATAAGGTTGAAAGACGAGTGGGGACGAGTCGTGTCACACGAACGGTTGAGGATAGTAGGTACGTTGAAGTAGTATAAGGAACGAATGTTAGCGTACTAGGACGACGAAATTGATACTATTACAATTAATTTATTTTTCATGAATTTAATGACGATTAGTTTTTTTATTTATAATTGCAGTAATGGTGTCTATCAAAGAGTCTAACGCATGTATAGAGATTTTCTGTAATATGTAAATGAAAATGATTGAAGTTTTATTAGTCTTAAATTACTTTGTATCACGTGTATAATAGATACCTAAAATATTGCCAACGAATTCAATAACACCCTGTATTATATTGATAGTAGGTAATTTAATACGTTTTTCTACTCCTCTACTGTGATGTGTCTTTTAAATAGTCACGAACACTATTTAATTGATTACGGTAGGTACTTACCATCCGCGTGTTGTTGCAGACCTTCCTTCGAGGCCGGTGATTCCTCGCGAAGACACAGCAATAGAACTGCTTCAAGGTAATACAACATCCTTACTTCTTCCCTCCCTTTGTACCTATTTGCAATGCTCTCTGAGTTGCTATGATTCATCATCATCATCAGGTCTTTTGGTTTTTTAACTGCAGGAGCACGACCCTCTCTGTACTACCAGAGCCATACTTGGCCAGAGCAGCCAGAGGACTTGGCGTACACTCTCCACGCTGGCCAGACGGGTTGGAGAGGTCTCATTGGTGTTTATAAGCCTTGTTTAGCTTGTATTCCCTAAATTGCCTACGATATCTACGGGAGAACTTGGAGTGGCCCTATTCTACTCTGCCGAAAACCACACTGGCTTTACTTCTTTACTCGACTGGCTGTGGCGACTTAGGAAATAATACCTAGACAAAGTTTATAAACATGTGACCTCTCCAACCCGTCTGGCCAGCGAGAAGAGTGTAGGTCAAATCCTCTGACTGCTTTGACCAAATATGGCTCTAGTAATACAGCTCTCTGTATTACTAGAGCCATATTTGGTCAAAGCAGTACCCTCTGGTCGTGCTAGCTACAGTGGAGACAAAAGAACCTGATGATGATGATATGTATAAAAGTTTATAAGTTATTGCTTGCAAGTCGGGGTTTTTGTAGATTAGTTGTTCTCCCAAAACTGTGAACTCACAAACGCCATAAGTCAGAAAACCTTCGATAGATTTTGTTCATGTTAGGACTTAAATAAGTTTGTTGAAAACATTAAATTTTTTGTACAAGCTTTTATTGTGAGAACTTCGCTTGCTCGTTAATAACACAACGTATTAATTTTCCAGCACCGGCAGTGTCTGCCCCCGCGCACCCCGCGACCCCCCCGCTGTCCGCGGCCCCTCCGCATTCCGCGGCCCCCCTGCAGTACGCAATCCCCCCGCAGCCTGCGGCCCCGGCCCCCCCGCCGTATTCGATGGAAGACACATCCTGTGGTGAGAAGACAGTCTTAAAATAGTATAATTTTGTTACTGGCAAAAAATACCTGTACTTTTGTACTTTTTTTACAGAACCGAGTTCAACTCGCACTTGGCCCGTTTTTTGGGTTCCGTAGTAAATAAGGAATCCTTATAGTTTCGCCACGTCTGTCTGTCCGTCCGCGGTTTTACTTAGAGACTAAGTACTAGAAAGCTGTGATTTGGCGTGGGTATGTAGATTAATCATGCAGAAAAAGTGGTAGAATAAAATCTTGAAACAATTTTTTTTTCGGTAGCTTCCATACCAGTAATGTGGGACTCAATTTTTTTTTCTTCACTGACCTTTCACGTGGCATATCGTTAAATAGATCTTTCAAAAATATTATGAGCTTGTAAACACGATTTTTCGATTTAAGGAAATTTCCGTTTCTGAAAAATTTAATTTTATGGTGCAATTTTTTGTTAAGAGTCAAGTTTCCCGCTCTATCTCCTAAATGGCAATAAGTAGGCACGAAAAAAAAATCACAGCAATAGTATATATGTATAGGGAAATTTGAATGAAAACTTTTAGGGTTTACAAATTAAAAATTTATAGATGACCAACATATAGAATTCACTTGGAAAATTTGTTTTTAGACGTTTTTAGTGGCATGAACTCAAAGTCAGCATTAGCAACTACGGAACCCTATAATGCGCGTATCCCGACACGCACTTGGCCATTTTTTTATTATTTAAAAGCCTTTAGTACTTATTCAGTCTTATATTAATATTATGAAGATAAGACGAACTTTATATACCTACATAGAAAAACTCCCGTAAGAAAATAAAATCGATTGCTTTTTTTCTTAAAAATGTATTTTTTTCTTGATATTTCAGCGGTCGCCATGTTTCCGCCGTCGTGTCCGCCGGCGGAGCCCTACGCTCCCTGCTACTTTGGTGAGATGACACTCTTCTTTATACAAACATACGTACATAAAACTTTTCTCTATCCATTCTTTAATTTAATGTCCTTAATACAAGCTGAACAAAGCTTGTATTTCCTAAGTCCTCAATAACAAAATAAATATTAATGAGACCTCTCCAACCCGTCTGGCCAGCGAGAAGAGTGTAGGCCTAGTCGTTTGGCTGCTCTGGCCAAGTATGGCTCTGGTAGTACAGAGAGGGTCGTGCTCCTGCAGTGGAGACTAAAAGACCTGATGATGATGAATGTCTATGAACTCCACCACTGTATAGAAAGACTTCCGCAAGCTACCGCTTTAGCCGGGTTTGTATGCTATGCAGGGTGCGAGGGTAATTTTAAAATTAAAAAACTAACTATAGGCACTGTATGTATTTATTTTGTGTATGTGTCCGCAGCGCCCCCGCCGTCGTACGCGGAGGCCGTGCGGCTGCGGGGGAGCGAGCGCAACCCGCCGGCCCCGCAACCGCCCTACAATCCGCACTTCACCAGCCCCGTGTAGGCGCACCCGCTGGCCCTTAACCAGTCCCGTGTAAAAGCGACCCGCTGGCCCCTAACCAGCCCCTTGTAAAAGCGACCAGCTGACCCCTAACCAGCCCCGTGTAGAGGCGACCCGCTGGCCTCTAACTAGCTCCGTGTAGAGGCGACCCGCTGACCCCTAACCAGCCCCGTGTAGACACGACCCGCTGGTCCCTAACTAGCCCCTTGTAAAAGCGACCAGCTGACCCCTAACCAGCCCCGTGTAGAAACGACCCGCTGGCCTCTAACTAGCCCCGTGTAGAGGCGACCCGCTGACCCCTAACCAGCCCCGTGTAGACACGACCCGCTGGTCCCTAACCAGCCCCGTGTAGACACGACCCGCTGGTCCCTAACCAGCCCCTTGTAAAAGCGACCAGCTGACCCCTAACCAGCCCCGTGTAGAGGCGACCCGCAGGCCTCTAACTAGCCCCGTGTAGAGGCGACCCGCTGACCCCTAACTAGCCCCGTGTAGAGGCGACCCGCTGACCCCTAACCAGCCCCGTGTAGACACGACCCGCTGGTCCCTAACCAGCCCCGTGTAGACACGACCCGCTGGTCCCTAACCAGCCCCTTGTAAAAGCGACCAGCTGACCCCTAACCAGCCCCGTGTAGAGGCGACCCGCAGGCCTCTAACTAGCCCCGTGTAGAGGCGACCCGCTGACCCCTAACTAGCCCCGTGTAGAGGCGACCCGCTGACCCCTAACCAGCCCCGTGATGATTTTACGACTAACTAGGACTTGGTTTAAACCATTATTTACGACGAATGAAAAGGCGGCAAGGGCGTGGTCAACGTTTGGATGGGTAACCACAAAATACCTCGAGCTCCGTGAAGGCACTTTAAGTCAATAATCCCGACTTTCACTGTATGGCATCAACAAGCTATGAGGTTACGTCAGAAGCCTTTTAGGCAGCATTAAAATCTGACACCAGTGTTGAGAGTTGGCCAAAGTTCAGCTCCCCTAGCCCTTTGTGCAATGAAAATAGTAATCTACACCTCAGTATTCATTAAGATTATATAGATTTAAGGCGACATCAAAATCTGACACCACTGACTCCTTACCTTATAAGAAATCAAAGGAAAAAAAAAAGATACAAATGTCCAAAGATAAATAATTGATTTTGACTTTGACTTTGAGTGTTGGCCAAAGTTCACCTCCTCTAGCCCTTTGTGCAATGCAAATAATAATCTACCTCAGTATTTATTTAGATTATATAGAAATAAAGATTAAGTTAAACGTGAATATAGTCAGAAAGTGTGTTCAGGTTGCCGCTCCTAACACTCGCCCCGGTGATGATCGTTACAATCGATTTATATTACGTAAGTAAACCGTTTACAATGTTCATAACGAATTTACCTCGAAAAAAAAATGTTGGCCTTGTTAATGAATTTTCATACCTACTTTCCTGGCCTAGGCCGGTAAAGTAATGCATGAGCCGAAAAGTACAAACTTTGTGTCTTATTTTTAGTACTATAATGCCTAGGTACATTTCCGAGCATGTTTGAGAAAATATATTTTTCGTTTAGCGAAGTAGTAAAAATTCTTAAAGTTACAGCGCATCTTTTTACTTCTTTTTACATAAAAGTTAAAAAGTACTTGATCGTGACGTCATGCAAAATTTAAATGCGCTGTATTTACGTCATTATAGGCTAAGAGGAGAAAAGAAAAAATATTGTATATCTTTGATATTAGTTGATGGTCAACTTGTATGAGAGCCAAAAGATATTGTTCATGTTCAGTTAATGTTTGCAGCAGATTTTTTTTTGTCTCAGGGGAGTCGGTATGTCTCATAGTAAAAGTAGTTCGTAATGTTCGTATTTTATTGTTTCAAATGATTAAGTGTATGTAATTAGTTCGTATTTATTTAGTTTTTAGTTATTTATTAAATCATTATTGAAGCATTGCATTGTACGGTTGTGAAACTTGGACAATGAACCAAAAGGAACGACTAGAAGCCTTTGAGATGTGGTGTTGGAGACGCCTGGAAAGGATAAGCTGGACAGAGAGAAAAACCAACAAAGAAGTGCTGGAAATGGTCAATGAGAACAGAACGATTATGCATACAATAGAGACAAGACGAGGAAGAATGTTTGGCCACCTTATGCGGCATGACAACTTCATAAAAAACATAATGGAAGGGAAAGTGGAAGCCAAGAGAGGAAAAGGAAGACCAAGAAGGACGTTCATGGATGAAGTAAAAGAAAAGGCAAAAGTTGTGACGTATAAGGAGGTCAAGCATTTAGCAGAAAATAGGGAGACATGGAAAATACTCCACCGACAAGAACCTAGTTCTTAAATTTATTGATGATGATGATGAAATAATGCATTCTCTACCAGTCAGCAGAGATAAATTTATGAGCTATAGGCGCTTAAAGATACACTATATTCTAAACATAAATATACAATACACGTACATTACTGGATGTGTTCTTTAGATATGTCCTTTAGAGAGGACTCGAATGAAAAATATTGGTATCTAGAATATTTTTTGATCTTTTTACATTGTTAACGTGATCAAAGATAACATAATTACTAACGTCACAATACCCAATGCCATAGAAACTATTAGAAGTAGGCAAAACTGTAGTTGCCGGTAGGCACACAGAGATGGCAGCACACACAACTAGCAAAAAGTGACAAAGAATGTGTTAAAAATATTTATTGCATTTCTTATAATTCATATTTCATGAATATATACGATAGCGATTTTCAGCTATTTTACAAAACCGAGCTGTAATGCCAAACAGCTAGAGTTTTTGTCAAACAACGGATTATACAATCCAACAGCGACATATATAGTATAGTCTATTTGGTCAATTGTTTGGTACGCCGTCGGCGCACTTCAAAGGCGCCATCGGCTTTTACAAAGACGCGGTCTTTGTGTCGCGCCGACGGTATACATACCTTGGGACGGGTTTTGTCAGAGGATCTTATGTATTTTATCACAAACAACATTTGTCTGTGTTAAGTATTTATTTATTTTTATTCTTATGTTACGTTTTATGAAATATTAATAAAAAGTAAAATACATACAAATATATTTTAAAAACGGTACATAGTACGTTTATTTGTACAAGCCTTGAAATTTTTTGTTTTTGATGTGATATAAATATTTTTTTAGTAATGTACATTACATAGTACATTGTATGTACTTCTGTGTGATATTTTTTAAATGCATTCAATGTTAATAAATATTTTACTGCATTATTAATCCATTCCCATCCTGGTCCGGGAGAAATAAAAAAAAACTTAGAATGTACCAGCTGCTTCTCTTCCCATGCAGATCGTAAAAGCCGATCGAGGGAATGGGCAAAAATGCAAATCATGTTAACAGGCGATGCGGCTAGCAACCATCACTGTATTGATTGCTTTTCCAACTTCTCGCCCACCATGACGCTAAAAGTGGCTTTTGGGTCTTGCGGCCCTGGGCTCTGCATAGAACCGCAAGACCCAAAATGCTCTGTCTGCCCCATTAGGGATAAAGACGTGATAGTATGTATGTATTAATCCATTGCTACCTACATACCTAATTGTTTTTTTGTCTAGCGTAGCGGCAGCACACCAAGTTAAAATTTGATCAAGTTATAAATAAATGTTA